>WEIV01027527.1:333178-522948 GCA_013390005.1 Calyptomena viridis | reverse complement strand
CTCCAACAGGTTGATGTTCTTCCAAAATCATCAGCTCAATGTTCTGCAGCAGCCAAGACCCAGAAAAATGCTGGGCACTGTCAGCAGGACAGCAGGGCTCTGCTGGCACATAAAGCTTTGCTGAGTTGACATCTTGAGCACTTTGTGCAGTCTGGTCTCAGGGAAGACCTGGGGATGTAAGAAAAAGTACAGAGAAAGCAGCAATCAAGAGGATGAAACAGCTGCTCCATGAGAAGAATGGAAAGACTCTCCAATTTGGAGAGGAAGCCAAGTTACGAAAATCATAAAGGGAATGATCAAGATGAATGTAGAGCTGTGAGTCAAAAAGTCCTGCAACACTACAATAAAAATTAGTTGGCACAATGAAATTAGTAGATCAGCTTAAAAGAGGTAAGAGAGAGTACATTTTTATATGGTGAGTCAGGAAATTTTGGAATTAGTTGTCACAGGATGTTGTAGAGACTGACAATGTCAATGGGCCCGGGAAGGTATTGGGCAGTGTTAGGAACAGGAGGATACCACAGCCTGGGATGTGTCCACCAATATCCCCAATCCAATGAACTGTGAATCCTGGGCACTGGAGGCAGAAGAAATTGAATACAGCAGACTTGCTGTCCCTAAACAGCTTTTCCCATCCCCGCTTTCGAAGACTGAGTACCAGGCTGGGTGATCTCACCATTCCTTCTGTTCCTGCAGGTGATTCCTCTTCCTGAGGAAAATGTTCCCCATCTCACCAGTAGCCAAACTGGGGTGCCAGTCATTGCTGCAGTGCTTTTGAGCAAAGGGCTGGACTTTTGGGAACGTGGTAGACAATATGAACTGCGAATCCCTGTGGAAGTGTGGTAAATCCAATGAGTGTTGAGCAGCAGCCAGTGTGTTCATGGCAGCCTGGATGTATCCATGGGCAGCCCAAGCTTCCCGTGGCTGAAGAACCACAGGCTCCACTTTTTTGCCTCAGAACAAAGAACCTGAGTGTGCTCAGCACACCAGGCTGGGCCACAGGCTTTGGGCTTGAAACAAGAACCAACACACTTTGAATTTTCAGGTATTGCCGAGGCAGAAATAAAGCAATCATCTTCTCCAGAGGGTATAATCTGGAAAGACTGTGAGGGAATGTGAGGAATGCTAAGCCTCCCCTGTGGGAGGGACGCTCTGCCCTGGTCCTGAGCTGGTGCTCAGTGTGGTGGAACAGTGGGAGAGTGGACGGTCTCACTCCCAGAGCAGCTCCTTGGGGAATTCCTTGGGATCAGCACGTGCTGATCATCCTCTCTGCCAGATGGAAAGGAGGCTGTGAGTATGCAAAGGATAAACTGGGAGCCAGCTGCTGGTCCCTGGTTTTAGCCATAACACTAATTCTGCTTACATAAGCTTAATACTTTCTGCAGTAATTTAGTGCGACTGGGCAGAGAATTAAGTCTCTTCTAACTACAGCTGAAAGAAAATCAGCTGCACAAATTTGTGAGCTGTTGACTTTAAATGCATTTGGAAGCATACTGTCTGCATTTTTATATCATTCATATTTTACTGGAAGAAAGCAACTGCAGCTGGTTAATGGTGCTCCCATGGCATTTCCCAGGCTTCAGGAATCTGTGGATGCAAAATCATTCCAGTGCACCCCAGTTAAACACAAACTAGTATGCTGGTTTGGTTATTTTTTTGTTTTGGTGGCACTTTGGTATGTAAAGCGTTTTCCTTGGATGATTGATGCTAGAAACTTCTAGAATACTGAAACAAGCTAAAATTAGAAAGGCTTCAAGCTATGCTTCCTACAGATCCATATATGTCATAGGATGTGGCTGTTGGCACTTTGAAATGATTGATTGTCAAGTTTCACAGACAGCTGAAGTTTAAAAGAAGTGATTTCAAGTTTCAATTTCTTGCAAAGCAAGAAATTAGATAGGGTTAGTCAATTGTTTGTTTTCTAGGAAAAATAAATATTAGGAGCTTCATTGTGGTGCTGATAATAAAGGGTTTGGAATAGCAGGTCCAGAAGGCAACGTGGGATGTGCTGTCCCTTGGATGAGAGCACTTCCAGGCCAACAAATTGTGTAAGAGGTTTTCTCCTAGGAAAACGTCCAATGAAGTTCACTGGAGACAAATTCAACTGGTCAGTAGTTCTTCCAGGACAGTGCCAGCTCCCAGCCAGTGTTTCTGGCCACCTTTCCAGCCATCACATCTGTTCATCCACCTTCCAAGTAATAAAATTTGCTTGTAGTCTTCGGTTTAGTAAGAGAATGTAAGTGGTAAAGGAGATAAATCTGTTTATCTGCATCCTCTGACAACTTCAGAAGGCTGGAAACACACTTGACAAATGATTCATGAAGCTGAAAATTCTGCTTTTTCAGAAAGCAGATTGGAAGTTTTAGGTTTGATATCAAGCATCCTGAAGAATGCTCGTTGTTCCTGTCGTTGCCATGCATGAAGCACACAGAGGAACAACAAATCTCAGCTGAGACTCATCTTAATGAGTTGCTGACTCCATTTAACTCATGGGAGAGTAACTCAGTGGTTACTCAAAGTGCAGAGGTGGGATGACACAATTACCACCACAAATCAAGGGCAGTAGAGTCCAAAGTAGATGTGGATGAGCTGCTGCACATTCCCTCCTTCAGAACTGACAACTTTCTGTCACTGATATTTGGAATCATTTAGGTTGGAAAAGAGCCTCAAGACCACAGAGTCCAACCATAAACTTAACAATGCCAATTCCACCTCTAAGAGTCATAAGAGCCACTGCTACCTCTTTTAAATACCTTCAGGGATAAAAGTAAGAAGGAACTGGAGTCCTTGTCTCAAAAAGACAAAGGATGAATCTCTGGGAACACCGGCAGCTGGTTTAGTGGCCACAATTTTGTTGAGGCCCAGTACCCTTCTCCTTCAGGATGTTTGATTTGTGAGGAATAACACTGTCAGCAGTTTTAAGAGAAGTTGAGTTTTCATACCAGCTCATCCAAACCTGTTTTTGACCACAGACTATCAGGTCACCTTCCTTGCACTTTACTTCCCTATGAAACTGAGAAAATACACAAAATATTCTCAAGTGAAAGGACAAGAGGAAATGGCCTTAAGTTGCACCAGGGGAGGTTGAGATTAAATGGTGGAAACTTTTTTCCCTTAAAGAGCGGTCAGGCATTGGAATAAGTTGCTCAGGGATGTGGTGGAGTCACTACCTCTGGAAGTGTTCAAGAGTTGTCTGGATGTGGCCCTTGGGACATGGATTATGTGTGATTATGGTGATACTGGGTGAAGGCAGGACTGGATGAGCTTAAAGGTCTCTCCAAACTCTGATGATCCTGTGATTCTGTGATATTTTGAAGTAGAACAGAACTTAACTGTGTTTCCTACTTTATGGAAAAAGTTTAGGGCATATTTCTGAAATTGCAGAGGCTACTTCTTAATATATGTAAGGAAGGATGTCATACAGTGCCTTCCCACAGCTAGGTGGGATTTTGCTGAGAGGTGTGGAAAAAAGCTGTTAGCATCCCTACTTTTTCAGCAATAATCCCTCGGGAAAATGTAGCCTCAGAAAAAGAAGCCTGGAGGCAGAAAACAGTGCAAGAACCTAGAAGAACTTCTTTTTGAAACATTTTTTTTTCTCCTTAACTGTGTAGCACCTGGGTGGGGCTCAGTGGACCAAAGACAAACCTTGCCTGGGAGGGTGAACTCATCACCAACCTCATGCTGACCTACAGAAAGGGTTATCAAGCACTGGAACAGGCTGCCCAGGGGGGTGGTGGGGTCACCATCTCTAGAAGGATTTAAAAGACATGTAGATGTGGCACCTGGGGACGTGGTTCAGTGTGGCCTTGGCAGTGCTGGCTTAACAGTTGGACTCGATGATCCTAAAGGTCTTTCCCAACCTAAACAGTTCTATGATTCTATGGTTCTAGGATAGATCTCGGGACACAGCAGAGCTGGGAGTGCCCAGAGGTGGGGTGAGGGTGTTGAATCCAGAGCACCTGAATACCTGGGGGCTGCCCATGAGGAGTCATGGCTGTGGAGCTGGTGGCAAAGCACAGTGGACTTAAGAATGGGATCCATGGATGCCCTTTTTCCACCAGTTCCAAATTCCAGCCCCCTGCTGCAGTGGGTCAGAGCAGAGGCTGCAGGTGAGCACAGAGCTGAGCACAGCTGAAGCCTGCTGTTGCCAGCCTTAGCCTTCACAATCACATTAGCCTGATAAAATTTGCAGTACTAGAGCTTGCCAGGCAGCACCAGGCACACGAGCTGCTTTCCTTCCTCTGCCCAGCCTGCATTTCCCTTCCCCCCCATGTGGGGTTTTGCTTGCCATCCTTTTTCTTTGTGTGTGTTATTATTTTTTTTTAATTAATCACCCCCATATTAGGCTCCAAATAATTAAGTAAAACAGGTGCATTCTCTTCCAGGATCCCTCTGGCCAGGGAGGGAATAGTTCTTGCCCATCATTTTATGTGAGTGATTCCCAGCAGCCAAGGATGGAGCAGGAGTTTTGGCTTTCTGTATGCTCCAGTACTTTTCCATAAGCAATTTTTAATATTGTTGGATTTTACTGATGGAGCATGTTGTATTACAATTGGCTACATCCCACTTAAGGGGGTCAGATACTGGCATCCATGTGCTCCTAATCAGATAAATCGCTAAAAGAAAATTATATTGAGCCTTGGGCTGGTTTCAGGGCAGTTTCCAGTGTGGTCCATCCACACAGGAGCTGGTGGAAGCAGCTCTCAGAGGACCTTGGGAGCCTGGGTAGCCAAAATCTGGGTGGGGAGTCACCCAGCTGTGCCAGTTGTGGTGGGGTGGGTGATGTATCACCCAGCTGTAGCTGGAGGTGGTGACACCTCCACCTGATTCCCAGCACTGGGAGAAGGGAAGGTTGTGGGGAAGGAGGCTCAGCAGGGACATGCTCAGGCCTGTGAAGAGCTCCCAGGATGGTTCCAGGGACTGTGTTTAACCAGAAGCTCCAGCACAAGACACATGTGCCAATGAAGTTTGTCACTGGCAAAGAGTTGAGGAACGTTGCCAGTGTGGAGGAAAACAGGACAGCACCCCAGGAAGAAGTGAAAGATCCCAAAGTACAGATAAAATCTGGTGGTATGGAGTCCCAGCATCACATGCTTTGGGGGCAAATAAGGATTTCTGCGAGAAACTGGGATCCTGTCCCCTAGGATCTCCAAGCCATGGGGAGCTGTAATGTGATGCAGTGGTGGATGGGATGAGTAGATGTGCTAAGCAGCTATTTTGAGAAGCAAAGGGAATAAATACCAAGTCACATTGCAAAGCACTGGCGTGACACCTCCTTTCAGGCAGGTACCGTGTAATGTTTGACTCCTGATCCAAAAGGAGAGATCATGGAAAAGCTATTCCAGTTACCAAGGTCTTGCACTGTCCAAGTTCTGAGAGGAGGCAACAGGACCTTGGTTGATGTAGTGCAGCACAATTTTCAAATTTCCAAACTTGGAATTCCTCGAAATGGTGGATAAAGAAAGTTGTTTTGTATTCAAGAACAGAGAAAACATAAAGCTGGAGAAGTAACTTAGTCCAGAGGAAGGGGAAATAATGGCCCTTCAGCAGATGCACACTGGCCATTGTACAGTACATGTCATGAGGAACTGCAGGGAAAACAAAGCAAGGAGAGACAGGAGACACTGGATGTATGAGGCCTGGGAATGCCTGCAGTGTATTAGAGGTACCTGAAGAGAGGAGAGTGAATTCAACCAGTGCTGTCTATCCTTAGCAGAGTATTCTGCACTCCTGTTCTTAGCAGTTTTTTTTTAACCATTGACCTCTTCTCTAAGTGACTCATACTAAAAACACAGGTATTTTGGTGTCCTCAGGGTGCGTGTTGGAGCCTTGTCTGCTACTACTCAAACATCACGAGAGCCTGGCAGACACTCGATCCCGGTGGGTGGGATAATTCCCCAGGAGGTGACAAAGCCTCTTTGGGTTACAGAGAGACCCACCCCACAGCCACCCCCGGGGTGCATCCCAGTCCCAAAAGCTGGCAGCAGGACTTAGCAACATGCCACAGATGAAGGTCAGAGACTCCCAAAGGGTGGCCTGTCAGGCTGTATGTTTTGTTTCCAAATCAGATACGAAGCCAAAGGCAGAAACTCAGCAAGTGCTTTGTCCTCTCCTGGTGCCATCACCCCATGATGCCACAACCCCAGGTCCTGCCCCAGGAGAGGGAGAAGCAGCTCCAGGGGTGATAGTTGCCATGTCCCTTTCCCACCCTCCTGAATCAAAGCAGAGAGTGCCTCTCCCAGTGTAAAATTGTCTTCTGCTCACTTGTTATAAGTCACAGGCTGTAAGACAAGGGTTTACACTTATTTTTCTACATTTTACCCACTGAGAGCTCATGGGGTGTAATGGGAAGGAAAACAGGTCCTGTGTCACCTGTTGGAGTTCTGTGCTGCCACAGAAGTGTGCATGGAAGGAAGGAGCCTGGGAAATATGCTGGGCAGCAGGGGAGGGGGGATTGTGCCCCTCTGCCCCCTCAGGTGAGACCCCACCTGCAGAGCTGCTCCAGCCCTGGGATCCAGCCCAGGGAGGACATGGAGCTGCTGGAGTGAGATCAAAGGAGGCACCAAGATGATCAGAGGGATGGAGCAGCTCTGCTGGGAGGAAAGGCTGGGAGAGCTGGGAATGTTCAGTTTGGAGAAGAGAAGCTTTGGGGTGACCTCATTGTGGTTCTCCAGGACCTGAAGGAGTCAATAAGGAAGAAGGAGAGAGACTATTTCCAAAGGCCTGGAGTGACAGGACAAGGGGGAATGGCAGAGAGTAGGGTTAGAGCAAATATTAGGAGAAAATTCTTCCCTGTGAGGGTGGGGAGGCCCTGGCACAGGTTGCCCAGAGAAGGTGTGGCTGCTCCATCCCTGGAAGTGTCCAAGGCCAGGTTGGATGGGGCTTGAAGTCACCTGGTCTAGTGGAAGGTGTCCCTGCCCATGGCAGGGGTGTGACTGGATAACCTTTAAGTTCCCTTCCAACCCAAATCATTTTATGATTCTATGATGCACCATGGCATGAAGAGATGACTTATCAGGCAGATGCTTCACTCTGGAGCAGTGACTTGTCCCTTTTGTTTGGTGAAGCCTTTGCTGATGAAATACATCTTCAGGATGGGGTCAGGGGCTCAGGACCATTCACTTTTGCATGACCAGGCCTCACCTGGAAGGTGACAGGGGAGGGTCACACGCTCTGAGCCCACTGAGCCCTCATCAGACACTGCCATTGAGGGTGGCCAGTGGCAAATGTCTCCTTTTGGGCTACTGGCAAACCACTGATGAACTGTGCAAACTCTCCCTTGTAGACTCCTCATCCTGGACTCCAACACTCCCTGACCTCAGAGAGATGAGTAAAGGCAGAATTTTGGTAAGATGCCACACTTTAACACATTAAAAGCCCCACTGCACTGGCACAACAGTTAGGTTACAATGAAGATGTGGTGACTGAGGGGCTCCCCAAGCAAAATGAGAGGATTTTTTTTGTCTACCAATGTGTCTCACCCACAACAAAAATTAACCCAAGAAGCTGACTTGACAAGTTATTGCAAAAGAGGTTTTTGTCTGTGGGGTGTTTCCAACCTCCTGGGAACAGCAGAGCTGGTGTGAGACCTGCTTGCTGAAAGCAGCCACACTGCACTTCTGCAGCTCAGCAGTGGGAGAGGACCATCCCTGGGGAGTTTGGGATTCTCTGAGCCTGCTGGCTGCTCTGAGTCTGGAGGAGCTGCCCTGCCCTGTCCTGCCCACCACCTCCATGTAAGTCCCTGTGCTTCTGGAGGCAAAATTTAGCTCAGCACTGGTGAATGACTGTGTTTGCTTTTGTTTCTGCCTGGATCGTAGTGCAGCTGATCTGTACTTGCCATGGCACCATAATTTAGAGATAAATTATCTCTGAGATGAAATTATCTGTTGTTCTGGTGCCTGTTGCTGTACCCTGAGCCCACACCTCACTGGGGATGCCCTGAGCCCTTACCCTGACTATTTGATTTTGTAGCTGACTAACACTCTGAAATCTTGCTGCCTAACATGTATTTTAAGTGGAAACCTTACACTAACTAAGCTAAAGACTCTGCAGTCTCCCATTGCTTAAAGATTTGATGGTTTCATATTTGAATCTTGATACTGACTGAATGCCAAAAAGCAGGGACTTGATTTAATGGGCAAGAGGAAACAAGGACAGGCACATTTACTACTCATCTATGTTTAACTGCCCTGTGTGAAAGATTAATGAGCTTTGAACTTCTGGCAGCCAGTTTTCCTGGCCTGATTTGCACCAAAGAGGAGCTTGTGGGGGTGCTGACACCCCTGTGCCTGGGTGAGCACAATACACCCTGATCTGGGGCAGATCACAGTTTTGTTCTCCTGGAAAAAGTGGGACTGAGAGGGGGAATATAAACTAGACATAAGATAAAATGCTTGTGAGCAGAATAAGTTGTAGTATCTGCAAACTTTGTTTGGTTGGATGTTTGAAGTGTCCTTTTCACCAAATCACAGAATCATCAAGGTTGGAAGAGACTTTCAAAATCATCCAGTCCCAACATCAACCCAGAACCACCAGAATTACCCCTAAATCATGTCCCCAAGTGCCACATCCAGATGTCTTTCCAACACTTCCAGAGACAGTGACTCCACCACCTCCCTAGGCAACTTATTCCAATTCCTGATCACTTTTTGCAGTGAACATGTTTTTTTTTTAATATCTAAGCTGAACTTCCCATGCCACAGCTTGAGGCCATTTCCTGTCGTTCTATCACTTGAAAACATTTTTGTAATGAAAAAAAAAAAGCATTTCAAGCTTGTATTTCCTGTGGCAGAGTGGAAGAGGGCTAGGAATGACTGGATGTGGCACTCAGTGCTCTGGGATGGGAGATAAGGATGGAACTTGGTGATCTTGGAGGTCTTTTCCAACCTCAATGATTCTGGGATTCTGTTTTAGCAGCAGGTGGAGGACACAGCAAGGGCACCTGTTGGGATGAAGTCCTGTTAGAGCTGCCTCACCCCCCTGCTCCACAGGCTGGGTCCTCATCCATGTGTTCCCTGCCTCACATGCCAGAAAAACCCCCAACAACAAAGAAAAAAGGTTTGAAGCTGACCATAGGGGAGACTTCAAGGGTGAGTTAGATACCCAGGAAATCATGGGGAATATGGACATCTGGTTAACTAATACTCACTGTCATCCTCCTGAAAAAAGGCCACTTAAAATCCCAACGTGGGGAAAAAAAAAGTACATTTTTTACCGTATAAATATTTAAAAGGAATTGATAAATATTTGTGGAGCAAGTGGTATTACTGTTTATAAAATCACTGCAAGTAATACTCTGAGAGAACAGAAAACAATGTAGTAGAGCAGCTTTGCAGACAGGTGAATGGATGACTGTACTGATAAACAAGGTTTCCCTTAAAAAAATGGCATAAAATAGTTATAATTCTAATTTAGATGCTGATATGGCAATATCTTATAGATCTGTTCCAGGTTTTTAAAAAATAAATGTTCACTGAATGGCCTTTTTTTTTTATTTTGTGAAAAACTTGTTTCACTCCTTGGAATTGATCTTGAAACCAAGTGGAAACATTTCAGTGAGGAATGATGTGAAAAATTATTTAATTTCCGTGGAGGAGGATCTTTTTGGATTTCCAAACTCTTTGAAGGTAATATTGTACCACATTTCCTCTGTGTCCCATTGTACACCACTGCCATGTCCAGCAGAAGATTTACTTGTGTTCAGCTGGATTTGAAGCCTTCTGCTCCACACAGGACTCTGCAGGATGTGTGCAAGGCAGGGTGGGCATTTTCCCCCAAGACAGGCTCATCTTGGGCTACAAAGATGCTGAAGGGCTGGAGCATCTCTGTGCCCAGGAAAGGCTGAGGGAGCTGGGGCTGTTCAGAGCCTGAGAGGGGAGCCCATCCCTGGGGGTCAGGGGGGGCAGGGAGGGGGCAGAGCACGGACCAGGCTCTGCTCCATGGACCCAGCAATGGCACAAGGGGAACGGGCAGGAACTGAGGCCCAGCAAGTTCCACCTGGACAGGAGGAAGAACCTCTTTGCTGTGCAGTGACCCAGCACTGAACAGATTGTCCAGAGAGGGTGTGGAGTCTCCTCCCTGGAGACATTCAAAAGCCATCTGGACCAACCCTGAGTAACGTGCTTGAGCAGAGACTCTGCTTGAGCAGGGAGGATGGACCAGATATGTGAAATGACCCCAAACTTTCCTCTCAACAAGCCTTTGTTTTAAACCAGACCAAAAATATGCTATTTGGACACTTTCTCCTTGGCTTCTGCTCTCTTGCTGGCCCAGAACAGGAACATACTGGGAATAAATTAAAAAAAAAAAAAAATAAAAAAGCACATTAAACTCAGGAGCTCAGAAGGATCCGTTTGTCAGAGCCATAACTGAGTGAATGGTTTTTTGGCACTTCAATCAAGCTCCATCAAAACCTTCATCTCCAGCTCTGTACCAGATAATGCTGCTCAGATCAATCAGTGCTGAGACGACATTTGCAGGCAGATAAGGCTGGAAGGGGAGGAGTGGGAGTTAAATTAAACCTGGTTTTCAGTCATTGTTTCCCGGGGATCACATCCTTGTCTGGGTGTCGTCCTTCCTTCAGGAGGTTTGAGACACGAGCTCTGCCCCATCCCTGTAGGGAGGCTTTTCCCACAGCAAGGGGTCCCAGGCACCCAGTGCTCCATGATGAGCTTCCAGACAGCATTCCAGACAACATTCAATTCCTCTGCAGGTCCATCCTCCTGGCCTGCACAGCTCCACGGGCATCCTGCCCATCCCCGGGGCTTTTTGTGACCATCTCACTGCTGACAGGGAGAGAACAACACGGTGCTGGGAAGGGAGGAGAGGGACACGTGTTAGGAATTCGCCTTTCTGGGACACTCGGTGTCTTCCCGCAGGGTGGATGTGCCCTGGGAGCCACTGTTTGGATTCTTGTGCAAGAGAGGATAATGGGAGGCTGAGGTTGGGGCTGGAAGGCAGGTGGCTGGGCCATAACCCTGGGGCAGGGTGAAAGCAAACCCTCTGTGTCTGCCCCACCCATTCCCTGCCCCCAGGCCATGGATTTGAGTGGCAAAAACCACTTCCTGAAGGGAAGTGAAGGCATATGAGCAGAGCACACACCTTATTGCTTTGCACTCATTGTGACCCAGAGTGGTTTGTCTTTCTTTTCCTTTTCCTTTTTCTGTTTTTTTTTTCCCTTTTCTTTTTTCTCCTTTTCTTTTTCCTATTTTTCTTGTTTTTCCTTATTCTTTTTTTTTCCTTTTTTTTCCTTTTTCTTTCTCTCTTTTTTTTTTTTTTTTTTTTTCCCCTTTCCTTTTCTCTTTTATTCTTTCTCTTTTTCTTGCTCTCTTTTCCTTCAAAATGGGGCACAAAGCAGAGAGATGCAAACACCTGAAAATCCTGCATATACTTCCAGTTAATTGTGCAGTGCTCAGGGGCCCCAAACCCCCTGCTTTCCTCCTTCCTGTGGGCAAAAGCCCTGGAGCCTGGGATTTGATTATCATCACTGTAAGGCAGTGCCCAGGGCCTGCTGTGAGACAGGACAGTTCTGGGGGCATCAGGGGGTTCCTGGGGTAGATGTGGTGCCCCCCAGTTGTGTCCAGTCCCTGTCTCTCCAGACCACTCCTCACAAAGATATGCCAAAGTCTCTCTCTTTTTGGAAGAGGTCCAAAATGCTACAGGTAGTGAGGGGGAGGTTGTGCTGCACTTTTCTGATGGCCCTGGCATTTCATAACCACCACTATTTATTTAAATAAGCCACAGGTCTTAGTTAAAGCCTAAATGGCCCCAAACCTAATCCCCAGATGAAATAGGAGGGATGTGGGAAGGTCTGGTGGCACCTGAGAGCACCAGTGGTACCTTTGTCCAAGGTGCTCTGTCAGGCACTGGTCTCATGCTCGAGGAGGGATGTGGAAGTGATGGGAAGAGTTAATGAGACCCAGACCCTGGAAAATAGGCCAGCAAACAGGATATAATCAGCTCAGATCACTCAGCCAAGCAAGGGGGGAACTGAGGAGTGATTTGGCTGCTCTGTGTAGGTCACTGTTGAGGCCAAACCTTTGAGCCTTGGCCAGTCCTGAGGCCAGAAGGGATGAGGTGAAACCCACAGCACTGTGGCTACCAGCCCCAAATCCACCCTCAGACATCAGGGAGGGATGAAAGCCATGCCAGGCCAGAGTTCACCTTGCTCTTGGTGGTGCTGAGATGGCTTTGGTGTCTTCAGAAAGACTATCAGGAAGAAATTCTTCCCCGTGTGGGTGGTGAAGCCCTGGAACAGGTTGCCCAGAGAAGCTGTGGATGCCCCATCCCTGGAAGTGTCCAAGGCCAGGTTGGATGGGGCTCTGAGGAATTTGGTCTAGTGTAAGCTGTCCCTGCCCGTGGCAGGAGGGTTAGAACTGGATGATCTTTCAGGTCCTTTCCAACCCAAACAATTCTATGATCTTATCAACACCTACAAATATCTTAAAGGCAGGTGCCAAAAGGATGGGGCCAGACTCTCTTCAGTGGTGCCCAGTGACAGGACAGGGGGCAATGGGCAGAAACTGCAACGCAGGAAGTTCCATCTGAATATGAAAGAAAACTTTATGGTGAGGGAGACGAAGCACTGGAACAGGCTGCCCAGAGAGGCTGTGGAGTCTCCTTCAAAACCTGCCTGGACACGAGTCTGTCAGCAGGAAAAACTCTTCTGTGCTCCGAGGGATTGAAGTAGGACAAGAGGCAGCCCCAGGAGCATTGACAGTACAGGAGGCAGCTGTGGGGAATAGCACACAACACTGGCCACACACTTATTTTGTTAACTGCTGATGCTGAGAGGTATTTAAGCCTTGTTAGTACAAGTTGTTGTAGAACTTCACGTATTTGGCCTAATTAAGTGAGCACAATTCCAACCCTTCCCCCAGCAGAGGTGCTGTTATATAAATCAAACTTCACGTGTAGTGAGGTAGCTGGTGTGTCTGGTTTAGCAAAAGAGCTTGCACTGCCTGTCAAAGGCATGGTTTTACAATCATAGAATGGTTTGGGCTGGAAGAAACCTTAAAGATCATCCAGTTCCAACCCCCTGCCATGGGTAGGGACATGTTCCACTATCCCAGGTTGCTCCAAGCCCCATTCAACCTGCCCTCGAATACTTCCTGGGATGGGGTTTCTCTGGACAAAAATCATCAGCTTTACATCAGTAGATTATAATACTGTAAATCCGAGGGTAGAAACCATTTTTCTGTCATACAAGTAGGTTTTATTGGTAAAAATTTTCCTCAGATTAATCTGCACTAGATTAATCTGCACTGCTGTCATAAACTGCCCCCATTGAAGGGCTGATGCTGTTATTTCAACAAAAGTCCTCCTCCAGACTGAAATAAATCTGTGTAGATTCTCTGCAGGAAAACCTTGTAAAGTTTTACATGAAAATTTGATTTAATTTTGCATTAAAGTGAATGAATAGCCTTGAAACTTCCAGGGCAGTCAGGTAATGAAGCTGTTAAACACCTCATACCTACACTGAGTAGCAGCCTGTACATCACTGACCCTCTTCAGCTGCAAGAGCTTCTCTGCCCTCCCCACATCTGTTTTATCAGCACATGTGTTCAGAGAAGCCCAAGGACAGAGCTCCTCTTCACATTTTTCACAGCGGTACAAAACAAAATGCAGCAAAGCCAAACCCCAACCAAACAATGGCATCTTTTGCTGGGTATTTGCAGCCTGACTTTATCTCTGCCTCCCCTATGCTTTAACAAATTCCTACGTGGAAATATTGACTGTCACTTACTGAGGCCACATCAAACCAGACTGGTCAGAGGAGGTGACAATATAGAGCCACCAATGCAGTCAGAGTTTCAAGCTGCCAGTTTTCTGCTTGAAGAAAGGTGCAACATGGATGGGGGTGATGGGGGGCTGAGTTTGGGGGTAACTCCAGCTTAGAAGGCTGAAGCTGAACTTTAGATCCAATGAGGAGCAGCTGAGGGAGCCGGGGTTGTTTAGCCTGGAGAAGAGGAGGCTCAGGGGAGACTTTATTGTTCTCTATAACCACCTGAAAGGAGGTTGTAGCCAGTGGGGCTTGGCCTCTTCAGGTTGGACATCAGGAGGAATTTTTTTAATGAAAGGGTTATCAAGCATTGGAACCTGCTTTCCAGAGAGGTGGTGGAGTTCCCATCCCTGGAGGCGTCCAAGGAATGACTGGACATGGCACTCAGTGCTCTGGGCTGGGGGACAAGGTCATGATCAGTCAAAGGTTGGACTCGATGGACTTGGAATTCTTTTCTAACCCAATGATTCTGTGAATATCCTGCTCCACCTCCTCCTCAGCCAGCTGAGCAGCATCCACAGCCTTTTTTTTTAATAATTTGATCTAGCCTCTTTTGATGACTAAGGGAACAGGAAGATTACAGTTTAAGTATATAATTTTCATTTGATGTGACAGGTTAAAGCTATGTGCATTTGGAGCAGGCTTAGATTATTTTAGTTCGATTACAACACTGATTTAGGGCCTGACTCACTCTTTGAGGCCTGACTTCATGTAGACATATGTTGGCTTAAATTTACTGCTAATGAAATACAGGCATATGTGTACATTACTCTACTTAAATGCTTTGCTGGTGTAGGGGTGGATTCACACAGCAAACACAATCCTGCACCAGAGGCTTAGAGAAGCAGATTGTGCCTGTTGGATGGGGTTTTTTCCAGCACAAAGACTAGATATTCCAGAGTTTATTTTCCTTCCCTCATGCCCCTCCCAGACATTGCCCTGTGTGATCTCCCAGCTCAGTGTGTGCTTTGCAGAGCAAGGTCCTGCCAGAGACCCAATGCCCTCAGGTCTCCCTGGCTGTGCTCACAACTGGGCAGGCTAAAATCAGGGAGCAGCAAACCTCTAAAACTCACAGAGCAAGCTGGGAGCAGTAACCTGGGACCACTGGCCTGGCTGGAGGTGGTGGAAACAGGCTTTACAGGAATTGCTAGTGCATTCTCCCCCTCTACTCTGCTCTTGTGAGACCACACCAGCTCTGGGGTCCAAACAGAAGAAGGATGTGGACCTGTTGAAGTAACTCCAGAGGAGGCCATGAAGATGATCAGAGGGATGGAGAAGCTCTGTGAAAACAGGCTGAGAGAGCTGGGGCTCTTCAGGCTAGAGAAGAGAAGGCTCCAGGGAGACCTTAGAGCCTCTTCAAGTACCTAAATGGGTTACAAGAGAGATGGAGAGAGACTTCACAAGGGTCTGGAGTGATAGGACAAGAGGAAATGGCCTTAAAGCTGAAGGAGGGCAGGGTTAGATATCAGAAGACATTCTTCCCTGTGAAGGTGGTGAGGGCTTAGCACAGGTCTCTCAGAGAAGCTGTGGACTCTCCACCTATGGAAGTGTTCAAGGCCAGGTTGGATGGGGCTGAAAGCCACCTGGTCTAGTGGAAAGTGTCCCTGCCCATGGTAGAGGATAGGAATGAGAGAATCTTTAAGGTCCCTTCCAACCCAAACCATTCTGATTCTCAATGGCAGTGAGCAATGGAATGTGGAGCAGCTGTGTGGGCAGAGGTGACACCTCCAGCCCTCTGTTGTTTTCACATTTTCCACGGGAAAATATCCCATTTCTAGGTGGAGGGCAGATAATTGCCCTGTAGAAGCTTTTATGTGTTCAGTAGTTGTTGAACTTTGCAGGTCAGATTGTGACAGAGAGTTTTAGCAGTTTCCCAAAACTAAAGAAAAGGGTTTTTTTAGGAACTTGGAGCACAAAATAGAGTCATGCACCCAGAGGAAGGCACAGACACTCGAGGTGTCTTAGCTCATGCTTCCTCATTAGAGGAAACTGAAGCTACCTGGGCATGTTTGGGTTTTTTTTTTGAACAATAATAATAAAAAAGGCACCCCCACATGCTTTTTGGGGGCAATGCTCTCTGCAGAAAATCTGGAAGTGTATCTGGACCTCTCTTGTATTTNCCAGGTACAAAAGGCACAACTAAAAGTCTCCTTGGGTGGTATTGACGAGGCCCGGTTCTTTCTGCGATGTCTTTTCTCCTCAAGGCTAATTCTATGTGAGTTTTCAAAGGAGGCAGCAGCGTTATAGATGGTGTGTCTCCATGATTCCTGGTTTGAGGCCAAAGTGGACCACTGATGATGGTCAATATGACCAAGACTGAGGTGTTGTTTCAGGGAGTCCTTGTATCTCCTCTTTGGGTTCCTCTATTGCGGCAGCCGGTGGCGAGTTCACCGTAAAGCACAATCTCAGGGAGGCGGGTGATCCTCCATCCTGGAAATGTGCCCTGCCCAGCACAGGTGTGTTCTCAACAGCATGGCCTCAGTACTGGTGACCTCTGCCCGTTTGAGGATGGTAACGTTGGTCACACAGTCAGTCCAGTGGATGTTTAGGATTGTACGGAGGCAGCGCTGATGGAAACGTTCCAGAAGTCGTAGGTGACAGCGGTAGATGACCCATGATTCAGACCCACATAAAAGAGTAGACAGCACAATGGCTTTGTAAACACTAATCTTAGTGCTTTTCTTCAGATGTTTATTGCACCATACTCTTTATAAACTTCCCGAAAGCTCTGTACACCTTTGCTAGCCTGTTATCTCTTTATCAATCCTACCTTCCAAGGAAATGATACTTCCTAGGTAGTTGAACTGCTGGACTGATCTAAGCTCTGATTTACCTAAAGTGATATGAGGATGATGATAAAGTTCTTGTGAAACGGAGGTTTTGGGGGTTTGCTTAAGTTAGCAACATGAACTAAACATTTGCCACGATACAAAGGGCTAAGAAAATGCAAATTTGTAGAGCTCTCTGATGATAAAGGACAGTATCAAGGGAGAATAAGGAATGTAAGGGATGGATAAAGAAGCTCTCCTGTCTCCAAGCTAACCAGAATCAACATAATCAAGATAAGCAGAAAGGATCAAGGTGCACGCGCAGAAGAGAAAAGTTCAAAAGTTCAGTCATGAGGAAGACTACAGCCTTCAGCCTCAGAGACCACCAAAAGACCCCTGAGAAGACCACCAGCATGAATAATGCATGCTCAGAAGGGCTCGGACCTAATTAACATACGAGGCGAGGACAGGTGGGGCCAGGAGTTGAATATGCATGAGAAAGTTGTGTAACACAATGCATATGGAACACCTTTGTGAATAAAGATGCAGTTCAGACCGGGGCCAGGTGCACAAGTTTTACGAGAGCTCTCTCGCTTGTGCCGGGTGCCGTCAGTACCTACCCACTTCTGAACTATAACAGGTTGTGGGGTCTATTTATTCTGTATATTGCTTCACTTGAGGTGCAGGTTGGTAAAGAACTTCTGTCTTCCTTAAGCTGACTTCCAGCCCAAAAAGCTCAGCAGCCTCTGCAAAGCAAGATGTTAAGCTCTGCAGAGCTGCTTCTGTATGAGTGACAAGGGTGGTGTCATCAGCAAAAAGGAGCTCATGAACAATGTAATTCAGAGTCTTAGTTTGCACTTACACAAAGGTAAAAATGCTGCACTTCTCCTCTTGCTCCAAGAAGTATTCCAAGTGGCCGTGGAAAGGAATCGGACGTCTCGCCTGGACTTGGACCAGCCTTAAAGCAAAGGCTTGACTGTTCCCGGGGCTGAGGGCTGTCCTGAGCCCAAACAGCAAAGTGTCAGGGGTCAAGCAAACACAGGGATCCAAGGAGAGGGGAAATGAGCGGAGATTGAGGGGTCCTGTCACCTCGGAGACGCGGCTGCCGGGGCCCCACATAGGGCGGTGTTTGCTCCCCATCGCCCTTTTCACCAGGATGTCATTCCCCATCAGGGAAAATCCCGTCAGTGACTCCTCAGCGCCGGCGTTTTAGCAGGGGGGGATTTCTCTCCCGCTGTGCAAATCAAGGCTCTATCGCTCGTAATTGGGAGCGCGGAGCTGAACTTTCCCAGGGCTGGGAAGGGCTGGCTCTGCTCTGACATGATTTCCAGCTCTGCGAGCATCGCTCCCCAACCTCGGACGCCGTTGCCTCTCCCCGCTCCCATCCAAAATATCCGAAATAAAACCACGTGCAGTTAGCTCCCGACCTTCCCTTCCCTGCCGACGGAGCTGCAGCGGTACAGGCGGTCTGTTATCTACGGGAGAGAGGGAGGGAGGCAGGGAGAGGGAGGGAGAGAGGGAGGGAGGAGGGAGAGAGGGAAGAGGCAGGCAGGGAGTTCAGGTTACCGCTGCCGCATCGCCGCCTTCCTTCGCTTCTGGCTCAGGAGACACAGCCGGCGATGCATCCCGTGCTCGGGACGGCTGAGCTGCGGCGGGATCGGGGGACACCTCAGCAGCTGTAGCCGGCGATCCCGGTGGGAAGAGCAGCCCATTGCTGCACGGCCGGAGCCGGCGGAGGATGCGCTGCAGGCGCCCGAGGTGAGGAGGTGCCTCTTCTTTCCCATAACTCCAGCGGCAAGGTAGGAGTGCGGGCACGGAACTCCGTTCACCCACGGACGCGCCCCCGGACCCGCCTCACCGACTTTCCCAAACTCGGGTGGGTTGGGAGAGTGAGATGAGAGGGGGCGGCAGGTGTGACCCTGCTTAAAAAGCCGGGATCAAAGTCCAGACTTTCGCACATCCATGCAATGTCCATCCCCCGGTAAGATGGGCAATGAGAGGCATCGTGATCATTAGCACGAGGGTTAGACCGATTTGGTGGTGAGAAGGTAGTTATAATTAATGACAATCCAGATTTAATGTCTGTTTTACATGGGAAAACGATTTGGCAACTCCATATAAAGACCAGGCTCAGGACAAGTACAGGGAAACGTTGTCCTCACTGTCCTGCTGAGAGCTTGGATAAAATGCTTAAAAAAGAAGATACACGAGGTACAGGTAAGTAATTAAAAAAGCAGCCATTGGGATGATCCTGCAAACATCACTGTGTGTAATCAGCACTTTCAAAGCCAAGTAGTTATTGACAAAGGAATTGCTGGGATGAGGGCCCTGCAGTTGGATTTCTGTTCCCTTGCTTTCTGCCTTAGCCCTGCTAATCAAACGAGGAGCTGGACTCCATCCCTCCCAGTTAACATCTGGCACAGGGCTGGGGCAGTGAGGGATGTCTGTCCTGGGCTCTCTTTGCCCTCACTGGAAACTCTGTGATGCCCAGGAACGTTTTGCTTCAAAAGTACCAGATTGTTTCCTTAACAGACACATAAATGCAAAGACTTAGTTCAACTGTTTTATGGAGAGGGGAGCATAAATATGCAAACACCAAAAAAAGTCTGTGCCAAGAGGCAGCATGAAACAAAAGGATACAGAACAGCACAAGCACCGGGTTCACCTGCTCCATGCAAGTGCTCCCCCAGCTTAAAATTGGGGAAAAAACCATCTGAAAGGTAATGCCTTAACAGGTCCTCACCCTACAGCAGTATTGGCAGGGCTGAGCAGCACTCAGAGGTTTAACAGTGACATTGGAATATCTTTATTGGTGATTTTTCCCATTTTGAATGTTTCGTGGGGTTTTTTTTTGTACAAGCTTCACAGTTATCACTTCTCTGCAGTGCTCTCTTCTTACTTCATGCATCTTGAGACTGTTTCCAAGGGAGAAGAGCAAGATTCTCATTCTATCTGAAATACCATTTTCAGGTTTTTTCCTGTGTTTCATTAAGATGAGAAAAACAATGTGCAGTGCTACTTGTAAACCAGAGTGCAATAAATAGATACATAGATACAATTTTTCAAGAATGGTGCTTCTGTAACTCAGAGTAACTGGACTTTTTGAGTCCTGGTATTGACAGCAGGAGAACAAACAAGACATTTTCTCATTGCTTTACTTGTTTATGAAGATGAGAGGGTGGCTGTGAGTTGGATTTTATTCCTGTTCAGCACAATGAACCATATGGGTTTACACAGGGTCAGGTTGCTCTGATTCATCCCATTGTGGACAATTGCTTATCTGGGCTGAGATCTGGAGTTATAGCAAGTAGGAGAGTAATTGGAGGGAAATTGCTGATTCATGAGGCAATTCTGAAATAAGGAAAATATGCCCATCAGCATCAGCAACAAAAGGAAAATGGGGATACTGTAGGAATAGAGGGAGCATTAGAATAAATGTCTATTAGCGTTGAAGAGAAGTCCAGAAAGGGATATTTGGTGAAGGGAGGACAGACACAGGAAGGGAAAGCTTTTAAACTGAATGTTTGGAAAAAATTAGCACCAAGATGAGGAAAGATCCTTCAGGGAGAACAAGGAGGGAATCAGGGGCACTGCTGATTTCGCTGCCTGTGAGAGAGGATGCCCTTTCCTGGTTGTCTGCCAGCTGTGTAAGTGGCACCTGTGGAAGTGGATGAAGTCAAAACTCTCCAAATATGCTCATAAAAAGGACAAAAAGCATCCTGCACTGGGGCTGGACTGTAATGATTGTCCTATACAGTGTCTCTACATTGATGGTCTGAACTCTGCAACAGGATGCCTTCAGCCTCCACTGCAACACCTTTCTCCATCCTGGAAAAGGGTTCTGGCCTTACTAAATACCCAAACTGACATTTTTGTGGGTGTTTTAGGGCCAGGATTAATCCAAAGAATCCTGCAGGCAGCTTGGAAAAGCAAAATGGTATTTTAAAATAGAAGTAAGCTTTCTTGACTTGGTTGAAGTCCCTGGAAACACATTTCTTTTTGACTCCTCAGACACAGCACTCCTCTCCTTTGACATCACCTGAGCAGCTACATCTCCTGCTAAACTCTGTGCTGGGAAAAATTGCATTTTGGTCTGAGGATGCTTTTTGGCTTTTCCAGATGAATGTTATAAGCAAGTGGTCATGGTTGGGTAGATAAGATCAAGGTGCATTAAGAGGCAATGGCTCTTGATATTTTTAATAAAGAGGAAGAGACATCCTCTGATTCAAAAGATCCCTGTGCCACTAATGCCTTCCCTTGTGCCATGATCTTTGTTCTCCTGTAGGCATTGGCCATCTGGGCTGTCTCAGAGCAGAACCCTCGTGGTCTGGGCCATTGCAACCTTGTAAGTAATGGAAATCTCCACACCCGAGGTGACACTTCTCTGTCTGAACTGGGAGGACTTCTTTTGAGTGGATGAGACCCACGAATGTTTGTTCTTTCATTGTGATAATAAAGATGCAGCTATTTAATGAGTCAGTGTTGACTGCAAAACTCCTCCTGTGCCTGTGTTGGCCCTGGCAGAGCTGCTGTGCTGAGGTTCTGTTTATACAATATCCTGGCACTGTGTAACCACCAGTACATCACGTCTGTAGTGCAGAAAACATCATTCAGAGGAGGAAATGGTGGTGATGCCTTTGAAGGGATAGGGTTAAGGAGCCACAGTGGGTCATGTGGCTCTTCTGAAACTGTCTCTGTCACAGCACAACGGGAGCAGATGTGGGGCATGAAGGTGAAACTCTCAGGGACTCTTAGTTACTGAACTTTGGCCAATTTGTATTTGAAAGTATCTTTATTTTTGATAATTTTTTTTTCTGCAAAAAATGTTTCTTTGCTTATCATAACTGTACCAGTGTTGAGGCTGTGTTGGCCCTGCTGCTAAGGATACAGTTGTATGTATACAACTGCATATATTTTATTATTTCTATATGTATGGCATTTCATTGGGATTAATATTAAACTAGAATTTAACATAGCACTCTAATTTTTTTTTCCTCTAGGAAATCCCTAAGTTGACTCGTTTCTACTCTTCATCTTTTCTTCTTGTAATTATTTTCTAATTCTCGCCTTATTAAAACCCAAAGGGGTAAAAAACCCAAGCCCTACATTCTGCAGGGAAGATTCAATCTGCTGTTGGAGTCACAGGTCAATCAGCTAAATGGGTATTAGTAACATAATGACAGAACATAAGCCAGGCAACGTAGTGGGATTTTCAGATCTGTAACAGTAATGCTCCTTTTCTATCTGTTGTCTAACTGATGGCTTAGGGTTTGGAGATGGGGATTCCTGTCCTGGGTCTGGGACAGCTCCCTGGCCATAAAACATTGTGGCCTTTCTGGAGAGCCAGAGGTTTATTATAACCCAAATCTCTCCACTCATCCCATCATGGCAAGATTGGGGAGGAGCTGGGAAAGCTAAACACTCACTCCAGCAACACTGCAAAATAAAAACAAACCAAAAAAACCCCATAAATCTCTCCCCAAAAGGAATCAAGACCAAGGAAAAAAAAAAAAGGATAAAAAAAGAAAGGGGAAAAAAAAGGAAAGGATTTGGCTGTAAATAACATGCCCAGAAACTCAGTGCTTAAGTGACAGAAACTTAAGAGAGCGGAGGAACAATGTCCTGTTCTGTCTTGCTGATGGGCTGACAAGGAGACAGAGTCCTGACAACAGAGGCTGGTGAGAGGTATCAGAAGGGAAAACATTTTCCAGAGTCTGAAAGTAAGTGGCAACAGAAGAAGTTCTTCCCTTGTCCTGTCCTTTTTTTGGGTTTCCACCCTTCTTGCCTGCCAGCCTTGACACTTTGGGTGAGCACACTGTCAATTAATACATGTCACTGTAAAAATCTCCCTCTGAAAAATAGCTTTTTAAAGTGCCAGGAGGGAAACATTCATCTTCATCACCTTGGTCATCCCTCCCTGCCTTCTGAGCTTGAGCTAAGGGGGGACACTATGTGACTTCCAGCCACTGCTGAGCCCTCTGTCTTACCAGAGACATGATCTTTGAGAGCTCCAAGCTGGCCCCTGCTCCTCTGAAATGCTTTACTCCAAGGGAAATCAGCAGTTGGCAGCTATTACTAGTACTTACACCAGGGCACACTACTTGTGATGACTAGGAAAGGAAAATGGGAATAAAACTGCTGACTTTGTGCAGTATTTGAGGTTGTAACTCCTGTTTTCACATTAAAGTTGTGGCTCTGATTTTGAGTCTGCCTTGTCACAGCTGCTGGAGTCTCTCACAAAGCAGGGACCCTTGCAGGTGGCCAAAAGCACTTTGGTCCTTTGTGGTTTGGGTTGTTCCCTGGCTGATGTGTGTGACCTCAATGCAAAGACACCACCAACAGTCCACTGAAGTCAGTGGCACGACTGTAGCTTTGCCCCAGAAAAGTTAAGAAAACTATTTCTTTTAATTGATATTTTAAATCTGTTTCTCAGGGGGACTCCAGACCTACTTACCTCTCTCCGCCTTGGGCCAGATTGCTTTTCCTGAACTCTGTGGCAGACAGTCTTGATCTCTTGGTGCCATTAGGATAATTATACTCATTAATAGACAGAAAGGAGGTGTCAGATTAATTCTGATGGAATAACTAGGCTTTGTCACTGGACTTACCATGGCCTCATCACTGTGAAACATGAAGGAGTTCCAAAAGGGTCAGTGGTGTGAGCAGAGGTGGGAAGTGATTTGTGCCACTGGTGGAAAGAGGAGATTGTGAAATAGAGGGTTGTGGTTTGACTGATTTGGATCACAGACCTTGACTGAATTCTTCATAGTCATAGAATGGTCTGGGTTGGAAGGGACCTTAAAGAGCATCCAGTGCCACCCCTGCCATGGGCAGGGACACCTTCCACTGGCCCAGGTGGCTCCAACCTGGCCTTGGACACTTCCAGGGATCCAGGGGCAGCCACAGCTTCTCCCTGTGCCAGGGCCTCCCCACCCTCACAGCAAAGAACTCCCTCCTCATATCTATTGAGTTTTGAGATGCAAAATGCACTCGCCAAAGCCAACGTGCACCTGCAAACCTGCTGTAGCTGCCTTTAGGAAGAGCATGGGAAGGCCTGGGATTCAGTGTGGCTGATAAAACACCCTGGGCTGGCTCAGCTGCACACAGAAAAGGTTTGCTACCTGCCCTTCCTCGCTGCTGCCCAGCACTGTGTCTGGCTTGGCTTTAGGGAGCAGGAGATGAGAGGAAAAGAGAATGGAAAGTGTCGAACCTGGTTATTATTTTTCATGTCCAGACCTATAATCCCATACATTTAAATTGTTGTCTGGGAACTTTATTATTCTATCTATTCAATCTGAAAAGGTACTAAGAATGTCAATCCCATCTCCAGAATACTTGGATTATACAAGTGACTTAGGCCTTGTCTGTTTACAGTTCAGAATGTACTTATACATGTTATTCTCTACCAAATCCCATATTCCCTTTTAAAGTTCATAAATGAACATTAATACAGTCACTGAAATAAAAACATTAATAAACAGATAGTATTTTCCTACTGTTTCAATACATTGGAGAAAAACAAAATTAGAGATTAAGAGAATTTAAGAAAAAAAATATTTTAAAAGAAGGCAAGGAAACCAGTGGCATTATGATCCAGTAGTATCTCTCTTGGTCCAGGTTGCTTTACAGGAATTCAGTGGTTTTTCTTCTTCATAAGCATTTCATAAGAGGTCTTTTTAATATTTTTAGCTCTATTATATGAAGTATTGCATAAACCTTTTTGCAACACTGTTGTTTTCTCAGAGCTTTTAAAACAGGCTGTAAGAGAAAGGCTAAAAGCAATCCTGGTGCAGAGGGAAGAGGAGAAGGAGGATGGAAGGATGGGATGAAGGAGGAGGAAAGTTCCCAGGTTTCCAAGTAGCAAGTGACAGGATGAGAGGAAATGGTCCCAAGTTGAGCCAGGAGAGCTTTAGGTTTGGCATCAACAAAAATTTCTTCACCCAAAGGGTTGTCCAGGGCAGTGGTGGAGCTGCCATTCCTGGAGGGATTTAACAGACACATGGATGTGGCACTTGGGAACATGGGTCAGTGGTGGCCTTGGCAGTGCCAGGAGAAGGGTTGGACCTGATGATCTTAGAGGTCTTTCCCAACCTTAACAATTCTGTGACTGACTGTGTAAACCTACTCTTCTTCATCTTGAGACTATTTCCAAGGTCTTGGAGTGACAGGACAAGGGGAATGGCTTCACACTGACAGGGCAGTTCTAAATTAGTTCTAAATCAGGTATTAGAAAGAAATTGTTCCCTGTGAGGGTGGGGAGGCCCTGGCACAGGTTGCCCAGAGAAGCTGTGGCTGCTCCATCCCTGGAAGTGTCCAAGGCCAGGTTGGATGGGGCTTGGAGCCACCTGGGATAGTGGAAGGTGTCCCTGCCCATGGCAGGGGGTGGAACTGGATGGTCTTTAAGGTCCCTTCCAACCCAGACCATTCTATGATTCTGTGTTTTCTGGATGGGTTAAACAACTGGGGAGGCAGAGAGAGATGGGACACCACACTGGGAATGCCCAATGTGCCACTTGTACAATCTGGGTCCTTAAAATCCCTCCCCCCACTCCCTTCCACAAACTCCTCTGGGATTAATAGTAAATACTTCATTTGAGATAAAAAACCAAAGTCCATTTCTACCAGTTCCAGATAAACTCAAATTGCTTTTTTATGATTAAACGGATGGCAAAAGCTGGTTGTTTTCCAGCTTTCACACAGTTGGAATCAAAGGAGACTTTGTCCCTGGAAGTGTGTCCTTCTTATCAAGGCCACTGCCTTCCCATTGGTCCTTACACAGGGACCTGCTGTGAAGGGATACATGGACATATGCATTTGCAATATCTATAAAATATATTTTACAATTTACATGTATTTACAATATTTGCATTGCCCAGGAGTGTGTGTTTATACACCTGTACAAGGCATCATGCTTCGTACATGGACTGAAAAAGGAAGAAAATCTGGCTCTGCAGAGGCAGAATGGTAAAGATAAGAGGCTGCTTTCCCAGCCATCCAGAACAGGAACTTTTTAGATTTTTTTTTTAAGATTTGTTATTGTGCCCAGGCCTGGAAACAAGAAACAAGTAAGGTCACATCACGTTAGTCTGATTCTACTGAAATACTGCAAAATGCCTGTTTTGAGTTACGGTTTCCTGCTCCTGAGTATTTATGAAAAAGTTTTAATGGGTTTTAAGAGAAAATTGGCCTCAATTGCTTTCTTAGCTCAGTATTTGAAGGACTTTGGTTTGCACATGTTCTGCAATTCCTGTGACAGAGAAATATCAGACCCTCAGAGTCTCGTGAGAGCCAGTGACAGGAACAAACCTCTTGTGCAGCTCCATTACCAACCTCAGAACATCATCCTCTCCTGAAAACACTGTTTTCAGGATACTCATGTGCTTCTTCCAGGCCTTTGAAGAACATGAGAACAGATGCAGAGCAGATTTTTGTATGATCTTTCATATATATACATATTTACCTGTATCAATGTATATATACATATGTATAACCTCACAGAAACCTAAATAGGAATTTAATTAAAGCAGTTTTAAAGTCAATTACAAGATTACTGTGAGCTATACACACCAGAGAAAAAAAAAAGATCTGAGGAATATTCTATTTAAGGATAAAGTTAATTTAAATATAAGGGCCAGAAGAAATGTGAACTTTTGAAATATTTTCAGAATTCATTAGTGAATCACTGTAAAAATGCATTTCACTGTGGGAGGAATTCCAGTACACTGGGACCCCAGTTCTACTTGTTTCATGCTTTTGAGAATTCCAACTGCAGTTAATGGGACTATTCTTACGGGTAAAATGAGCTGGATTTGGTTCCAGGAACACCTGGCTGGACTTTCAAATGAACTTAAAAGCCTGGAATGCAAAACCTTTTATTGCACGGAAAGGGGAATTTGAGTAAAATGGGGCACTAACATGATTTGAGGCAGCGTGCACAGAACATTCCTGTGGGAAGGCACAGATCAAATTTCCATGAAATCTATAGCTCTGGGGATGGTAAACTTGTTTTACTGTGTTTTCAGATGGAAAGACAGGTACAATTCTTTGTTAAGAAGGGGAAAAGTGAAAACTGCCCCATCTCAGTGCTCTAAAATAGTTGGTGGGCCTGTGGGTTACTGGAATGAGTAACAAGTATTAAACTCTTTTCAACAGCTTAATTTATGGAGATGTGTAATATTTTTGGTACTGTGACCTTTTTGGGTTTGCTTTCATAATTTTTCTCTCTCTGAAAATCTGTATCTGTAACCTAATGTGCAGCACATTAATCTGTTTACAAGGATAAATAAGTGAACATTGTTGTTATTGTTTGGATCTTTTCCACCTATAAAGAAGATAGGGACAGGACAACCCTTTCTCGCCTCAGCATGCCTTAGTGAGTCACTTAAACTCTGCACAAATAACGTGACCCCACTGCTGTCTTATTTTTTCTGAGCAGATGACCCAGCTTCGAATATGTGACTCATGGCCCCTCCAGCAAAAAGAACAGGAGCAGTTTCTGGGCTGATGGAAGAGCCCCACAGGACACAAAGATGATCAGGATGGGAGGAACCTGGCTGGGTCTGCCCATTGGACACTTGCTGGCTCTGGGACACAGGCACAAATGGAGAAGCATGGTATTTAAATTATTTATTTTATTGCTGTTGTTCTCTGTCATGTGGCATGGGCACATATCTGCTGCTTCTCTGCTCTCTGGCTTGTGAGAGCCCTGGTGGGTCTAAATCTTGGGTTTGCAAGATGTGGAGGAGGTTTGAAGCACCAGCCAGGATAACCTGGTGTCACTGGGTGTCCTTGTGTGGATTTCTGAGGATACACTGGCTTGGAGGGCAGATTCAAGTAAGAACAAGTGTGACTTTGCCAGCAGAACATCTTGTGGGGATGAAACAAGGAGAAATGAGTGTGGGGGAGCGCCCTGAACCAGGCAACTTCCAATGAGAGGCAACCTGGCTTTGAATCCCTGGGCAAGGGGTTTGGTGCACAGCATTGAAAGAAGCTCGTTATTATTTTTATCAATGTGCTATTCCCTCTTGTTTCTTTCAGCTGGATTTCAGAAAGTTCAGGCTGTTTGTTTGCCTGGTCGGGCTCAGCTGTGGCAGCTTCTGGTTTTTTTACAACTGGAGCGAATTCTGCGTGTTCTGTGAGAACAGCCAGGATTACATATTCCCCATAGAGACCTTCAGGAGAATCGAAGGGAACTTCCTGCAGCTCCCAGATGCAGATTGCCATAAGAACCCTCCCTTCCTCGTCCTGCTTGTGGCATCCTCATACCAGCACCTCAATGCCAGGATGGCCATCAGGCAGACCTGGGGCAAGGAGAGAACCGTCGCCGGCAAGCGCCTGGTGACGTTTTTCCTCCTGGGAAGCACTGTGGATCCCAGCCAGCAGGCTGACATCGCTGCTGAAGGCCACAGGTACAAAGACATCATCCAAAAGAACTTCACAGACACGTATTACAATTTGACTCTGAAGACCATGATGGGAATGGAGTGGATTCACAGGTTTTGTTACCGGTCCAGCTTTGTGATGAAAACCGACATGGATGTGTTTGTCAATGTTTTTTACCTCACTGAGCTGCTTCTCAGGAAAGGGAAGACCACTGGATTCTTCACAGGCTTTTTAAAACTGCATGAGTATCCCATAAGGGGAAAAGGGAGCAAGTGGTATGTGAGTAGAGAAGAGTATCCAGGGAAGACCTACCCGCCGTTTTGCTCTGGGACTGGCTATGTTTTATCCTGTGATGTTGCCAGTCAGATCTATAATGTTTCTGAGAGTGTTTCATTCATTAAACTGGAGGATGTATTCATAGGACTGTGCCTTGCCAAATTAAAAATTCGGCTGGAGGAGCTTCATTCCGAGCAGACGTTTTTTCCAGAAAGGATTAAATTCTCTGTTTCTCGCTTTAAGAAAATCGTGACGTGCCACGGAGTGAAGCCGTCCGAGCAGCTGAGCTACTGGAACCACTTAGTGACAGAATATCCTGGAGAGGTGCTCTAGCACCTTCCCTGCTGAATTAACACACTGAAATGCTCTGCTTTTACAGGGCTGCCCTTGACTCCAGCAAAATTCCCAATTAACCATCATGTTAAAGGTTTTTTTTTAAATAACTGTTTTAATCCCAGAATCCCAGAATCACTGAGGGTGGAAAAGACCTCCAAGATCATGGAGTGCAATCTTTGACCTCGTCAACTAAGCCATTGCACTGAGTGCCATGTCCACTCATTTCTTGAACACCTCCAGGGATGGGAACTCCACCACCTCCCTGGGCAGCCCCTTCCAATGCCTGACCCTCCTTTCCATGAAGAAATTCTCCATTTCTGCCCAAGAACATGCAAGCCTCTTTCTCTCCTATTCACTCTTTGCATCCCTTCTCTACACAATTATTACTATTTTTTTCTAAAAGATTTACGTCTTTGAACCTCCCCTGCCCTCCAAATCTTGCTGCTAAAGGACTGGAAACATTTCTGCAGTGCTAAACTAACAGTCAAAGCACTTTTGTTCAGAGAATAAGATTTGCACCACCTTCCAGGTCACCCTTGATAGATTACTGCACCCATCTGTGCAGGCATTTAAGGAATGGTATTTGTAGCTGTCAGGACACTCCTCTCCTGGCAGAGGAAACTGCATCCCTGCCCTTGTAGCAGCTCTGTGTGGGCAGAACTGCATCCTGGCACAGATCCCTCCTTCAGTCTACACACACTTTTTTGCAGAGATGGAAGAATTTTCCCATGCAACGCTCTTGGGATAACCTTGGGGACTGCAGGTCACCTGGTGACGTGTAAAGCTGCTGCATCTGTTTGCTTTTAGGTGCCTCCTGCTGAAAATAATCTGTGCTGGAGCCAGTGGAGGGTGTCCTGCTCTTTCTGTTAGTCCAGAGACATCTTTTATATTTGTGTCTCACTTTGATTGCCTGAGGGCCACTGTGAATGGTTTGCCAAGGCTAAACTAGAGTCACTCACAGTGATTTACACAGTTTTTCCTATGAGAAACTGGGTGTGTGAGGGAGAAGACAGGAGGATTTTTCTCTTTTAAACAAGACCCAGTGGGAAAATGTCCTCAAGTCATCATTCAGGCTGGGAGGCCTATTTCTTATTTCATCACCAAGCAAAGACTCATGAAATCTCTGGGATGTTTGTAGGCTTCAGAGATAAGGAATTGGGTCTTTGCAGTAGATGCTGTGAAAAATACTTTTGGGCTATGAGGGAGGGAGGAAGGAGTTCCTAAATCATGCCTTCTGCAATGCTCCTGCTGGATTTCCTTTCATGCAAAGGAAAGGTCAGTTTTATCAGCAAAGAAGTATCAAATGCCTGCAATATGTGTGAAGTGTTTTTTTTTCAGACAGCAGTAAAAGTGGAGCTGTTCCCAAGGGGAACATGGGCCAGGAGCTGAGGGGATCTCACACCTGGCAGGGCTCATCCCCACACACCCACACGAGGAATGACAGGGATATGGATTTTGTTACTTTTAGAGTTATTCATTTTTATTGTTTCTTTTCTTTTTATTGAAGGACTGCCCAGGTGTATCTTTTTACTTGCCTGTGTCTGAAGAGCAGGATAAATATTTTCAGCAGGAATAACCCCCATCCTGAAAACTGTTTAATAATGGTAATAATATAATATTTATTTTCTTCTGGAGTAGAGTAACCTGAGCTCATGCACTTATTTTTGACCACTGATGATGAAAGAAATAACATTTATTTATTTGGCAGAGGAATAATCTTCATTTTAATCTTCTTTATTAAACTTTAAATATTTTATTTCAATAACTGAAATATTTAAACAGCTCAGTTTTATTTAAAATTCAGCTATTTTCTGAATACTGTTGCTGCTGATGAGATAGGTCAGGCTCATAAAGCCAAGAAACACCTTTTTAATCACTATTCTTTCCATGTTACCTGCAGAAACATCTTTTGCCATTCATTGCTCTTGTGTCAAGGTGCAGGCTGTCCCTTTAATTTATGGAAAAATGGTGAGCAAACAGGAGTCCTTCCTGGCCTCTCCAAGTTCCCTGTCTTGTAGGATAGAGGGTCTGTGAGCTGTGAGCATAATCAGCCTAATGTTCATCTTGTCCTCAGAGATAATAATGCCATAATAAATAATCAATAACAATATAATAATAATAATTAATAATAATAACCCTGCAGTTTCTCGTAGGTCTCACTTCCACCTCTGTCCCCGGTGCCAACTTTATCCCAGCTGGCAGGACCAGTCCAACTGTGCAGCCCCTTTATCTTCGTTCACATACAGATGTGGCCACTTGTTCTCCTCCACAGGATGTTGAGATCCTATTTCTTATTTCACTCCTGGGATGGTGCAGCTCCTGGTCTTCTGAGTTTGTGGGAGAGGGTAAAGTCTCCCATTAGGAGTCAGAATTTTGGGTTTCTTCCCTGAGTGGTGGCTGCTTGAGTGGCACTAAAATACTTCTCACCTGAGCAGTTTGTGGCTTTGTAAACCTTGAAGGCCAAGCTCTGCTTGATGTCTTGGCTGTGGCTTTTATTTTAGTTCAGGAGTGTTCCTAATTACTTGAATACAGCTACTAACTGGAGATATGGTGCTATTCTCTGATGATCCCTTTTGCAGATTATACCACTATATTTTTGGGCAAAATTCTAGTGGAAGGTGTCCCTGCCCATGGCAGGGGGTTGGAACTGGATTTTTAAGTCCCTTCCAACAAACTCATTCCATGATACTATGAAATTCAGCTACTATGGCATTGGGAATAAAGTCCTGAGGCACATTCTAAGAAACCATCTCATTCTGGATACTGTTTCCAGGGAGTCTATTTGTAATTTCAAGTGACCTGTGCAAGATGCCTCTATTGCCACCTTCGAAATATTCTGTCCTCACTGAATAGATGTTGTTAAGCCTCTCATGGCCTGACTGTCTGTAAGCATTTGGTTTATCCCTGCTGAAGCTCTGCTGAGGAGCAAATGAGTGCAGCCTGAAATGTTAGGGATTCAGAGAGCCTGTCCCTCTCCTCTTTGCACAGCAGCTTCCCAGGGGAATGCTTTTAGCTGCTGCACAGAATTTTCCTCAACATATTCTTTGTGCTCACACAAATTAGAAATTGGTTGTGTAATTCATAGATTCGTTTAGGTTGGAAAAGGTCTCCAAGATCAACCAGCCCAACCATTAACCCAAGATTGACAGGTCCATCCTAAACCACGTCCCTAAGCACCACATCTACATGGCTTTTTAACACTTCCATGGACAGTGATTCCATCACTTCCTTGGGCAGCCTGTTCCTGTGCTTGACCAAAATTTATGTGAAGAAATTTTTCCTAATATCCGATCTAAGCCTCCTCTGGTGTAACTTGAGGCCATTTCCTCTTGTCCTGTTGTTTGTCATCTGGGAGAAGAGACTGACCCTCCCCTCACCACAACCTCCTGTCAGGGAGTTGGAAAGAGNTGGCCTGACTGTCTGTAAGCATTTGGTTTATTCCTGCTGAAGCTCTGCTGAGGAGAAAATGAGTGCAGCCTGAAATGTTAGGGATTCAGAGAGCCTGTCCCTCTCCTCTTTGCACAGCAGCTTCCCAAGGGAATGCTTTTAGCTGCTGCACAGAATTTTCCTCAACATATTCTTTGTGCTCACACAAATTAGAAATTGGTTGTGTAATTCATAGATTCGTTTAGGTTGGAAAAGGTCTCCAAGATCAACCAGCCCAACCATTAACCCAAGATTGACAGGTCCATCCTAAACCACATCCCTAAGCACCACATCTACACGGTTTTTTAACACTTCCAGGGACAGTGATTCCATCACTTCCTTGGGCAGCCTGTTCCTGTGCTTGACCAAAATTTATGTGAAGAAATTTTTCCTAATGTCCAATCTAAGCCTCCTCTGGTGCAACTTGAGGCCATTTCCTCTTGTCCTGTTGTTTGTCACCTGGGAGAAGAGACTGACCCTCCCCTCACCACAACCTCCTGTCAGGGAGTTGGAAAGAGCAGTGAGGTCCCCCCTGAGCCTCCTTTTCTCCACAATAAACACCCCCCAGTTCCCTGGGCTGCTTCGAATGAAAATATATTAAGTGAATAATTAATCACTTAAAATACAAGGTTATCCTGCTGGAAAAGGTGATTTAAGAAAAACAGATGATCACATGTAAGGCAAATCCATTTATTTAAACAAAACCACTGTGCTGGTGAGTTTAGATGTATCAGCTAAATTAAATTAGCTTTTGCAGCTTAGGCTTCAGATCACAAATTTTAACACAATCAAAACAGTATTAGTTGCCTTTTGCCAAATTATGTATATTTTTCTATGAAAGACTATCACAAAAAGATCAGAAATACAACTAGAACTGTAAACACAATACTGTAGTGTACATATACTTATTTTTTAAACTTTGTATAGGCTAATAAAAGCATTTAGGCAATCTGGGGACAGTTTATCAGTAGAAGCAGAGCACTACCCTAAGATTTTTATGCTTTCTGGGTCAGAAGATCATTAAATAATTTTTTTATGAATAGCTTTGAGAAGGTATTCTGAGAGTTACTCTATTGCTTCTCATTTAATTAGGGAGGAGCAAAAAAAATCGACAGAGCTGATAGTGTCTTAGGGTTGGTTAGAATTGTTCATTTTAACTCTACTTCTTCCAAGATGAGTTTTTGGATACAGAGAAATTAATATAGTTTTTTTCACAATTCTAATCCATCAACCAACATATTCTTAGTTTAGGGTAGGATTGTCCAAAACGTGCACGAAGGATTTGGTCTCTCTTTAATTCAGTCTTACTGAGAAGGTATAACCCTTCTAGGCACTTCTGAGAACACAGGGTAGGTTTTTGTAGTGAAACATTTGCCTTATGTCAAAGCTGAACAGAACACAAGGGCTAATGGTCTGTACTGGATCTGTCAGGAATGCTGCTCCTCTTGGATTTGTGCAGGTGACTGTGTAATGCCAATGTAAAACACGTGGCAGTGTTTCCATTATTTGCGTAGAACATGGGAATGTTGAGCTAAAAATTCAACAGGTGATATTTTAGTAAAGTATTTTGCTACCAAAGTTTTGTGTGTTCATTTTTCATTGTGAATGTATTTGGGATGTAGTCAAGGCTGGGGGCTTGCTCTTTGCCCAGTTAAAATTAATAGAATCTTGGCATCATTTAGGCTGGAAAAGACCTCCAATATCATCGAGTCCAACCATTAAGCCAACACTTCCAAGATGTCCCCAAATGCCACATCTACATGGCTTTTAAATCCCTCCAGGAATGCTGGTTCCACCATTTCCCTGGGCAGCCTGTTCCAACGCTTGACCAAACTTACTGTGAAGAAATTCTTCCTAATATCCAGTGTAAACCTCCCCGGCTCAACTTGGTGACATTTCACCCCTTGTTCCCTGGGAGCAGAGCCCGACCCCCCCCGGCTCCCCCCTCCTGGCAGGGATTGCAGAGAATTCCAGGTGCCCCCTGAGCCTCCTTTTCTCCAGGCTGAGCCCCCCCAGCTCCCTCAGCCCCTTCCCAGCTCCCTTCCCTTCCCTGCACACGCTCCAGCCCCTCCAGGTCTCTCTTCCCTGATTCCCAGCCCCGGACACAGCCCTGGAGGTCCCTCAGCAGTGCCAGCACAGGGGGACAATCCCTGTGCCCACACAATTCCTGATCCAAGCCAGGTGCCACTGGCATTCCTGCCCCCCTGGGCACACCTGAGCTCATATCCAGTCACTGTCCCCAGCACCTCCAGGGCCTTTCCCACCAGGCATTTCCAGCCCCTCTGTCCCACCTGGAGCTGCAGGGGGTGGTTGTGACCCAAGGGCAGGACCCAGCACTCGGCCTTGTTAAATCTGCATCTGAAACTCTTGGATTTTCTCCCCTTCTCAAAAATGCCTTAGGGAATAGCAATGGAATTGAAAAAAATAAATATTTAACCACAGCTGATCCCTTTTGGAAGAAGAAGATCCAACCTGAAATGGTTTTGCCTGTGCCACCACAGCCAGAACTGTTGGACTGAGGCTGAAGTGTTCCTTTGGACCAGGGAGGACAGTTGCTGTTCCCTCATCACTTAAAAAGAGAAATGTGAAATAACTGAAGGCTGTCAGATTGCTTGCTGGACACAAGCAGTTATGAACTAAAAACTAAACCCACAAAAGTTCTTCCTTACTGCCTTTATCTTTTAGTTTATCTCTGTTTCCTTGCTTACTTTTCTGATGTATTGTGTTTGTTTGTTTGCAGCTGGACTTAAATTCATTCGTTCATTACGGCAATATATTGCCAGAATTATCTACAAATACTATCACAGTGGATCAAGGAAAGCATCTGAGTCACAGGACTTAGACATATGCAGCACACAGGAGATCCAGCCTGAAAAAATACACTTGAATTTGCACATGTTCTGGAAGAGCAAACAGATCTTTTTCAAAGCCTGGTAATACAGTGGGTTTGAGGCTATTCTTCTAAAAAGTTCAGTCAAGTGCATTTTCACTGAAAAATGTAAGTGGACAATTTCAATGGTTGAGAAATAATGTCTCTCAAATTAAAAAATGCATTATTTTTGTGGGGAAAAAAAATAAATCCAAGCCCCTTCTTAGAACTGAACCAAGTGCACAACATTTCTTGTGTTCAGCTACTGACCTCACCTTACCTCATTTAATTTATGACTTTGGATGCAGGGATAGAGGCTTGTGTAATCAGCTTCCTGTTCCTCAGAAATCACAGCTACAATTACACAATTACACTTACAAACCACCCATGTACAGCTGTTGGCATAGAATGCCATCAATTAGTTATGTGGTGTGATTTACACCTCCACTGCTTGTAGATCTTCCAGGCAGTTCTATTCCCTTCATGTTTAATTTAATTATTACTGCTGAAGCAGCAGTTGTAAGTAAATGTTTGACTCAAGTACATAAAGGGACCTGCAGCTCTTACACATGTTTCTGCTGCTAAAGGCTCAGGGAGGGAATTAAAAAGCAGAGTGAGCTGAGCCAGGAGCAGGGATGGTGTGTGAGTGATGCTGTGGGATCCTCAGGGGAGTGAGGAGGTGGAGGAAGAGCAGCTCAGTGCTGAGGGTGAGGGGTGTGATGCCCCTCTGTGCTCACCTCAGCACATTTTGGGGATGTGGACCCCTCATGCTGAGGCCAAGCCCTGCTGGTGTCACTCTGGCAGGGGGAGTGATGCCAGAGGCCACAGGAACTGAGCCTTCTGCACCTTTGCTGAAGGAAGTTCTGCATGGGAAAGGGCAGAAGGAAAACATATAAACATATGGACCTTTACTATACTCATATTCATCATTTCCCTAAGCTTTTATGGGATCTCCTGCTGTATACAAGAGCTGCAAAGGGTATGACTGAATAGAATCCTGAAATCACAGGATGGTTTGGGCTGGAAGGCACCTTCAAAGGTCATCCAGTCCAACCCCCTCTGCCATGGACAGACCCATTTTCAACTCTCTCAGGTTGCTCAGAGCTCTGTCCAGCCTGGCCTTGAGTGTTTCCAGGGATGGGGCATCCACTCATCCCACTCTGGGGAACCTGTTATGGTTTTTCACCACCCTTCTGTTTTATATCTAGTCTAAATGGACCTTCCTTCAGTTTGAACTCATTACCCCTTGTCCTGTCACTTCATGCTCTTGTAAAAAAGTCCCTTTTCAGCTTTTTTTAGGCCCCTTTTAGGTACTGGGAGAGACTCTAAGTTGTCCCTGGAGATTCCTCTTCTCCAGGCTAAGCAGCCCCAACTCTCCTAGCCTGAATAACAACATAAATTTGACTGCTCCTCCATCAGACAAAGCCAAAATACAGCAGTGATCCATTACTCTGCCACATAAAGAGAAATTGAATATCTGAAACCAGCTCTGCCAGAGACTTACAGTGTCTTACTGTAAAAGGGCAGCTTTCAGTCACAGACTTGGTATTGCACATACAGGGCAGAGGAGACACTGATTTCCAAAAAAACCTCCCTGCCATTTCGACTTGGTGATCTCAACTGAATGCCCAAAGGGAGCAGTAAGATGTCAGTCACAAGGATGTATTTCATGAAAATGCAAAAAAGAAACAGCTCTTCCAATGTAACACCTACTGTTCTGGTGACAATCTGCTCTCTCATCACTGCAGTGTCAGTTTGGATCCTGCCTGCAGGTCACTTAGGGAATAGTCATTAATATTCTATTTTCAGAGGTGTAAGTATCAACATTCCTCATAGCTGGCAGCCTTGAAGACTCATCAGGAAAGGAAGAAAGAAAAGGGGTATAATTTCATAGTCCCATGATAATTTTGCTGGCTTTTTTAGGGAAGTCCTGTGGGATTTGGAGCCCTGGACATAGTGCTTGTGTGTACTTATCACTGACAAGGCACTGCTCATCTGATGTGCCAGAGCTGGACTTACTGTGCACTGGCTGAGGAGGGTTGAACATACCAGTTTTAAAGGAGCTCTGGATACATTTTGCACTTTGCCTGAACTCCTTGAAAAATCTGGCTTTGCATGTAAAGCTCAGGAGAGAGTCTAAAAACATGACCTTAAGCAATAATGAAAAATGTAATTGTGATTATGAGTGTAGAGAACAGTGTTTACCTTTCCTTGGCACATTAGCATGCATTGAAAAGTTCTTTAGAATAAACTGAAAGATAACCAGAGCAATTAAGTTGTTTGGACCAGAGACAAAGCATTTCTAAAGCTAAAGAAAATGTTGCCAGGGGAACTGATGTATTAAAGAGCACTAAAAATTTCCTCGTCAGATTTACACTCCTCCTGACAGCACCAAAGCTGCATCTTCTGTCATTCTGTGATAAACTTTCTTATTTGCTTCTTGTTGCCTGCACTTTATGATGAATGTCTTCATCTATGTTCCCTGAATTATGACATTTTTATTTTATCAGCTACAACTCAGCACTGATTTCAGTGCTGGAGAGGAGAAATACACCTGCCAAAAGGGAAGCATGGAATGTGGTTCACAAGGAGTGCTGGCAGGAAAGTAGTGGAGAACTACATTCCAGTTGTGCAGATTTATTAAGATCAAATAAAAGCCACAAGGAAATTCATGAAAAAAAAAATGTGTTAAATCCTGGGGCCTCCTGTGTGTGAAAGTCTGGAGGAAGATTATATCCAAAATTTTCCTCATTAAGGGCCTACAGCAATTTTTCACAGAGCTATGGTTTTATAACAATCAGCAAGGAAAAAAAAAAAGATAAATAATTTTATCTTTTAAAATTATTTTTTGGTGTTATGAGGCTTTTGAGAATTTGTCCAGGCTTGGATCCAGGGGAGCATCACTTCATGAATCATTACATCAAGAGAAAGATTACCTGCCTTCCTAGGAAAGAGAGAAAACAGGATTCCTCAAATCAATAAGAAGCATCTTTCGTTGGTGGAATTGGTCCCAGCAAACTTTTGCAGCCTGAATCAGAAAGCCCAGTCTAACCCAGTCTTTCAGACTACTCTGGAGTCAAAATTAGGAGAGAGGCAAGCAAGGACTCAGCTTGCACTCAGTATTTGGTGTGATTGGTGTTGAAAGCAGAAAAGGGTCTCTAGAGCTCTCACATCCTACAAAGTGGAAACAAAGAGGGGGAAAATGCATCTCAATATTCCCCCAGGTAACAACACAAAGAGCCCTGTCATTTCTGGAGCTTTTCCTCTAGGTTTCTGATTAAGGAAAAAATGTGACTACATTAACAGATTAATTAAAAGATTTTTAAAAACTTGTGAGAGACAGAGAGAGGTCTGTGTGTCTCAGTGAGACCTCTAGAGCTAATGCTGATAAAATGTGTTTTGAAGAAGAAACGTGCCTTCCAGAGCACCAAATATTTTGGCAAACAGTTGAAGAAAGGAGTAACAGTACAGAAACAGAGGGGGGAAAAAATGGAGACAGAGTTGGAAAAGTTATGGCTTAGCATCTCTTTGGCCTGATTGGTTATTGGAGAGCAGAATCCTGTAGGCATCAAGATAGAGACAGCAAATTCAGTCACAAGGACAGCTTGTCTCCTGCCTTAGTCTTTTCTAGATGTCTCAATTCTCCTGCTTTTCATGAGAGAAAAGAACATTTACTTTTTCAATTGGGAGCCATTTCTCAAAATCCTTGTAATTTTCAAACTCCCCCTTAAGCCCATTTTCATGAGGAAATGAAGAATTCTATTCCTGTTTCTAGCATTGACCTCAAATCAGCTTTAATACTGTAACTGCCTCTTCTCTGCTGTTCTAATGCTCAAATCATTTGGTCAGATTTTCTTTGACTCATCTAAGTAAGCCAAAGTACAGCACAGAACTGTAGGGCTTGGTGATTTTACAAATGAAGGTGATTTTACAAATGAAGGTTGACTTTCTGTCATAGAATTATGGAATGGTCTCGGTTGGAAGGGACCTTGAAGATCACCCAGTTCCAACCCCCTGCCATGGGCAGGGACACCTTCCACTATCCCAGGTTACTCCAAGCCCCATCCAACCTGGCCTTGGACACTTCCAGGGATGGGGCAGCCACAGCTTCTCTGGGCACTCTGTGCCAGGGCCTCCCCATCGTCAGAGGGAGGAATTTTTTTCCTATTATTTAACCTAAACCCACTCTCAGTTTGAAACAATTCCCATCATGATAATTTGTCTAATTCTCCTGTGAGAGATAAAACAATTACAATGGTCCCAACAGCAGTGACAGGAGACTCCCAGGAAGTTCATTTCCCTTGGAGCTCCTTGTGTGGGATTGCACAGCAAACTGGTCAGACATATGTCCCACACTAGGACACCCCAGAACAAAGAATGTGGGGGGGTTGCTCCCACAGTTTACACACCACACAGAGACGAGTTTGGAAGGGTTGGGGGGAAAAATCCTCCTACTCACAGGCAGAATAAAAAGGAAGGATTGGAAAGAAGCGTCTAGTGGAACTGGAGTGGGAGGTAGGAATCTGCCTGGTGTGCAGGCTGATGATTCACAAAATGACTTCCCTTTTAAATCAGACAGGCAAACTTAGGGCCTGATCTTTTGAACAGTCATGGGTAACCTTGTGCATGCACGTTGTTCTCAGCAGGGGGAGATTCAGACACTTTATCTTGCCATGTAATGTCTTGTCCCACGCCCATCCCAACCCGTGCCAAAGGTTGCATTCATCACAATATCACGGTTCATTAGGCAAGTCAAAGTAAGGAAAGAACTAACAAGGGTAGTAATAAACAGCTAATAAAATATTAATGCATGTGCTGGTTGCCTAAGCAGCCCCAGGGAAAACAAAGGACATTTGAATCCATTCACTGAGCACCAGATTCCCCCGGGAACATTTCAGCTGATGAAGCCAAGGCAGTGAGTGTGTGGGTGGAGGTGACAGGTGCTCTCCTGATGATTCCCAGTGGGGCCAGATCCAGAGCAGGACGGAACCACAGTGGATGCTCTGGGCCACAACTCACCCAGTTCCCACTGTGGGCTCCACCTGTCTCACTGATCTCGCACTTCTGGAAATCCGTGTGTGGTTTTGTGCCCCTCAGTTCGAGCTGGATGTAGAGAAGCCAGAGAGGGTCCAGTGGCAGGACATCAAGTGGACAAAGGTCTAGAGCAAAGCCCTGGTGAGGAAATGCTGAGGGAGCAAAGCTTTAGTCTGGCAGACAAGAGGTTAAGGGGTGATCTAACAGCAGTTTAAGTCTACCTGAAGAGCAATTAGAAAGATGACAGAGCCAATTTCTTCTCACTAGTTCCAAAAGATAGTTCTGTAAAAGTTTTAAAAGCAGTTATTATCCTTTCCAAAGCATTTTTATGAAGAGTCATCTGTATTAATTCAAGTTAAAAATCCAGTCAATCTCTTTTAACCTTCTGTACTTTCCCTACTTGGGTAACCAGACAAAGAATCTGCTTATTAGATGTTACCCCATTTTACTGTTATGAAAGTAAGGCTATTGGTGGAACATGAGTGTGAGATTTTAGACTTATAAAAGGAGATGTCTGTAAAAGCAAAGAAGGAACATGAAAAATATAGCTGGTCAAAAAAAATCTTCCTGCAGATTTCATAGCTATTTTTTAAACGATTCAGGGTGATATTTTTTGGAGTAAAGCAAAGTTTTTCAAATTTCTCTTTGGAACTTGATTCATAATTCGCTAAAGAGAATGTTTCATTTCCCTTTGTTGAACTGAACCTTTTCATTTTGTGTCAGTGTGGCACTAATTTCTTCTGGCTAGAACTGTTATGATGCTTAGAAGGAAATACATTTCAGGAAAGTCGTATGTCCCTTCTTTACAATTTAAGCCTCCCAGCAGATGGAGTCATCATAAAAACCTCCTGATGTGTCACACCAGTTCAATTCACTGACCAAAAATGATGTAATGTGCAGGATGCAGTTCAGCTCTTCGAGGAAGAGGAAAGTGGCAAGAGCATCTCATGAGGCAGCATGGAGCACACACACTTCTGTCACCCCCTGGGGCCATCAGCCATGGATATCAGGGGGAATTTCTTCATGGAAAGGGTGGTCAGGCATTGGAATGGGCTGCCCAGGGACGTGGTGGAGTCCCCATCCCTGGAGGTGTCTGAGGAATGACTGGACGTGGCACTCAATGCTCTGGGCTGGGGGACAGGGTGCTGTTTAGACAAAAGTTGGACTTAGTTTTCTCAGAGGTGTTTTCCAATCTCAATGATCCTGTAATTCTGTCCCGGTGACACCACAGCCTTCTCCATCCCTGTCCCTGGTCTTGTCTCCTGGACGAGCCCCTTGGTGCCACGTAAAATTTTACATGTAAAATTTTGCAAAGCCTCGTCTCCAGCCCTGCCCCATCTCCTTCAAGTGCTTCCCCCTGGACGATCCCAGGCCCTGGCTCAGCCTGTCGTGGATCGCTGCCGGCCCCCGGCACTGCTGCCTGTGGGTGACAGTGGCCCCCGGGAGGGCAGGGCTGGCACGGCCACTTCTCTGTGCCAGAGCGGGACGTGCTCCAGCCGTGGCACCGCCGCACTCACCTGTGCCACTGCACCGGGGCAAAACCTGCCCCAGGCGCCCCCGCCTCACCTGCGCGGCTGAACCCCGGGAAAAGCGGATCCCAAGCGTCACATCCCGGCCGCGCTCTGCCCACCCAGCTCCCCGGGGCGGATTGCCGTGGAATTTGCTCCCGTGTGTGTCACCTGCCGTGCGTCGCTTCCTGCTGTGGGGCAGGTTAAACATTAACAGGCGCGTCTGGGCGGAGGGAAGGGGAGAGGCCATCCCTGCGTCCCACGGGACGGTGTCAGGGCAGGGCGGAGGTCGGGGTCCCTCCCCCGAGGGACAGCACAGCCCGGTGTCCTCAGGGGACAGGTGAGGGCTGGCCCGGGATCCTCGCTTCGAGCGCCTCCAGCCTCCTCCTGAGGACGGGGAGAGTGAGCCGGACCTGTCGTCCAAGGGAAAGCGGTGGGAGGCAACCTCTGGCAGCCAGGGATGTGATCCAGGTAACCCCTGCCGTGCCCTTGTTCGCTTCCCAGCAGAAAGAGCAGGAGGCTGGAGGATAATTTAACCCCTTTTCCTGCCGGCCTGGGGTGAGCGGGGCATGTTGTGATTGTCGTGTACTCTGCTTCCCGCAGTTCGGGGTCAGTGTCCCCCTGCCCAAAGCATCCAAGCCGTGCTCCGTGCCGGGCTGGATCGAGCTGCCATTCCTCGGGGTGGTATTATCGCCCTTAACCCCCTGCCTGTGTGGTGGATGAGGGAGGGAGCAGGTTCAGAGCAGCTCTGACGATGTGAGTCACCCTCTGCACCTGCGGAGGGGGGGCAAAGCAGCACAGGACAAACCCCAGGAACTTAATTCATCGTCGGCCAAAAGATTCTGTTTCATTTGGGGATCGGGTAATATTTCTTGGCCCTTTGAAAGTCCATTTTGAAACAGAGTAAAACCGTTGTAGATTCCTCCCTTTCCTGTCTTGCTTTGCTTCACCCCAAGTTGTGCACTGATTTTGGCATCAGATTCTCTCCGGTTTGTTTTTTGCCGTAAAACTTTGCCCAGCTCAGCTTAAGTTGGTGCAGCTGGATTTGTAAGTGGAGCTATGAAGGCTGCCCTGGCGGGGGGGGGTCTCTCCCGTTCCATAGATCCTGCTCAGGATCACAGCTTCCTGGAATAGAACCCAGCCCTGGTTTTTGCTTTTGTTTCCTGCTGCTTTACTTGGGCTGTTTCACATCCTATGACAGATAATACTAACTCTTATAGCTAGTGACTGGTGTGTGTACGTGCTAAGAGCAGGAGGAAATCCCTCCGGGCTGTGCACAGGGACCCTCCCTCCCCAAACTGCCTGCTGGGGGCTCCACACACGAAACGTGGAAGTGAGGAAAAACAAAAACCCTTCAAAATGCACTGTGAAAACCGAAACCAGCCTTTGAACAAGCAGGTGAAGAAATACGCCCGCAGGTTTGGCTTAAAATATTGATTACTTGACAGGGCCGTCCCTTAAGTTCCTAAGGTAAACCGAAAGCCTGAAAAACGGGAAAATGTGGAGCAGGATGCCAGCTGAGCTGGTCAGGTCACAACTGCTGCAGTAAAGTCAGAGAGATCTGTTGCTTAAAGCACCCGGCAGGTAACAGAGCTCTGGTGCTGCAGCTGAGCAGGAAACTCAGGGTGTCTCTGAGGTGATACTGATTTTATGCATTGCACAACGTGCTGCCACAGAGATCACCCCCAAATCGGAAACACTTTCCTGACAAGAAGTGTGGTCTGGCCACAAAACCACATCCTCTGCCCCGTGACTTCTTTCATGAAATCAAGATTCTGTTTCCCGGGGAACAAGTTTGTAAACCAAGCAGCACATTCAAACTCCCGCATAGTTTGAGAGGGAGGAGAACAATATCTCACAAGTGAATCACAAATGTTGAAAAAGCAGACAATGCAGAAGTAAAGTGATGCCTCACACCCAGGCTCTGTATATTATCTCTGACCACAGTGGAGAGCAGGGTTGTGTTTTACTTTGGGGTGTAGGAGGCACTCTGAGGTTCAGAGAAATAACTCCGGGGACCTCCTTTGCATTATCAGCCTTTCTGAGCGCTCAGTCTGGGCAGCTGAGAAGAGGAGATTTCGTGTTTCTTATCCTTGCCCCAAGGTGAGATGGAGAAGCCAGAGTGGCAGGAGCTGTTCCTCCTGGCGTGGTGACCCCTTTGTGACAGACTGCCACAGAATGATGACACCAAGCACTCTCTGGAAGTGCTCCTGATAAATTTTAATGATGCAGCTGCAGCTCCCCTGACCAGTCAGTGCTGGAGTTGTGTTGTAATAGCCAGGGGGGAATAAGGGCACAGGAGATGTGAGGTCTGTAGGATGAGGTTTCTCTGCTGAAGAAAGTTCCTCTATGTCTCTTGAAACAGTTATTTAGAAAAGATTCTGCTGTCCTTCCAAACCCTGCTTCATTTAATCTTTTCCCCTTGCTGGGAATGCAGGCCGCACAAAGTCACATTTTATCAGAGGACACAAAGCAGTGGCTCATTTCTTGATAAGTTCTGTCCTTCAGCTTCTCCTCAAGTGTGCACTGACTGCTGGTGGCTTTCTGCCTTAGGGACCAGCAGAGAATGTTCCAATGGAGAGGCTCCAGAAATCCATTTTACTTCCTCTCATCCTGACTGCCTCGCTGCCAGGTAGGACACATTCACAACCCGTGAAATGAGCCACTACGGATACAGGATGGGAACTAATTTTAAAGTTGTGTAAATGGCCATTGCTGGGGGGATCAGAGTGAACAGTCAGTCACACAGAGGGATTATTTAAAGGCTGTGGAATGGTTACGTTTGCGTTTCAAGGCTGAATGATCTGATGACTTAGAAAGGGCTTCTGTGTGCAGGACTGAGCAGTGAGGAAGAGATGGGGAGGTCGCTCTCTTTCAGTCTCTCCTTGTTTTTCTCACCCTCCTGTTTGGGACTGCTTTTGAGGAGGCATCTGCTGAAAACTCACTATCAGGAGCTGGTTTTGCTTCCAAAACTATGTGCAAATTATCATGTTGCTTGTTTACCACCAATGCACAATTCACATGCCTTGAGTTTCAGAGTGAATTCAGATTAAAAGTGTCTGGGTGGGAAAGCTTTAAGGAAAAGTGAATATAAAGTGACTAGTTGGGTAATAGAGACAAGGCTGATTTTTTTTTTAATTATAATCTAGCAGGGGTTTTAACAGGCCTTGACAGGAGGGACCTGCAGTGGGATGAGAGGGAAGGTTAATAATTGGTGAAAGGAAACACAACACAGGAATAAACACTGAGTTTTCTGAGCACAGTGCTGTTCCCAGTGGAATTGCACAAGGACGTGTGGTATTCAACAAGCTCTTAAACAACCTGGTGAAGAGGAGTGAACTCTGAGGTGACAGACTTTGCAGGTGGTGCAGACTTACTTAGGGCAGCCAAATTCAAAAAGAGACAAGGAAGATTTGCCAGAAAATGTCATGATGCCAAGTAAGTAATAAAGGTACAGAAAGCATTTAATGCAAAGCATCGCTGAACTGAAATGTGTAGTGGGGGGAAAGAATAGACATCTTGGAAAGAAATTGCTGTAAAAGAAAAAAAAGTCACTGCTTGGTGTCTTCAGAAAGGTAGATAAAAAGAAATTTGGTATTATATAAATCCACAGAAAAATTGTATTTTGGATAGTGAATATTTTGTTAGCCTTTCCATTTCAAAAAGATCATAATTTCAAAATTATCTCAGAAAGGTAATTAAGTTTCAGAAAGGTATAAAGAGTGACAGAGGTGTTAAAGGTACAGAATATAGAATCATAGGATGATTTGGGTTGGAAGGGATCTCAGAGATCAAAGATCATCCCTGCCATGGGCAAGGACACCTTCCACTATCCCAGGTTACTCCAAGCCCAATCCAGCCTGGCCTTGGACACTTCCAGGGATGGGGCAGCCACAGCTTCTTTGGGCCAAGAGAAGAGGATGAAGAGGCCTTCATTGGACTGGGATATTTTTCTGCTTGTGAAAAAGAATAAATGGCAAAAATGTGTTAAAATAGTTATTATATGGAAGTGGATGATGAAATTTTGATTCACAATTTCTCATGAGAAAAAGAACTAGTGGCAACCAATAAAAGTATCAGAAAGAAGATTTAAGGTGAACCAAAGCCTGTACTTTTCCTCACAGTGTGTAATTAACTCATAAAGTTCATGGTACTGGATATAGGGGATACCAAATTATAAATAAGCTGAAAAGATATTTGATAAAAACAAATATCAGAGAGTGTAGATCCATAGGTGCAGATGCCATTATTGGCTCAGGAAGTCCCTGGATCTGCTATTTTTGGGCACTGGGAGGTTGTCACAGGGACAGCTGTCAAATAGCGAGTAAGAGAAGAGAGGGGAAGACACTCTTGGGGGCTGTGGAGAGGTTTGTGTGCAGGTGGGTGGAAATATGTGTGGCTGAGTATCAGTAGTCTGGTATTACTTGACAGAAACATCCTGTAAGCATTTAAAAAGCTTGTTAACATAAGTGAACAAGCTACTCCTTCTCTGCAGGCTTTGACAAGCTCTAACCTACTTTGGATGTTAGAAAGCTCAGCTGCAGGGCTGTTGGATTTTGAAATAAACTTGAGCTGTTTATTTATTTATTTACTGTCGTTTATTTAACAGTTTATTGCAGGGCTGTTGCTGGAGCAGTGGGTCAGCCATGAGGCAGAAGGGGAGGCAGAAGACAAGGTGGGGTGAGCAAGGGACTAAAGGAAAAGTGAAAAGAAAAAGGAATTTAAAACTGACTGGAAAGGGAAAACTGTAGAAATTCAAACAAATAGCAGTGAGGGAAGGGAGGAAGACAGAGGCTGGACACAAAAACTGAAGGATAAAAGGCAGTGTTCATGGAAGTGCAATATGGGTATAGAGGGGGAGATTATTTTGAAATACCATAATGAGGCTGAAAAAAAGGGGAATCATTATGGCAAAAGGATAAGCCCATCCTGGCCTTCACTGTGCTGCATCCAAATAGGTCACTGACAAAAGAGGAAGGACAGGATGGGCAGAGGAGAGGAGGGAAGGAGAAGGTAGCCACATCTCAATGCCCTTGTTGTTGAAAACTCCAGCATGAAAAAGTGGTCCTTTAGAGTTAGTTCAAGCGTGGAAGAAAAAAACATTGCTGGTGAAAGGCAAGGGCTGTGCTTTGGCAGAGGAGGTTCCCTCAGTGCCCATGTCATCCAGGGAGAAAGATACATTTTCATTTCTTCAAAACCTGCAGTGATGTGACAGTGAATTTGTGTGACAGATGAGGGAATAAACAGCTCATAAAAGGGCTGGTGTTTGTTGGTGTGTGCTGTTGGGAGAGACTGAGCAACGGGGACACCATAAGTACTTAATTTAAGCAAATTTTTACCACTGGCGACTGCTCTGTAAACAATTAGTGATGTGCCTTAGAGAAAGGTGTCCTCACTCAGCTTTGTTCTTCAGAAATCAAGGGGTAATTATGAAGACAGCCTAACATTTCCCTGCTGCAGGGATGGTATTTGCCTGGGTGGGATGTCTTGCTGGTTGTGTGTGGGGAAGCAGATGTTGAAACAGCTGTGAGAAGCTGAACACGTAATTCCTGTAAAGTGCAATGAAAATTTAGCCTGAGGCCTTAATTTGTTTAAAAGCAACCATCTGTAAGGTATTTTAAAGCTGTATGTGAATGTACCCACTAAAATACTCAGTGCAAGAAGCAAGGTCCAGCAAAAGGACTTACAGTAATGACTTAAGGCACTGGGAACTGGGTTTAGATCCCATTTTTGTCATGAATGTCCTCGTTGACCTCACACAAGTGACTTTTATCAGTGTGTGTGGGTTGGACAATGGAACACACTGTTGGTTCAGGACTCCATGTGCTACTGCAGGACAAATAATAAAAAGCAAGAAGATAAAGAAGGAAAGGTAAAATCACTGAGAATGTTTAGGGAGCAGGTGGAGAAGGCTTATGAAACTCATTTATTGGTTGTGCTGGGGCTTTGCTGAGGTCTGAAGGGAGGCAAGGCCAAGCTATGTCCCACTCCTCAGTCCTTCTGCTTTCCATAGGGTCCCCACAAAGGGCTTAGGGACCTGATCCCTGATGGACAACAACCAGTGAAAGACCATCTGTTGCTCCAGCAGATATGGTTGGTGGAAAATGTAGGTCCTACCATAACTATGGAATGATGAAAAATAATTACCATAGATAAATAAAGGAATAACTCCTCCCTACCTGCCTATACTGTCCTGGATGTCTGAAGAGAGCAAAAGCAATATTAGCCATGTATTTTAGAGCCGATGATCACTGATTATTCCTGTTTAAGGATAAATGTCAAGGCTATAATGGAACTCACAGACATGATCTCATAGCAAATGATTAATTAACAGCAAGCACTGCCCTGGAAGTTGCATCGTTTATTCAGAGCCATGGCAAATCATGGCTCCTTCAAAAAGTAAATTGTTTGCACAGGCATGAAAATTAATTCTAAATGCACAGAGATCAATTTTCATTAAGAGGAGCAGAGTGGAAAAGTCCTGTAGCTCCTGTTTCATGAACAACCAAATGCGTTTTGGTGTTAACTTGAAGGAGGTTTGGTCATGGTTGTGTTTTCATTGTGGTAGCTCAAGTCTTCCAACCAGGAAAGCTTCAAAGTCTGAAAAAATAAACAAACTCAACACATGAACATGTTACAGTCACCACAGAGGTCCAGGGAGTGGTAATGTGAAGGCTGGTCACATTATGAGTCGAAGAAAAATAGTTAATTCAAAGACATATTTGAGCTTAGGAGAGTGTGTTAACCCTGGTAATATAAGTCATGAATAGAAATCATGACACCTGGATATTGAATATTAGGGAAGAGGGACTTATTACATGGCAAATGATCCCACTGGAGTGAACTTCTTCAGTGAATGTCCAGTAGAAACCTGTAGCTCTGTAAATGATGCCTCCACGGACATGTGGACAATCCCTAACACTGAGAAAATGACCAATAGAAAAGAGAGGAAATGGCTTTTAGGAATTGGGTTAACTGTTTGCAAAGCAGTTTTCACGTGTGCACATAGATTTGGTTGCTGAGTTCACCTTTAAGCTATTTCATGTGTTAAGGCATCTCAGTTCAGCTTTGCAGGTCTGCAGAAAGCTTTGAATAAGTGCTGCTGGAAAAAAACCAAACCATTGAAGTTGAACAGAAATGTGTTTTACTGTATCTTATCTGCCTTTATTAACTATCAGTGTAGGTAAAGTTTGCTTCTCATTTAATGTTTTGCTGTCCACACACAGATATCCTTTGGAGACTGAGGTGCATGGCAGAGGTAACATAACCCAGGAAGGTGGAAAATTTTGTGAAGGTCTTTGTAAATATGAGAGAACTCAGAGTCAGGCATACAAAGAACCAGGGAGAGCTGGGTTTGTATAATCCTGCAAAACAAAGAGGTCTGTAAATACATGCAGTGAGTGGGAGGAAAGAGAGGAGCTATTTATAATAAAGAACAATTCTTGGCACAAACCTGGTTAGATATACACTGCCTGTCTTAAATGTGGGCTGGGAATTATAAAATGGTCTTGACAATGGAGCAATGAGATTACAGACCTTGTGCCCTGGGTGCTGGTTGTAATGTCATAACTGAGATTGGGCTCTGGTTCCATTTATACAACCATCAAGCATCTCTGTTGTGTGAGACAATGCAGCATGTTCTCCCCTACTCACATCAGCTATTGACTGAATGAAAAATGTTTGTTTCAGTAATTTATAGTTAATCCATTAATGAATAAATTACCTAAAGTCTACAAAACCTGGGGTGAACAAAACCTTTAAAAATTACTTCATTGTCCTGAATACTCTTAGCAAGGGAGTAATGACCATTTCAGACTTCCTTTCTCCTGGAAAATAATTGAACACTTATTCTCAGGCCAAATTTGTGGGCATGAGGTTTTAATTAGACTGTGATGGACTGCAGTATCTAATTGCTGTCATTAAGCAGAGTACAGATGGAATCATTAGGGTACCACTGGCAGTCCTGGTGTGTCCTCAGCAGGAATGTTTCCCAGTAAGTGATGAAAAGCTCACTGGTGGGGTAGAACTCCCTGACAGGGCTGCAGGGAGCTTGCGAAATGTCCGTCCTTGGAGAGACTCCAGATTTGGCTGGATGAGGCCCTGTGCAGTTGGTTTAGCTGCAGTTCTCTCTGCTTGGAGCAGGGGGGTGGGCTGGAGACTTCCTGAGCTCCCTTGCCAGCCCTTCCAGTGCCCCCATCAAAGAGCATCTCCATCCCAGTGAGGTGCAGGTGAGCACTGGGCCAAAAAGGAGCAGATGTGAATGTGGAGGCAGGTCAATGCTTCAAGAGTTCCCCACCTGAAATTTGCCCCTGGCTATTTCAGGGACTGAAGTCACAGCTGTTGATTTAAAAAAGAAGGTGTCTGCCTTCATCCTTCATCCTTCCCTCGCTTTCTGCTCAGCAGGAACAGGCGTTTCTGTCTTCCCACACACAGGGGATCCTCCATCTGTTGGGCAACAGCTGCACCTTCTTCCCTCTGAGGGCAATGGGAGGCCTTGGCCCCATCAAGGGGGAAAGGAAAACAAAAGGCCTTTGTTAGAAAGGAGCTTTCAGTTCTGAAAAATAGTAGCTAAAACTCATACTGCCTTTTAAGTGTTTAAAACTGGTGGGTTACAGCAACTGTGGGTGACAGAAAGCCTGAGAAGGTGGGGGTCAGAATGTGTGTGATGCATTCAAGAGGAATAGGGGAAAGAGCATAGAAGAATCTGTGCTGGGACTCCAAAAAATCAGTGGCAATCCAAGATACAGAAAGGGGACCAGCTACGTTATAATTTAATTATTTAAAGTCTAGAGAACTCATGTATTTTCCTATTTAAAAGCAGAACTTTTTTCTTTCACAAAATGTTAGTCATCTTTTCAGTGAATTACTGAAGAGAGACAGTTTGGTGACTTTGGAGTGGGAGGAGAAGAGACAAAAAATAAAATAAAAAAATAAAAGAAAACCACTTAATCTGAACTGGGGCTGAAAGATTAGATTGCACATCTCCATCTCTGAACTGATTAAGATCTTTTAAACTAAATCTATTAAACCACCTTTGGTGATGTTGTATATGTATTTATGGTCTGTTTTTTTGTTTTCTCTCAGGTCTTGGCTTTTGTTACTCTATTACAAAAGGCCCTGCTAATGCAACAGCCCTCGCTGGCTCAGAGGCCAGGTTTAATTGCACAGTGTCTGCAGGATGGAAAATCCTCATCTGGCTGTTTAATGGAAATCCTGTCCTCACTGTCATCAGCTCTCAGGGATCTGTGGAAACAACAGAGCGCTTCACCTCCCAGAATTACACCAGTGGCACCGAGTTCACCTCGGAGCTCATCATCCACAACACCCAGCTGAGTGACTCTGGAAAGGTTGAGTGCAGCATCCAGCAACCCAGCGAGGACAACTTTGCATTTCTCTCTGTCCAAGGTGTGTGTAGCCACCTGTACAAAGGTATTTTGTATACTGCACTCAAAGGAATCCTCTGAGGAATTGCTCAAGTTACCCCTGAGAAGGAGTTCGTGCTCTCATTTCCCATCTTTTGCTTCCTGTCTTAATTTTACTGCCAAAGCAGGTTTTTGAGCCATGTGCAGAGTACCAATAACAAAGGTTACAACTGCCCCTGTTTTCTCCTGTTATATCTCTTACTCCCTATCAAATTGCAGCCAGGAAAGCAGGATCTATCCACCAGGCACTACCCATTTGTCAGAGAGGTGCTTAGTGCAGTGATAACATCTCATCACCCACCTGTAAACTTTTCCTTACATGACCTGAGCATATTTAAAACTCAGAGAGAAACACTCTTATTATGTTGTCTTTCAGCTGGAAATATGTTAGGATGGCTAAAAAGTCCAATTTCCTGGTTTTTATTTGAAAGGTACTGAAAGCTGAGGCTTGTTCTTTAGAAAAACTGGACAATGCGTCCATGCAGTTGCAATATCTGCATGTTTCTATCATGCATATGGTATATCTGTATTAATAATGGTTGTTTTCCACCTCATATCTCAAGGCAAAGCTATTTCTGGGTAGCAAGATAAGATTTAAACCTACCAGCAGGAAAGCAATGCAGCAAAATATCCTGAAAGAACAAAACATCTTTTTCCCTCCTACAGTTAATGGATCTTTATTCATCAAAAATAGCACCTTAACAGTAAAAGAGAACAAAACAGTTGAAATTGTTTGTGAAGCCTTAGGATGGACTCCAGCTCCAGACATTACCTGGATGGCAAATGACTCTTTCATTGATAAGTCAAGGTATGTCAACCAGCAAAGTCAAGGATCTAATGGCCTCCACAATGTCCTGAGCATCCTCACTGTGACTCCGACTGCCACGGAGGTTTTGACTTGTTTAGCTGACATAGAAGCACTCCCTAACCCTCAGAATGCAACTGTAATGGTTATTTTTGACAACTCCACTGCAGGTGAGTGAATGTTTCTTGTACTTTGCCTTTTCTTAGTGCCTGTACTGTACTGCCTGTGCCCAGAGCTGTGTGTTTTGTTCTGCTTTGTTTTGTTTTGGAAAGTCTTTTATTTGCAAATGAAATTCTGAGAGGTGTGGAAAGGTGATAGAATTAAGGCCCAGTAGTAAAAATCTAGTAGTAGTAAAATATATAGGTAGGGTTAAATGCACTGGTGCAAGTCTAGTGAATCACAAAGTCCAATGTAGGACTGAGCAGGGTAAATAGAATAGTACAACTGCTAATTATTCCCCCTATGGATTCACTGCTAGGAAAACCAGCCTTTGCTCCTTGACAAAGAAAACATCTACTAAATTTAGGTCTTAAATGTCCTTGATTAGACCATACCTGCCATATTAACATAATTTCTTAGGCCTCATTTACTTGAAGCTGAACCCTCAGGTGAAATTGTTCTCCATAATATTCGATACCAATTTCTGCACAGTACCCAGAATAAATTCTGTACTTGCACTTCAGGTGCAAATGGAATCCATTTGGAATGTAATCCAATGGAATCTCTCTAGTGACCAGAGATTATCTCATTCAAACACCCCTGCCACGGGCAGGGACACCTTCCATTAGACCAGGTTGCTCAGAGCCCCATTCAGCCTCACCTTGAACATTTCCAGGGATGAGAAATATTCATGGACCTTATCCCAAAGTCTGCTTATATCCAAGAGACACTGGATCTGCTTTCCTGTTCCTAGTGTGGTCTCTTCCACATCTTAGGGGAAGGTAAAAAATATACCACAACAACCCGTGTGGAGTTTTTTGGACAGTGCTTTAGACTGCTTCTTATTGGCTTTTATTTAAGAAAATTCAACGTTCCTTTAATCCAAGCATGGATGTCATGCACATCTCTCGAGAACAGTTAGCAAGACCTTTGATACCTCTGAATATTTTTGCTAAGGTTATAATCATGCTGAAAGCTTCTCTTGGTGAACTGGTTCTTCTTCTGCAATGGGTGGACAGGGCACACACAAAGACATCCTTATAGTGGATCCATGAGGGGTTTGGTACAGATATTTTGACTTACAAAAAACTGAGGAGATTTAGTAACTGTGCCTTTCCTTGTCAGTATGAGACATTATTAGCAAGCCTTTTTCAGAAGTACCTGCTTGGTAATGCAGTTGGAAAAGGTCATTTTACCAGTCTTAATATGACTTTTTTTTGTAGTCACATTGATCTTAATTACTGACTAAGCAAAACAGCACTATCCTGAGGAAATTAATAAATTCCCCTGCCTACTCATTTGTGAAGTAGTGAGGTATCCACCCTCAGTTTCCATGGCTACTCATTGTAAATCAGAGGAGGAGAAAAACAGGTGTCATGAAGCACTATTAGTGTATTATTAGTGATTGTATAGGACCATCATTCATTTCTTATTGGAAATATTACTGTGAAGCAGCAGCTACTCAAAATTTGTGAGGGTAGGAGAATATGAAGTCTTCAAATGATTAGAATGAGCTAAAAGCATGGCATTTATGACATAGGAAGATATATAATGTATATATCACACTTAAAATCTCAGCTCTTGTCTGACTTTTCATATACAGGCTCAGCCTAAGCTACTTGTTGTTGGGAAAGAATACAGCTAGCTTCAGACATCCAAGGAATCCTTCCCAAAAATACAGAAATATCAATTTCTCCCTTCACTTAAAAGCTTAAGGAATTGAATTGCTTCATTTTCCTCCCAAGCAATACAAAAACTGCCAAAATCTGAGCCCTCTTCAGCCACCCAGCTCCTGATCAGTGAATGCCCTGCTATCCTGCACCTCCAGGTCAGTCTTTCCACACAAGGTGGTGCATTTTTGTGACAGTCACTCTTCCCCCCAGAGCTACCTCGCTCACAGTGGTGTTTGGCTCGGCCCCAAATTTGGGAACTCTACAGAGTTATCCCAGGAGATGCATTCAAAAGCTGTTACTGGGAAATGGAGTCCATGGCAAAGCCCCTTTGCTGGGCCCAAGCTTTCTTTGGCCTCAGGGTTGAATTCATGTGGACTTTGACCTTCAGGGGATGAAGGTCAAAATTATTCGGGGGCTGCTTTCCAAAGGGCAGCCAAATCAGAGGTGCTTCTGGAATATTTGGTGAAACCAAAGGGCAGGATGATGGGATAGTCCGAACTGGTTTATCTTCCTTGTGCATCCAGCTACGTGAGGAATGTGCCCCATCCCTGGGAGTGTCCAATGCCATGAGCCTGGACTTCCTCTGATTTTTAAGTTATCCAGAAATCTCCAAAGTGTCCAAGAAGCAATGGGTGGGTTTTTCCAGTCTCTCGTTTCTCCTTGGTCACAAGTGACAGGAAAAATCCCCTTTTCTGCAGATGCTTTGTCCAAGTAAATGTTCAGGCAGCTTTGGGAAGAGCCAGAGGTCTGGGCAGCAGCAGAGGAGGGGCCTGTGGAATGAGGAAGTGCTTGGTGTGGATTTACTGTGGGCTAAAANGGATATATAATAAAGTCACCCCAAGACAGCTCCTCATCCTTACCTGCTGATCCCAGCTCCAGTTTCTTTCTGGATCCTCCAAAACTGCAGAGAAACTAAAATGCTGAAGGGCTGGGAGTGTTTGTGTTGTATCCTGTCCTACCTTGAGCTCCATAGATCTTCTCTAGGCACATAAACTGAACCTGGCAGGGAGTGGAATACCTTGGTGTGGCAGCCAGCTTGGACATATGGGCCAGTGCAGGTGTGTTTAGCTCCTCCCTTCACATTAAGGATAAGCTTTTCCCTCCAGCTAAATAGCTGTCTTTTGTATTTTAGTCATCTTGAAATCCCTGTGGCACTCTTTGTGGAAAAAAAAAATGTAATAAAATATAAGTATCTGTTGTAGTACTTCTAAACAAAAATATGAACAAGTTTATCATCAGTTGTAATCACAACTGGTGATAGCCTACAGGATTCACTGCTAGTTTTGGGTTACTGAGTGCTTGTTTTTTCCTAATAGAAGAAATTCAAAACATGCTCATTGAGCATTAGGATTAGAGAAAACTGGAATAAACTGCTTAATCATAATGACCTGAACTTTGGAGAATGTAGATTCCTAGCAGAGGTTTAAGCTTTGTTGGAGGCTCTGATCTTGTATCTTTTCAGTCTGAAACCTCCAAATCCCAAACACACACTCAGAAAAATTTGTGGATAGAAAGGGTTTAGTTTGTTCCCTGCCATAGGTAAACCTGGTTCCCACACCAGGGGAATAGCCCTGACCCTGTGCAGCTCCCAGCCATACCTTTCCCAGGGTCTTCCAGCTGAGGGTGGGCATGGAGTCATTAATTGGGACCTCTAATGAGGAAAAGACAACCATATAAACCCATGGGACAGAACAGGCTGTGCTGAGTTTGACTGTCTCACACCTGTAGTTGAGATTGGAAACTTGTTCCTAAACAATTGTCAAAATTATATGGGGGCTGCTTTCCAAAGGGCAGCCAAATCAGAGGTGCTTCTGGAATATTTGGTCAAACCAAAGGGCAGGATGATGGGACAGTCAGAACTGATATATCTTCCTTGTGCATCCAGCTACGTGAGGAATGTGCCCCATCCCTGGGAATGTCCAAGGCCAGGCTGGATGGGACTCTGAGCAACCTGGTGTAGTGGAAGGTGTCCCTGCCCATGGCAGGGGGTTACAACAAGATTACCTTTAAGGTCCTTCCCAACCCAAACCGCTCTTTGGTTCTATGATTCTAAATACAAGGTATTTTTTTAAATTCTGTACATGTGGGAGCAGTTCAGCTCATCAAAAGGGACACATACATATTTGGTCCAATAAACTGCAATCCAAAATACCTATTTTCACTGACAAGAGCAGCTGGGCAAAGACACTTAATATCTGCAGTGTAGACATCTAGATTGAATCTTTACCCCTTTCCTCAACCACAAATGTCCCCTCAGGATGCCAAGAGACCCAGAAATAAAGATACGTTGGAAGATTACAACCCTGTGTTTTTAAGAGGAGAAGTAGCAGTGGGAAAAGTTATAACTACAATGAAGGATTTGAATTTGGAAATATTTAAAATTCCTGGGCACCATCCATAAATACAGAGTCTGTCATTTGGAAAACACAGACTCCTTGTTAATAATGAACAAGCAGTTAACAGCATCTCACAGAAAAGGTAAATATTCTGAAAAGGAGGTTTTGAGGCTCTGATAGTACAATGTTTCTCCATTTAATTTAACAGATGATTATTACCGTGAAGACAACAGAAGCACATGGGTTGTTGTTCTTGCAATTGTGCTTTCATTTATTGGTATTGTTCTTCTGATCATTATTATCGTGGTGGTTGTACGCTACTGCCTGAAGAAGAAAGGTAAGTGGAACTACACAATTGGTCTGTACATTAAAAAGTATCTTTGATTACATATAAAGCTCCAAGTTGTGTCAGCTGTGATGCTGTGCAAAGACCTGTAAGCAGAATTGGGAGCAGACAGATCCTGCTCTTAACCATGACCTGGTTAAGATGCTCCTTAATTGCACCTTCCTGTTTTTCTTATAAATCTATTCCAAAGCAATCAGTGTCAGCCCTTCACATTAACTAGAAGGGGGTCATGTTTTGGGGGAGTACATTAACTTTCAAAGACATTTAATTCCTGTGCTGATGTCCTTTGTTGAAAAATATTTTCAGTGTTGTGTACCTAATTTCCATTTTCTGTGTAAGATGTTCCACAGGGCTGCACAGTTTTGTAAAGAGGGTGGAGGGATGGTCCTGTGGTAGCTGCAGCTCAGGGCAGCATGCAACTCTCATGCTCTGAGAGAACTCAGAGTAGTTTATTTTTAGTTTCCTGCATTTTAAACTCTTTTTTTTTTCTTTTTTTCTTTCTCAGCATCTACATATCAAAGTGAAATCAGGTAAGAGCCAGATGGGGGTGGGAATTTTTCCTGTTAATTGAGTTTTTTCAAGGCTGCTTCAGTGTGGCAAGAGGGATGTGCCAGCCTCCGTATCCCACCACCCACCATCCTGGAACGTTTGGCAGTGTGAGCACAGGGCAGGGGACTGACTTCAGGGGTGAAAAGCAAGGGCCAGAGCTCGCAGCAGGTTGTGAATCCTGGGTGAAAACCCACCCAAATCCTGCCAGCGCTGCCTGTCTGACTCTGCAGGCACAGAGGTGCCAAACTGAGCAGACACTCGGACAGGAGCTGAAGGGCAAAGCGAATCCAGGGGCCGGGGAAGGCAGGGCAGGATTTCTGGATGCTCCGGGCTGGCTACCAGAGCCCGGCGGGCGATTGCCGCCGCCGCCACAGGATGTCACTGCCAGCCCGGCTACGGGGATGGGGATGGGAGCGGGGGGTTCCCGGAGCGCCCGGCGAGCAGCTCATCGGGATGGAGGGATGGGCAGGGAAATGACACCGTCTTCCAGGCTCTTCTGAGGCTGGTTGAAGTGGCGAAAGAGAGTTTTAAAGGGTGGGTTTAGATTAGATATTAGGAAGAAATTTTTTACTGTGAGGGTGGTGAGGCACCGGCACAGGTTGCCCGGAGAGGTTGTGGACTCCCCATTCCTGGAGGTGTCCAAGGTCAGGTTGGATGGAGCTCTGAGCAACCTGGGATAGTGGAAGGTGTCCCTGCCCATGGCAGGGAGTTGGAACTGGATGATCTTTAAGGTCTTTTACAATCCGAACCATTCTATAATAGTATAAAAAATCAATACAGCTGCCCCAGTGATGGGTGTCAACACCTCACCAAGTGATTGTCAGAAACTCTTGAGTACAAAGCTGTTGGTACATTATTGCACTGAGCTGGAAAATTTTAGAAATCAATAGCTGATGGCTATCAGCATTAAGATCCTTTTTATTGGCACCAGTGTGGCTGTGACAGCAATGGCAGGGAGCTTATTTATATTATTATTTATATCCAAGCAGCACTGTAAATTCATGCTCTGCCTACACTTGTGGAGCTTTTAACTCCCCGTCCCTTAATGAGTTTACAGAACGTTGCACCCCGTTGCCTGGCACATCAGTAATACCCAATTTCATTAACAGCCTCTTGTGGGGAAATTTTGTGGAGATCTGTTGACAGAATTCCATTTATAGAGCACTTTATTGATATGAAACGAAATAAGGAAATTAGATACCCACTGTTGTCTCTGAGGAAATAATGCTTATTATGCCATGTCATACGTTTCAATTTCCATGGGATTTGTAGTTTGGAGGGCTAAAGTGATCATTTTGCCAAGTGCAGATATATAAATAGGGCAGGACTAAATCAACAGGGAATGAGAGGCCAAAAGCAGGTACAATTTGCATTTTGTTTTTGCTGCGTATAAAGTCCTGCAAAGGCTTTTTTCTTGGGTTCTGACTTGGTTCTGCCAAAACCCTTCCAGAAGGAACAATCCTACTAAGGCCAAATCAGTTGAACATGCATCTGCCTAGCAGTGGGATCTGGAATGTCCATGTCCTTCCCAGGATCCTGCCAGCCTGATGTGGATCTGCACAGTGCTTTCTTTCAGACAACATGAACAGGTCCAGAATAGAGCATAACATTACTTTCCTTCTCTGCCTCTGCATCTGCTCTGGGCAAACAGTTACATCTTCATGGCAGAATGTGGGTTTTTAAATCTCAGTACAATAGTTACTATTTCCCCAGTAACTTTAACCATGAGTTGTCTCACTAACTTCATAAGCCTTGCTTACACTTTCAAAGTTAGGAAAACTGGGATGAATTCAGGCTCTAAGGCTCAGCTTGGACTTGGAGACTCAGTGTTAACATCTCTACAAAGTTTTAGCATGTGCAAGTGATACTGAAATCACAGGGATTGTTAACAAACACTTACAGATTTTGTAGATTCAGTGTGGATTTTTTTTCCTTTTGCCATCAAAAGACTGCCATCAAAAGCACAATGATTGTCCAGATTTTGGAAGCTGCATTTCTATAGTAGCAAAGAAGTGGTGAGACCAAACATGCATTGGTTTATTTTCCACATTTATTTTTAACTTGGCTGGCTGTCTTCCCATATCTCCCACACTTTCTTTTGTAGCTGCTTTTTATTTGGCTGCTGCACTGAGCTTGTTGGGATCTAAGGATCAGGTAAAATAGACAGTAGAGTATCATGTACCACTGAACACTTGCTTTTGTCCTCTAGCAACCATGACAGGTTTCTGAGTGCTGTCTGACATGTTACCCCCTTCCTCCTAAAAATGCCTGGGTTTTCATGGTTGGTTTGTGTTTGCCACACCTGAAAACAAGGCAAAGGTGGGACTCTCCTGGAGAGGGGTCTGTGGTAGGAACAGATCAATAGTAGCATCTCTTCTAGACTAAGAGTTTTGGGTATAAAAGCACTGTTCTCTCACTGTGCAGCTCTGCAGATCTCCCTTCTGCAAGTTCAGAGGTGTGTAACTTTAACCAAGGGAGGTCTCTCACTTGGAAAGTAAATTTCAAAGTGAAAGATTAACTTTGGAGTGTGCAGATGGATCACTTGGGAGCTCTCTGTGGGGATGTGAGATAACATGCTTTGTTTTTGCTGGTGGTGATGGGCTCAGGTCACCAAAATGATGGGCTGTCATAAGTGACCATTATTGGGCCACTGAATACCCTGTAATTCACAATTAGAGATCAAAATTCATTGCCTACAAACCCCATGATCTGGTGCAGAGTCTTCACTCTTGAAAGATTCCTCAGTTATTTTCCTGTTTTCTGATATTGCAGCTGATGGAAACTTTCCCAACAGAGTTTTGTGGGTAATACTTATGTGGGACAAGGTTTGTACTAATTACTTGGAAGTCCCAGATGATGTTTTACACCTATTTTTTTTTGGAATTAAGTCTTTTCATGGTTAGTCTGCTACTCAAAAGTTCTCTTATCAATGAATTTCTAATGACAGGCCTTTTTGTTTCTAGAAAAGTTTCAGCTGAGAAGAAAAAAAATGGCGATTTGGGAAACAGACAAAGGAATGGTAGTGAAAATCTGGGATACCTTCCAGAGGAGCCGTGGAACACAGAACAAAGCCCAGGTGAGTCTGAGCTGGTGAATCACATATTGTCAAACTGCTTCTCAACATGGGCCTTTTGGACAAAATGTAAAGCAATTACATGATGAAATTTCACAGTACTGAGTGAAGGATTTGTGCTTGCCCTGAACCTCTTCAGAACATTTTGGTTTTTCTAGAGTAAAATCCTTCAAAAGTATTGAGAAAACATCAAAGTTCTTTGCAGTTGAATTTAGATTTAGTCCTGGGTTTTTTTTTTTAATTTTTAGTGCCTTTTGTTCTTCCAAATGTCTTCTAGGGCCAGAAGTGGGAGGACTGGATTTCCATACAACCATCAATTTAGGCAATATTTTGCAGTTGGTCTGTGAAAAGAAAAGAAAACCCACCACTACCAACAAAAAAAAAAAAAGGGGGAAAAAAAAGAAAGAAGGAAAGAAAAAAGGCAGTTTAGTGAACTATTATTTTACTGAGAAATGATTAAGGCATTACAAATTCTTGTCCTTAAGCAGAAAGGCTCTTCAAAAGCAAATTTAAAGCTCCACCAAATCGTTACCCACCACTTGCATTTATAACCACATTATTATCAAAACATTTAATCAAACATTAATGACATAAAATTATTGTGCAGAGTCTATAATCCAGGCACACATCCTTTTCTCTCTAAGAAATAAATGGTGAAGAAATAAGAACAGTGAAAAGATTTCCAGAGCATTTGGTATTGTAAAATGTAGCAGTTATTAAAAATAAAAGGAAAACTTCAGTGAACCTGGACAAGTTGATTCTACTGACTCCTGGATTGGCTTTTTCATATTTATTTGTGTGATGGATTGACCTTGGCTGCCACCAAGTTGCTTTATCATTCCCTCTTCCCAACAGAACAGGGGAAGAAAACAAGATGGAAGAGCTCGTGGGTGAAGATAAGGAGGGGGAGATCCCTCACCAATTACTGTCACAGGCAAAGACAACTCCATTTTTGGAGGATTAACTTAATCGATTGCAAATTAATCACAGTAGGCTAGTGAAAAAGAAAACCAAACTCATAACACCTCCTCAATCCTCACTTCTTCCAAGGCTCATCTTCCCTCCTAGTTCATCTATCTCCTCCCCACAAGCAGGGCAGGGGGTCAGGGAGTTGGGTCTGGTCAGTCCATAACATGTCATCTCTGCTGCTCCTTCCTCCTAACACTCTTCCCCTGCTCCAGAGTGAGTCTTTTCCAAGGGAAGGAAATGGAATACTCCAGTGTGGATGGCTCGTGGGGTCACGTTTCCTGCCAGAAAACCTGCCCCTGCATGGGCTCCTCTCCTGACTAACAGTAATCCTGTATATTCTCTTTACAGGAATTGTCTCTCTTCCCCCAATGTCTTCAAAGTTCACTGGCCCTGATGACAAATTGTATGTCAGTTCTGTGCCAAAGGTAATTGTGATGCTGATATCTTATTTTTCACACTTGGTGTCTTGTGCTGTAACCAAACATAGACTTTTGAGAGAGGTGGACAATTAGAAGTCAATGACAGCTGTAACTGTGTAAGTGGAATGTCACTGCAGTATTCCTGAATGTTTGATTTGTAGGGAAAAGTGCCCTGGGTTAGGCTCAGGTTCAGATTGATTTGGGGGAGTGAGGAGAGAGGATGAAGGGAGTGAGAGAGAAACAACCTCTGATCTTTGCAAGAAGTGTCTAGTAAAGCTTTTGTCACATCTCTTCTCCTCAGCTACATCTTCCTCCCCATGTCCCAGGGTAAAGTTAGGAAGTCATAGACTTCCCCTCATGGAATATCTTGAGCTGGAAGGGACCACTGAGTCCAACTCCCTGCTCCTCATAGGAGTGCCTAAAACTAAACCACAGGACCAAGACCATCATCCAGACGGTCCCTGAGCTCTGACAGGAGTTCAGGCAGTGTCTGCTCCTCCCTTTCCATGGCTTTTCATATCCTTCCTCCTCCAGATGCCAGGCAGGCCTTCCTGCTGGCCAGCACCACTCCTGACTGGGACAGACCTCCCATGGCTAAACCAATTGTCTTATTGTCACCCCTGGGATTAAAAGGTCTCCTCCTCTCTCTCCACAAACCCACTTATTTACCCTTAATTAATTAATTCTTTCAGCCTTTCCAGACAGAATAACTCCAGCTTGGCTTTTGGGAATTCAGCTCTGTGTATATCATACCTTAAACAATTAAAATGTGAAGGTTTCCTTTGCTCTGGGCAGGTAACAATTCTGGACAGAATTACACATGTTTTCCCCAGTTGCCAGACTGGAAGAGATGTGGATATAAGATGGAAGTGCTGTTAAAGGGGAGGTTCGAGGTTCTTTTGCAAGCAAAATCCAGTGTAGATAGAGTAAATAAAGGGACACTTTCTCTGGATCATTTCTTGGCTGTATTTTCCAATTCAGTCAGGAACTTTACACTGATCTTGGAGACTTTGGATGTCTCAGCAGTAAATTCTGGGAGGGAAACCACCCAGCTAACAGCCAGTCCTCCTAGAGCTTTACCCCCTTTCCACATGATAACATGTAAAGAGTTGAGCTCAGTGTTTCCTCCTCTACTTGTTCCATTCTCAGTGGCCTCTGTTTGAAGGGTGGTGCTGAGCTCTCTTCTAGCACAACAGCAATGTGGATCTTAACTTATGCCATATATTTGTAAAGCACATTTAGCACCTCCATGATGGTTTTTGCCAATACCTTTTTGAGAGAGTGGCAGTGATGTGGTACCGAGTTCACTCCTCAGCACAGTGATAACTCATTTTTGAAGAGCTGCTTCGACATGTGCAATGCAGAAATCTGTCGTGGGATGACATTGCATATAAATCACAGCACAGTGTGTCGAGTTCTTTTGGCACACAATGAAATTTAGGAAGTACTCAATCAATGATTAAAACAATGATCAAAATAATAACAGCAAAAGTGATAGCAATGATACTGATGTATTTGTGCCTGGTAGATGTGATGTTTGACATGAATTACTTGTCAAACAAACTACTGTTAAAGCAAAGCTAAAAAGCATGTACAAAACAGCCAAGTGTTCAGTGGGGATCTGTAACCCTGAGCAACAGTTTCAGACAGAGTTTGAAATGTTTATGAGGAGGATTTTAAGGTACTGGCTGTGCCCAAGGCATGGGGCACATGGTGTCTGCTTTGAGAGCCAAAAGAGCTCGTGCTGAGGACCCTGAATCCACCCTGCACACGTTTCAGGGCAGGGTATTAACTTGAGGGACATCTGGAGTGGCATTTGGGGACATGGTTTAGGGGTGATTACGGTGGTGCTGGTTTGATAGTGGGACTGGATATTCTTCAAGGTCTCTTCCAACCCTGGTGATCCTGTGGTTCAGTTGGCTGTAGCCATTTCCTAGTGACTGGATGCCAATTGCTGTGCACTGGAGAGTCATTAAGCCATTCAGTGTCATCTGAAAGGCATCAAAAATTGATGCTTCACAGTGGGAATGGTGGTGGTGTGGGTGGGGACCATCAGGAGACTGGGTTCATGGTCCTGATTGAAACTGAAACATGCATTTAGGTGCAGCCCTCCACATCAAACACTAGGTTGCATGTCCTGGAGATCCTTGTGGTCAAGGAAACATTGAATCCATCACGGCCACGCAGCATAAAACTGTACTGTTAATATTTCTTAAACCAGCTGTCCCTGGACAACATAAAAAGTCTGATGTGGTGGCTTCTACCTGCATCAGTAACTGCCTTCACATTTTTGAAAAATACCAAAGATAATCTAGAGGTGAAAATTATTTATAACAATTTCCCATACATTAGGGAATATTTGGCAATCTAAAAATGGCTTGATGAAAACAAACTATTTCTCAGTCTCACTATATTGTGATGGCCCCATCTTGTATATACAGGAGCTGGTAAAGGTTGCTGAGTGTTTACCTTAAATTGTGGATTTGCAGTCCATGATTTAAATTTGGCATTATATGCAAACATAGTAAAACATTTCCCAGACAACATAAAAAAAGAAGTGTTTTTCTTTTACATTCAGAACCTTCTCTGTTAACTGCATAATAGAGGGTGTTAGTGAGTGTGTTCTAATAAAGTTCAATCACCACTGATGCCAATATATTGCCTAATAAGCATTGTACTTCTCTTTTCTTATCAAGTAGGGGAAATCAGATGGTAACTCATTTTGCTGTTTGCTGGTTAGTGCTAAATCAAACAACTTCTTCAGAAACCACCTGCCTTCTGCAGATGCCACTGCATCTTCTGAGCCCAGGACATTGTGTTTCTGAGTTGGCTTTCCCTGCCTGAATACTGGAAACATTCCCAAAAATTTTTCATCCTTATTCTTCAAGAATTTTTAATGCGAAATGGAGGGTAAAAAAAACCAACACGGGAAGAAGAGAAATTATCCTGAGAATTTTTTCCATAGTGAACGAGGTCATAAAGGGGTGGACTTCAACAAATTGCTTCTCTCTCCCTGGATAATCAAGAAAAATGAGCAAATGCCCTTGCAGTGCTTCTATGGAGGTCAAGAAAAAGGAGGGAGAGTCCAAGTCCTCCCTGAGGAGCAGGGAGTCCATCTACTGATGGAAAGAGTCACAGAGACTAAAGACATAAAGCCTTGTGTGTTCTTGTCTCTCTGAGGGTATTGACTTTGTTCCATGTGTAACAAAGCTACAATTTTAAATTATTCAGGAGATTTAAGGAGACTTCTTATCACAGCTTTTTGTTTCCTCATAAGTCTTTGGCCATGGACTCAACCAAATTCAAAGAGTGAAATAGATGGTGTGTGTCATTGTAAAGGGTAACAACAGAAAATCACTTGGGTCAGCTATTGGCCATTCAAACTCTGAATCAGAAACTGATGCAAAACGTCCACAGAAGATAAATGTTGCCCAGTAATTGCACTGATCAATTCACAACATGAACAAAAGATTTGGCAAATCATCTTAGGGAAAAGTAATGTCTCAGCAAAGAATGGAGGAAAATAAAAGGTGGTTGAGATGTTCAAAAAATGATGAATAATGAAGGAAATTACTCAGCTGAGTTAAAAATTACCAGCCACTGGAAGGGGAGGCCAGGACCATCAGTCAGGGGTGCTGGAAGGTCTTCACTCTGATTACATTAGCTCAGAGAAGGTGAAATGGAAAATAATAGGCTTCTGTTTAATTGCATATGTAGTTACTGTCAGTGATCATAGAATGACTTGGGTTGGAAGGGACCCTAATGATCATCCAGTTCCAACCCCCTGCCATGGGCAGGGACACCTTCCATTATCCCAGGTTGCTCCAAGCCCCATCCAGCCTGGACCTAAACACTTCCAGGGATGGGGCATCCACAACTTCTCTGCAAACTCTTCATGTGCCTCACCACACTCACAGTAAATAATTTCTTCCTAATAAGAAATTTTCACTCTTTTAATGCTCTCCTTTAATTTGAATCCATCTGCCTTATCCTGTCACTCCAAGCCCTTGTAAACAGTCTCTCTCCATCTTTCTGGTGGGCTTCCTTTAGGTACTGGAAGGCCATGCTTAGGCCATCCCTAAGCCTTCTCTTTTCCAGACTGAATGATCCTTGTTGCTGGAGCTGAGCTGCAGGACAAATGGATGTAGGGATGAAGATCCCACCCAATGGGCCATCCCTCATTCCCTGAGCCATTGCACAGTGCTCCCTCTAAAACCCAGGTGCAATGAGGGGATCCCTTACCTTGGCTTTAGCAGATTTGGGGACAGTCCCACACACAGTTGCTCCTGACCAAAGGCTGAGGTGACAATTCTGCCAGATCCAAGTGCCACCTCCAAGGAACTCCATTTTTCAAGCTCCCACAAAAGGAGCTCTAAGGACTAACTTGGCAGGATTGGACAATCTCCTAGACAAGCTTCATAATTAGCTCATTTAATATGCCATAAATGTCTCTGTGACAAATTAGAAGACCATTCTGTAAGAAGGAGTGAGTGCTCCTTTATAGTGGGCCAGATTCATCCCTGGTGTAACTGGTTTGACTTCAGAGGCTTCTACTTGCCACCACAGCCACACTCCTCCTCTCCAATCCAGAGTGAGTCATGGCTCCCTTAATGGGGAAGGATCAATTTCTCTTCTCAACTGCTCCAAATGACACTCTATAAACTGGAAATATTATTTAGTTGTGGTTGTGGTTTTATACTGGGAAGGAAGTGAGTGATGAATTGTAGCTCCATTTATTGCACTGTGTGTAACTGCTCTGACTCTGAGGATGGTTTGAAAAGAAAGTTTAAGCTATCAAAATTGAATTAAAAAGTCAATAAATAGAAGTATAAACCAAGGAAAGCAAATAATTTTACCCCCACTGATGAAATGTACTGTGGAGTATGTCATGTTGTGATATCCATTCTTGATTAAGAGAACAATAAATATTGATGATGCAGATATAGAAATGGCAGGTGCAGTTTACAGTATAATTTTTCCAAATGTCTGTGGAAGAAGAGGAGGAGTGAAGTTACATGGTTGGGATAAAGCCATGAGGAAATAAGAAGGAATATCCAGGCTGTATGTCTATTGATGGACAGGGAAATGTGCTGAGTGTACAAAAAGATGACAAGATGGAACTGGTTTGCTATTTGAAGCAATAATGTATCCAAATTATTTTGAGGGTATCCAGAACTTTTGGGTGTGTGTTTTCCTGGAAATGAAGTGAACTTGGAATGAAAATTCAAAACTGAGAGTGAGGAGTGGGGGAATAACCTTGAGAACCAGAAAGCTGTGCCTCCCTGACTTTTTGTTCTAGCAGTTAGCCAAGTGTGTGATGCATGAAGACTCATTTGGAAATACTCCTACCACATTAATTTCAGCAATTTGTTCTAATGCAGTTAAGAGTTAAGAGTTGGATTTTTTTGGCTGGCTAATACCAAGCCTTCAGTTTATCACACACTTCCACAGCAGCAGCATCTGAGGAGCTGGCATCTATCAAATCTATGTCAAGATCAGAGTCCTGTTTCATAATGCCAGATGTGTGTTCATCATTCAGATCACTGATGTTCACATGAGTTGCAGAAATGACTGAAACATGCTTGCAATAGCAGAAATCCTTCTTTCATTGACTGGAGATCAGTATTCAAAACACCACTGAAGGATTCAGGCCTGAAACCAGCTGATGCACACTCAGTTTACCTTCTGATTCATCTGTGTGTTGCTAGTTCTCTTTTTGTCTGGCTGAAGAGCTGGAAGAGATGGAAAGATATGGGCGTCTGTTTCCCCAGCCAAACCAACAAACTATACAAAGCTTTTCCCAGTATAATAATCCCTTTATAGTAATCCCTATAAAAAGGCATCCAGGACAGATATAAGTCAACAGGTAGGCTTTGAAACACGTGACTGTCAAATATTCATGATTAACTAGATGCTGACAGAACAAAGAGATTTAAATCTTTGTAAAAGAAATGCTGACGTCACTGGATCCTTCTTGATAGAGGGGAGCACTTTAGAAATTCATTCCTATAATGTTGGGCTGTGCAGAGAACCACTAGAGATGTCTTTTTTCCCTTTAATCTGTAGATATAATGAATAATGAAGCCATTTTTTTCTCAGTCTAGGACTGACAGGTCTGGGAGAACAATGAATTAATATAAAGAGGAGACAACTTCAAGCAGAGGCTTGAGCAGCTGTAGCAGATCAGGGTATAAATGTGAAATGGTGGTTGTGGTCCTACTCTTCTGCATTATGTATTTGTAATGTGTTGTATGAGATCTTCCACAGCACCAGAAAATGAGTTTTAGGTCACTGACCAGCAGCCAGGAGCCTCCATTTCAGTGAAGTTCCATCCAGTGAGCTGCAGCCTCGGTGGGGCTTTGCTGCTTCAGAGAAAGCTCTGCAGAAAATGGGCCAGCACACAGCATGAGTTGATTGAAATTCATGAAATTATTCATTAATTGATACCAGAGCACAGTAAGAATGAAATAGAAGTAACCCAGGGCATTTGCTCTGAAGCAAACAGCTGTGAAAGATGCAGCAGGGCAGAGGTGAAACGTCACGGGCACCGTCCCTACCCCAGGAGGAAACTTGGGTCTCCTTTGGTGATGGTGAGAAGTGGCATCACAAGGCAGGGGCTGGATGGCTCATTCTTGCAGATGAGATTTTTAAAGCTAAAGGGGTGTGTTGAAGTTACATTTTCACCTGTCATAGGGCAGCCTGATTCCAGCTGGTGAGTGTCCTCTGGCTCTTTGCTATTCGGGTTCACATGCAAATGTAAATCACAGAATGGTTTGGGTGGAAAAGACCTCAAAGATCATCTTGTTCCATCCCCTGCCATGGGCTGGGACACCTTCCACTATCCCAGGTGGCTCCAAGCCCCATCCAGCCTGGCCTTGGACACTTCCAGGGATGGGGCAGCCACAGCTTCTCTGGGCAACCTGTGCCAGGGCCCCCCCACCCTCACAGTCAAGAATTTCTTCCCAATATCCCATCTAATCCTACTCTGTCAGTGGGAAGCCATTCCCCCTTGTCCTGTCACTCCATCCCCTGGAAATAGTCTCTCTCCAGGTTTCCTGTCACTCCTCCAGCTCCTGCAAGGCCACAATGAGGTCACCCCAAAGCTTCTCCTCTCCAGGCTCAACAATCCCAACTCTCCCAGCCTTTCCTCCCAGCAGAGCTGCTCCATCCCTCTGCTCCTCCTCGTTCCTCCTCTGGACTCTCTCCAGCAGCTCCATGTCCTCCCTGTGCTGGATCCCAGGGCTGGAGCAGCTCTGCAGGGGGGGGCTCACCTGAGGGGGCAGAGGGGCACAATCCCCTCTAAATCTCCTGTAGTGTTGCCCACTAATGCCCCCAAACAGTGCCCATTCCATAACACTGGTGAACTTCCTGATTAATGTCTTTTTTCCTTTGGCAAATCTGGGTGCAATACAGTATCTTTGTGCAACAGGTTCTGGCAAATAATCCTGCCCCAGTATTTTGCTAAACATGGGATTCAAAGAATGACCAAACCTTCTGGTTTGGTTACTCACTGCACTACTAGTTCAGTATCCTTTATAATCACAGTCCACAATATCTGAGAATATTTGCTTTCCACAAACATAACACTTGCCTTCAGCTTCTTCCAGATTTATATTTCCTATTCTATTTGTAAATTTGTTATTTTGGGGGGAGCACTAGTAGAGAGCTTCTCCAAACCTGTGCCCTGGTGAGAAAGCCTGTCAGTACAGACCTGTAATTGTACAATTAGGAAATGCCAAAGAGCTGTTCTGCCAGAAATGGAGCAAATCTCATCACAAATTAATCTCCAGGGTAACACAGACCAGAGGAAAGCTCTGATGTGCTCTGGAAATGAGTGAGTGATGTCTCTGCTCAGCACCAGTCTTTGGGCTCAAGTGCAAGAAATTAAGAGCAGCAAAGAGATCTTGGAAAAAGTGTCCTGAGCAGAGCCAGGCAATCCTGTTACTTCCCAGAGCACTTCTCCTCTCTGCAAAATTAAACAGTAAAGAAGGGTAAATTTAGAAAACAGCAGCATGTTCTAGCAACAAAAGGGATGGGGGGGAGAGGAGAAAGAGAGTTGTGTTTAAAACAGAAGGCAGCTGTCTTGTGAAATGTTTCTAGGATAGTTATATTTATCCCACGGTTTTCCTTGAGGTGCTGGGACTCATTAAATACCAGAGACATGTTGTCCACATTTGTTATCTAACATTTTCCTCTATGGCTTGTTCAATAATGTATGTGTACCAAATGCATTATTTAAGATATTTAATACTGGAAGAATATGAAGGCAATACAGACTGTACGTGATTAATGCTCCAGGAAAAAACAAAACACAGGAAGATTGGTCAGTAGTTAGAGAACCATGTTTGGCTTGAGAAAAGATTTCACTGGGATAAACAGTGCAATTTCCAGTAATTTCTGAGGGCTTGAGACCAGGTGAGGAATTGCAGGGAAGAGCAGCCAGAAGGCAGCATCTACTTGGAAATACATAAAACCAACTCTGGGGCTGGACACAGCAAACCATCCAACTGTAGTGTTTCATTGAGGAAGCAATGAAACAATTTCAGAAGACATTTTCATTCCTTAGAGCTACTTCATAATTATCTCTATGAGGTCTTGCTACCACATTTAAATATCCAAAGTATATGTGACTTGATGCATTTGAGAATGAATTTTTCCTTTTTTTTTTTCTCTCTTTTTTTTTTTTTTTAAAGCACAGAGGTAATTAGGACTTGAAATGCCTTGCACTTCTTTCAGATAAGGACAGGATTTGCAAAGCTGCTGAGCATTTGCCCTGCACTGATCCCTCTGGGTCAGTCTGCAAACTGGAAGCAGAATCCTGCCAGTCATGGGAAGGTTAAAAAAAGCCTGTCTTGAACAAACACTGAGCTGTTGGGGGTGATCTTTCAGACACATCAAGTGCTGCTGTGCTTATTGCTGCAATTTCTAATGGGTTTGAAAAGCGATGTCAGATGTTCAGGTTTTTTTACAGGCTAACAAGTATTTTCTTTTAGAGACCCAGAGGAGAAATGCCCAACATCATGTTTTCCTTTCAAGAATCCAGACTGCAGAGGCCACAAGAAGTTCTCAGATAGCACAATATCAGTTAATGAATTCCCAGAACTGCCATCAGCATGTTGCATGTGAAGCTTTTATTTCATTCTGCTGCTCATCCTTTCCTTTGTATTTAGGTTTTGAGTGGGTTGCTGATGACAGATTTCATTTTGGGGTGAGGGTTTGGCAGGTAACCTCCTGAGAACCCTTGTGGGACTGCTTTTCTAGGATCTTTTCGTTCTCTAACTGCTTTTCTCTCCCATAGGTGCAACCTCAGAGTCATTATGATTATCTAATCAGCCCAAAGAAAATCAGGAATGTGACCCTCGTGTAGGATGCACTTCTCCAGGTCATTTTTCTGTCAGTTGCATTTCTGCAACAGAGAAAGGTTAAAACTAGTTCTCTCAGTTTAAGCTATAAGTTATTTTTCTTTTTTTTTCCTCATGTGATAAAATAAAATTGCAACCTTTGTAAAGTATATTATATCTCAGCAAAATAATGGACATAAATGACATAAATGGACATCCTGAACTACAGAGACAATGAATTTAATGAGCCTGTACCAGAGGAAGAATCTGTGTTTTGGTTCCCAAGGAAATCAGCAAAACCCCTGTCAGACAGAAATGTGATGTTACAGCAAGATCAAGGACTGGAACTACGAGATATTTATTAGTTCAGAAGAATTGCTTAATAATAATAATAATGGTTAATATTGACTGCTTTTTAATGTACTTTATGTACAGTTGATCGTCTTGATCCTATAGATCAACAATATTTTTCCATTCTGTAATAAAATCAAGGGAAGTTTTCATGAGGGCTCTTTCAAAATTTCTAACAAAACTATCTTTGGATCATAAATTACTTTGTTCCATTTCAATAAGGTACTTTGTTAAAGGTATTTGCCTTAAATCTGATGTTCCATTTTGAAATAAAACCCAATCACCCATGTGCCAAAAAAAATCCTTTTTTTTAAAGTCAAATTTAAAAGTCTTAAGCTGAAAAATGTAGATTTGAAACTCCTGACTTTCAAGCGTTATTGCTTGAATGTTTTATTTCTCTTTTCTGTTTGTGGGCTGAGTTTGGAGCCAAACGATTTGTGTCATAGCAATGGTGGTATTAATGTTGAACAGTGTTGTTTCCTCAGGGACAGAGCTGATACTGACCATGGAATTGCACTTTAGCAAGGCAACTTGTCAGCAGACCAGATCCAGCACATGGATCCTGTATGTGCCTTCCTAATCTAAAAATTGTGATTTCTAGCAGAAATATTTTGCCTGAAATGTTGTATTTCATAATAAAAAGTTCAAGCTTTTTTTTTTTTTTTACAAAAAGGCAAACTTCTTCCAGAAAAACAACTTATTTTCTCTGTACTCATCTTTCTACCCACTCAAAGAATTCTGAATTATTCAGTGTGTCTCATGTTAATTTTCCGTACGAACCAACCCAGGTGCCCTGTGAGTGCTGAAAGGAGCCACTGAGAATCACTTTCAGTGATAATCTGTGCAACAAAACCAAGAAATCTGAAACCTGATCTCGGGGAAAAGAGGCTCTTTTGCATGTTTAGCATTTGGCATCTCGTTAACTCGTGACAGATTTTGCACTGCCGGTGGCATTTCCAGTCAGTCTGTCAGAACAAGTGCAGGGTCTGCCATGTGCTCTTGTAACAAAGCTGGTTTGAATTCTGACCATCCACACCCTTTCTAACTTGTTTGGCTTTGAAATGCGTTCTGAAGTGTTGTACAGAGAAAAAGAGAAGGATTTAACTTTGTCCTTGAAAATATCCTTATTTTTCTTGAAATGAACGTGCATGGAGAGAAACATCTACTTTCCTCTGACACAAGTATTCCTCTTGTTGACATCTAGTTACCACTGTAGCTCAATGCAACCTAAACCCCCTAAAAAATCCACTTTATTAGAGGAATGTCCATTGCATGAAAGAGGTGGGTCCAGGGTAACACCAGCCTGTGACTCGAGGATAAAAACCAGGGAATTTTGGCTTTTTGTGCACATCCATGGTTAGCAAAACCTCCTGGTTGTCAGAGAATTATGAAACCTGCAGAGAGGCAGTAGTTGCCCAGCAGGAAATGTTGATCCATTAGGATATATTTTGCAAAGGCATCAAACTATACTGTGCTATCTCCCAGACCTGGATTTCGAGCTTAGTTTGATATTATTTGGTATCATAGTAAAGCAACCAACCCAGAACTGGGGAAAACCTTTTCTCCATCTCCATCCACATGAATCAGAAACATTTCTGTGGTGGTGACACGGGCAAGAGGCACAAACTCTGAGCCAAAAGGCTGTGTCAGCCCCGTGGAGCCTTCTGTGCTGGGGGGTCCCTGCTGAGATTTCCATGCTGTGGTTCCTGGTGCTTGAGGCTCCTCAGAGGAAATAAGGAAAGCTTCACAAGTTGGTTTGCAGGCTGTGGCTGGGCTAAAGAACCTCCCAGCACTCCTGTTGAGTGAACAAGCTGAGAAGGGATGGTTGGAGATCTTGCAGAAGATTTCCAGTGTCTGAAGGGGCTACAAGGAAGCTGGAGAGGGATTGTTCATCAGGAACTGGAGTGCAGGACAGGGAGGAATGGGCTCAGACTGAAAGGGGAAATTTGGGCTAGATATACTGAGAAAATGCTTCCCTGGGAGGGTGGGGAGGCCCTGGTACAGGGTGCCCAGAGAAGCTGTGGCTGCCCCTGGATCCCTGGAAGTGTCCAAGGCCAGGATGGATGGGGCTTGGAGCCACCTGGGACAGTGGAAGGTGTCCCTGCCCATGGCAGGGGGGGGCACTGGATGGGCTGTAAGGGCCTTTCCAACCCAAACCATTCCACGATTCTATGGGACACCCCTAATTTGGGAACCGTGTGGGAGCCCTTTCCCTGCTGGCAGCTCCAGGCTCTCTCAGTCAGAGGTCAGGGCTGTGCAGACAGGTCCCCTTCCAGCTGTGCATCCTGCCTGGCACCTGGGAAGTGCTCCAAGGGCCACACTCACCTCAGGGATCACCTGGCAGCAGATGGTTGCCCGTGGACATCACCCAGCAGCAGGAGGAATTCCATCCCACCCACTGCACATCTCCCTGGCTCCAACAAATGGAGCTTTTCTGCACAAACAGGTACCACAGCCATGGGAACGTGCACATTAACCACAGTCTGGAGCTATTTTCCTTCCTGCCAGCTCCAAGAATGCATCCCACACAGCTATGGAACACACTTAACAGCATTAGCAGGAGGTTAAAAATTCTTATCGTGTCCTTGAAATTTATGGCTGGGGGCATTTATATCTTTGCAGATTTGTTTTCCTCAGGCATGTTGAGCAGCCTGTATATCATCTCCAGTACTAGCTGTTACTTATGTTTGCAAATAGAGCTCCACAAATAACAATACATAAAATACAGAGACAATTTTCAGCACACAGGGAATATAAAATATGCAGGCACTTTCAGGAGGCACAGCAGACTGAAAATATTGAATTTCAGGCACTTTATGGAGACACCAATCTTTTGTATATATGCATATTGATTTATAATTATGGTGAGGGACATTTTAGTAATCTAGAAGTATCCAGCTTTTTACTGCTCACAGACTGTGCACAGTTTGATTGTATAAAACCCTTCTATGTTTTATTACAAAGTGTTCTGATTTGAATTCCATGCTTGTATATTTGGGAAAAAATGCATTGAAGATAAACAGTATCATGCTACAGTAAAGTTTCCTAAAGTTGTGTCCCCAGTTTTATATTTCACAGAAAATTCAGGCTGCCTTTAATACAAAACCACTTAAAAACAGCACTGGCTTCACGTGGAGGGTTCTTGTTACAACAAAAGGCACCTCAGGTTTGTGTGGGCTGAGTGGAATCAACAGATGATCTCTTACTGAAGAATATTCATAATATTGACTAAACATTTGATTTCTTACTGATCTGATTGAATAGAGCTTCTATTTTCAATGTTTATTTTTTAGTATTTGGGTCTCCCAGTGACATAGTTGGGAATAACTCTTTGGTTACTGGGCTCACTTTCTCTTTCCTCAAAAGAATCTTGCATAAGGAAGGAAAAACAGAGATTCCTACAAACTTCCCCAGCAGCAGCTCATGGAAAACCAAGGTATGGTCTCCTCAGTGTTGCAGGTAATTCCTTTTATTACCCTTCCCTCTCCACCTTAATAGATCTTACCCATCTAAAAAGGGGAATTGAGGCCAACCCCCAACTCTCCTTCTCTGAATTCTCTAAATCCCACACCCACATTCCCATAAAATTAATCCAGTGACCTCCTGGTAACTGTCTAAGTAGAATTAAGCAAACAAGATAGACCAAAATGCCTTCATAATGTCAAGGTACAATAAAAATGGGCTCATAATGTCAAGATATAATAAAAAACCAACCCCAGCTGCCAGTAGGAGAACACTGCTCTCAAAACACCTTTGGCACCTCAGTACTTTTTTTCCAAACAACCTCAAAAACCCTTTCTAAAGATGAGGCTGAGCATTGAAATTCATAAAGCCATGACATGGAGGAGCTTATTCTCAGCAGATGTAACTTTTATGATTACTCTCCTCCTACTCACCACAATTGACTCTTGTTCCCCAGGCTATAAACTACCTGCCTCTTCCTCCCCCCAGGTGACAAGCAGCTTCATTTGACTTTAACTTTCTCTCACTTTCCGCCCTCTTTCCCATCCTTTGTTCTCCACAGCTCCCAAACACATTTTCTTTAAACAAAGGCCTAATTGATACATGCCTAATTAACATCTGAGCGTTTGTTCTCAGCTTGTATTTAAGTCTGAAAATTGCTGCTTCTATTTCAGACCTGGGAAAGGGCTTGCATACCTGAAAGTTTGCCTGATATTTCCAGTAGTACCAGTTGATCCAATAAAACACACAATGGTGGCTGTGTATTCCCATGATCCCTGATGTCCTCCTGTGGGATATGGGGAGGACACCATGCACATCTCAGCTGACCTTCCTGAACTGCTGTTGGGAAAATTGGAGGAAAAAAAAGAGAAGCCAGACTGGGTCTGCACTGACATGTCTGCACCAAACCCTCTCAGCCACTGGAAAAGTTCTTTGTGTTGTTGTGAAGGTGGGATTTCACAGGAATGTTCCACATTGCTGCAGTCTGTGGCTCTGGGTGAGATTCCTGCCCTGAGGAATTCATAGATCATGTTGTACAATCATAAAATGGTTTGGGTTGGAAGGGACCTTAAAGATGATCCAATTCCAAGCCCCATGGACAGGGACATGGGCAGGGACACCTTCCACTAAATCAGTTTTCTCTTACCCTTTCCTCACCCTGCTCTCTGTTCTTTGGGAGGTGCAGGTTGGTATCAACTCCTTTGCATTAATCCAGAAATCATGGATTATTTATTAGATTAGCACACATAGACTAGCACACACAGTTATTTAAATGACTATGGGTATTTGCAGTCTCAGAGGAATCTTGCAATAGGCTACTCCTTTCCAGCTCAGACAATTAATGTCTGGGAGCTCCCAGCATCATTTGGCATTTGCTCTCCTAGCAGAGCTCACGTCACACAGATGTTATTTATATTGTTTATTTTTTTCTGTGCTATGATCACTCCCTCAAATGAGGCTCACACTAAGTGCTTTTTAAAAAAATCATGTTCCAGCAAAACTCTCTGTTTGTTTTTGTTTTGGGGGAAGAATGCCAAAATCAAGGGAAAACAGCACTGAGATGTTTTCATTAGAGAAGTCAACCAGAGCCATCTCAGCTCTCCTCCAACTCATTAGTTTCCCATCACAAAAGACCCAGGGGCTGCTCTGACCTTGGACCAGCTCATCTGTGCTATTGATTCCCTTAATCCCAGTGCCCTTCCCATCAGATACTGCTGGTCTCAGCTCTGCTCACCTGGCCCAGGTGTTCCTGCACCCTGGGGCTCTCTGCTGCAAAAACTGGTGTTGCCATCACCCATTTTAGACCTGCTGTGGGAGGATGAAGGATGAGACTCATGGCTCAGACTCCTGCCCCACAGCTGGCAGCCTTTCTGAGGTGGTGGTAGACCCTCAGGTCAGGGATTTTTCTTTCCCAGGTGCCAGATGCTGGGACAGTCCCAGGTGTCCCATGCCACTGGGTTTCCTTTAGGTGTCACCCTACTGACAGACAATCCCCCCTGATGAACTCTGCTCCCTTTAGCTTTGCCTCAGCTCTTCTCCTGCTGCAGCACCTATGCAGCAATTCTCGTAACAATTGCTGGTCTACCCCAGAATTGTGTTTGGGAAGCAATTCCTGCTGGAAAATTCACCTTATGTTGTGTTATTTTTCTGTATAGAGCAGTTGGACACACTCGAGCCATGCAAAACACTAGTACAGTGGGGCTGTGGATGCCCCATCCCTCAGAGTGTTCAAGGCCAGGCTGGATGGAACTCTGAGCAGCCTGGGGTAGTGGAAGGTGTCCCTGCACATGGAAGAGACTTGGAACCAGATGATCTTCCGGATCCCTCCCAACCCAAACCATTCCATGATTTTATGACTCTGAAACAGAGACCATTCTGTTAAAATGCAAGCAAATTTAGCAACCATTTTGTGGAGATCTTCGTCTTAGAAATTTGCAAGGCTGCTCCCTGATCCTCTAAAGGCATCCTCAGGAAGGTCTAACATTATCAGCCAAGCCCTTTGATGCTGCCTGTGAGCCTGAGCTCAGAAACGCTTTAAATCTCATCACTGCTTCATCATCTCCACTTGTGAAATGAAAACTAAAAGACAGCGAAGAGGGAGGCAGAGTCTGTGCCAAACCACCAAAATTCATTGGAGAGGCATCTGAGCTGGCAGAGGAACAGTTACTTTCTCCTACTCCCTTCATCCACTGCCAGAGCAGGGAACAAACACAGAGCAGTGACTGGGATGGGACTGCTGAGCACCAGGAGTCCTCAAATCCAGAGTGCTGGGAGAAATGGAGCAAAGTCCTTTGGAAAACAGCTGCAACTGCAGCACAGGTCAAAAGGAAATTAACCATTTTTCCCTAAAATTGTGTACGATGGATACATTATGGATTCATGATACTGCTTGCTACTAATGCCAATGCTACTTATTGGTTATTTGCCTTTCAGTGTGAGGGTGGGGAGGCCCTGGCACAGGTTGCCCAAAGAAACTGTGGCTGCTCTATCCCTGGAAGTGTCCAAGGCCAGGTTGGATGGGGCTTGGAGCCACCTGGGATAGTGGAAGGTGTCCCTGTCCATGGCAGAGATTTGGAACAAGATGGTCTTTAAGTTCCCTCCTAACCCATGCTGTGATTCTCTGATTACCTTTGCCTTGAGATCCTGAAAAGAATTATCATTCTCTCTATATTATATAAAATATATATATATACACACACATTCTATATTCTATTGTGCAACCAAATTTGAGGACATTTTATAACTTTGTATTAAAGCACAAGTTAAAATTCTGTCCCCTTTTTTCATGCAAAAGCTTTGTTGATTTCACTGGGGTGAATCTATTTCAAAATTAAAAGACTTCTCTTTTTTGATAGGACCATCTAGAGTTCCAAATAAACACATTACACCAAAGCTTTCATATTTTACTTTTTTCTTTCATTATGTTTGAAGATTGGCTGAGTGTATTAGGTGTGTTTACAAGATGCATGTGCTAAAGAGGATGGAGCACTGGGAGGTGCAAGGGCTGGAAAGTACAAGGTGAAGGAGGAGGTGGCTGAGGTAGACACCTATTTCCACTGTTCTGAGCTGACACCTAATAGCTGAGGTCTTGGGAAATCTAATGAGATGACTTTGCTGTCCTACAATTTTGAGAGTGTTCAGAAGGAGCTTCTCAGGGCCCTGACTATGCCAGCAGCTTCTATATCCATCTTTCTCTGTAATTATCCTCTGCAGGGAATTCCAGCCTGGACACCCTGTGCTGCTGCCAAGTGCTTTGTGAGCTGGGTAGTGTCGGAGTCCAGGATATCGAGACTACACCTCGGGTTGCCCTGGAGGGTCTGGGACCCTTACAGAGACCCCAGGAGGATACAGTTTTTGATCTGTGTCCCTGAGAAGGGCTTCCAAAACTGATGGAAGCAAGAGCAGCAGAAAAATAATTTGGATTATGGTTTAGTTAGTCNTTCCTTTATCTGGTACTGGACTTTGATAACAAGAAGCAATTACTACGAGCATTTTTACAAGAAAATAATAACTGTTTCCTGGCAAAGAGCTGGAGGGACACATCAGGTTGTAAGAAAGATTATTTCGAGGGCAGATTTAAAAGTTGTTTTACAGCCAATACAAACCAAGTGGTAAATGCACCTTCTGTAGCTTCCCCTGGTTGCACTTTATGACAGGCATCCCCCATCCACCCACTGTGGGACAAGGTCACTTCCAGGTTTAAGTGCAACCCCAGTGAGGGGGTGCAGTGAGACACAGCATCCCCCTCTACAACTCCCTGAAAGGAGGTTGTAGCAGGGTGGCTATTGGTCTCTTCTTCCAGGCAACCAGTGACAGGACAAAAGGAAATGGCCTTAAGCTGTGCCAGGGGAGGCTCAGGTGGGACATCAGGAACAATTTTGTCATGGAAAGGGTGGTCAGGCATTGGAAGGGGCTGCCCAGGGAGGTTTGGAGTGCCCATCCCTGGGGGTGTCCAAGGACTGACTGGATGTGGCACTCAGTGCTCTGGGCTGGGGGACATGATGGTGCTCAGTCAAGGTTGGACTCTGTGATCTTGGAGGCGTTTTCCAACCTAAATGATTCTCTGTGTGATTCCATGTGTCCCCTCAGTGTCCCTGCCACATGGGGCTCTTTCTGTAACAACCACAACAACACTCCCAGGGCACAGGTGGGAGCATCCTTTTCCCAAATGGAGAGCAGGCAGCTGCTCCCTTGGCCACATAATCTGGGAGCACAAACAACCTAGAGAGTGAGACCAGCCACTTGCCTTCCTTAATGTGTGCTCACTGAGTGACCTGTGTGCATCGACACAGAAGGCCAGGGCCACTCACCTGTGCTGCCCCTAAGCAGATGCCTAAAGAACATATTTCTGTGTTCAGAAACCTCAATTCAGTTCCCTTCCTGTTGAGCAGCTGCAACAAATTCACTGCTGAGCTATGCAGCACTGCTGCCAATAATGTTTTATTTCCCTCCAGAAAAGTTTTTTTTCTCCCCCTTCTTGCAGATGCTTCTTTTCTCCCCTCTGCCCTCAATTTGTTGTCAACTCTCACAGCTTTACTTGTTCAACCAGGAACTCAAATGGCTCAGAGTAGGTGCCTTGACTCCTCAGCTGCCTGTCAAGCTCTGTGAGCAGCCACATGGCACTGCAGAAATAAGGAAATCTATATCCCTTTTCCCTCACTGCCCAGGCTGCTGACAAATTTTGCCCTGCATTGAAGATGCAATTCAATTATTTCAATAAACCCAGTCAGAAATAATTAATGAAGACTTTCTAATGCATATTGGGAAGGTCAGCCACCTAAACAGGGAGCTTTTCTTTCTTTTGCTATGTTGCTACACTCAGCAGCTTATGGCAAATAAATTACAAAGCCTTGGCTTCCTTAATTTCAGCTGCTAATCCCTTTTGGTAGGGCAGAGGTAGATGCAATTAATGTCAAAGGATTAGGAAGGCACCGATGGTGCTTTGAAATGGAAACTGTAAGAAGAGCCACGAGCTATGGTTACAACACTTAAATCAGTCCTTTCCTTGTATTTGTAGCAAGATTTTCCAAGCAGACACGTGTGTCCTTTGTGCCCTTTGTAGCTGCTCAATGATAAAAGTTCACCGTGGGCAAGTGAGTGACAGGGCAAGGCCAGCTCTCATTTTCTGTGTGCTTACCTTGCAGGGAAGCTCTGCCTTCAGACACACAAGTTGGTCAGCGACCAGGCAATTCCAAATGTCAATTGAATAGCCTGTAATTGCAACAATTTCCATGGAAGTGCCAGGCTGGGAGTGTTTTTCCTGCTGCAGGTACATGGTGCTGAGTGTTCAGCTCATGCTGCCTGAGCTGATGTCATGCTGGAGACTTCATAGGTAAGAGTTCATTGAACTCAGTTTGCTCCTTTTGCTGTGTTTTCTGCTTCTCAAACACAGTTGCCAAATGAAAATAATTGCTAGCACAGGGTTGTTGGGTTTTTTCCCTGTCAGGGAGCAAGAGGAATTTACAAAGGCTTAAAGATCTAAATAAAAGGTCAATTGGTGTAACCAACAATTTGAGTAATAAATCTATTATCATGCTTTCAATTTCATTAGCCAATTAATTATTCTGTTACCTGGGATGGAATTGGTATTTCAGTGTGCAGGTCATAGTGATTCCCAGCAGAGTCATAGAATGGCCTGGGTTGAAAGAGACCTTCAAGAACATCTCATTCCAACCCTCCGCCATGGGCAGGGACACCTTCCACTAGCCCAGATTGCTCAGAGCCCCATCCAACCTGGCCTGGAACACTTCCAGGGGTGGGACAACCACAGTTCCTCTGGGCAGCCTGTTGCAGTGCATCATCACTCTCATAGTAAATAATTTTTTCCTAATACCTAATCTAAACCTACTTTCAGTTTGAAGCCATCTCCCCTTGTCCTGTCACTCCAGGCCCTTGTAAATAGTCCCTCTCCATCTTTTTGTAAGCTCCCTTCAGGTACTGGAACAGTACATTTTTAATGTACTTTATGGCCGAGATAATTTATAACACAGAACCTCAAAAGGACATAATGGTTACTTTGCTCTCCAGCCATCAGTCATGTCCTCCTTTAAATTAGAAATGTGTATAATGGAACCAGGGGAATAAACATCTAACATGGAAGTGGACTTGAGCTGGGGTATTTATGTGCTCGCTCTACTTTTTGCATGACATTAATAGGAACTATCAAGAAATATTCTGGCAATGCTCTTGGTCACAGCCCAGGATAGTCTCCCCTCTTTTGCAGGAGGGAGGAGAACAGGAACAGGGAGGGAAAGACACATTTCAGCAGCAGGAAAAGCTGACTCTGATGTCATCTCTGCTGTTGTAAACCAAACCTCATTCAGTTGTTTTGCTGAAAGACACTACTACTCTCCCAAGAGTAAAATCACCCAGTTTTATACTAATCATAAAAGCTTTTCCCACTGACCCCATACACTGCTGATACATGTGCAGAGGTTAGTGGTACTATTTGTCACTGCTTTTTCGTGCTGAATTCAAATGTGGTCTAAGCAGATAAGTAGAAAACTGTTTATAGATGCAGTACTGAGAGTGTAATTAACCATCCTGCTTAATGAGGTATTAGGGAGTCTCATCCAAGAGCTTGAGGATATTTGTACAGTGTGCTTTTACCTGCTTCTCAGTCTGGCCCTGACCAGACCTCATCACACTGAGCTCTCAAGAACAAACAACAACACAAAATCCCATTAGGAAGTAAAGCTTCAGAATTCATTATTGATCCTGAGTCACCGGCACAGGAGGACTGGCAGGATTTTCCTCCCACACCAGGATAAGAGAGGTCCAACATTAGGCAGACCTTGCCCTCAGGCTCTGGATTTGAAGAGGATTTCTGCCTCCCACAAAACTTGGGCAAACCTCAAAGCCCAAGAAGTGCTGTGGCCTCTAGAGATGCTCCAGGAAGAGGCACGTGCCAATCTCCCCCTGATACAATTCCACAACCAAGTGACTCCATAGGCTGGTTCTCCATCCAAGGAACAACTCGTGACCAGATGGCAGCAGGAATCCTGACAGTGTGTGTTGGGACTGCTGGGACATTCCTGCAAATACAGAAAATATGCTGGAGATAGGAACAATAGTGAGTTCACACAAAATCCCTCTTCACTCACCCGAAATCTGTATAAAAATGTATTCACATATGTAATACCAGGCCACCTGGCTGTATAACAATGTGTTATGGACAAAGCTAGTATAAATATAAAAAAAATAATTCCAGGCTCTAGATCAGAATCCCTTGCACGTGGTGTCCAGAAATTTATATCAAATGGTTGAACTGTGTTTCCTTATTTATATTCAGTATTTCATGGCTGTTCCAGTGAGCTGGGGAACCTGATGACCTCCAGGGATACCTTTTGACCTAAATTATTCATTGATTCTTTGAACTGCTTTCAATTCTACTGAAATTTGTTTGAGACATGAAACAAGGTAGATAGAAGCTCAGCAAAGTGGCAATGTCATCTGTAAAAGAAACCAGCAAGTTTTTGGCCTTTCCTGGGTAAGAGCTGTGTTATTTAACACCCTTCCCTTCCTCAATATCAGGTGAACTCATCTGTTTACAGTTGCATAACATCATTAAAATTTCAGCTTCTGAAACTTTAAATACAAAGACATAATAAACTAAATATTTAAGAGAACCTGCGATTAGATTCCACTGACCTTCACAAACTCCTTTGAGTAATTTATATAAATGAACCTGCTTATTATTCATACCAACAAAATGCATGAAAAAATTGCAGTTCCAGGACTCCTACTGGATTTTCCAGCTGACATCAGAGTTAGTTAGTCCACTGAGCCCATAGCCAGTGCTCCATCAGGCTGCCAAGGCCACTGTAGAGCCTAAACTCCTTCTAATTTGCTCGAGATTATTTTGTTTCTGATCGTTTGAAGGAGCACTTACTGGACTTCTAGTTTGGCCAAATCCTAGTGTACAGGGTAAATGTTAAACCCCTCTGTGCCCCATGGCCCTTGAGCTGCACAGGGACAAACCAACTATGTAAAAATGCTTTAAACCTCACTGTGCTTTTTATTTTTTACTCCTGAGTAACATGATGCAGCTCCTTTGAATTTCTATGCAGCAGCAAGTGTTAAACAAGCTACACGTGATCAGACTTGAATTTTAAAGAGGGAAAATAAGAAGAGAAATTGTAGAAGCTGCACAGTGCCAGACACATGGTCTGTGAGGTTGGCATTGGGGGATCTCATGGCTTGGCCTTTTTTTCACCCTCCCCCAGTGCCATTCATTGAAAACTTTTGTCTTTTAGGGGAAGTGTTTCTGTGTCAGCCCTTAGGGTATATCCACAATGGCCAAAAAAATAGCTTTGGGTTCTTTCCTTTCCCTCATTTAACTAGAAAGTTAAAGGAGAGGGAGAGGGAGGGAGAGATGCTCTGCCAGGGCACAAATCAAGCTGGTCAGATATGTCCTGAAATTACCTCAAGGGAAATTTGTCCTTTCATGGTCTGCAGAGAGATCTCCGAGAGCCCAGACCTTCTGATGGTGCTTTGGAAATACCACCATGGAAAAGTCTGTGCTGGATGAAATGGCACCACGGTGAGCCAGGACAGAGACCCACTTCTCTTTTGTGTCCATGAATCTATTTTAGAGTTGTGCTGACCTTTACAAGAACCTTCACTTAATAATACCTCAGATAAAGACACTGGCTCAGAGACAGCACTTTCTAGCAAGGATAGAAGGTGGACAAGGCCCTCAGAAAAGTCATCAACCATTAAACTGAAATGTCACCATTAGCCCACAGGAAATAGCTAAATGAGGTGTTATTATTGGCAACACAGACACTGTAGAAGAAAGATGAAGGAAAGAGAACTAAGCATTCCTTTCTGTTAAAAGTGAGGGGTCATGCTTTTCCATCAGTCAGCAGGGAGCTGCTTTTATTTCCACCTCCATTTTATCATTTTTAACATAAAAAATTACAAAGGATATCATTAAAAAAGATCCAGCTAAATTAGCTACACTATTCATCAGCTTAGGCCTTTAGATGCTGAACATGAACAGCTGTTTTTCTCTAACATACTTTATGTCTCCTTTCTTTTCCATGCCTCATACTTCTCTCAGCAAACTAACCATTGCTAAAAGGAGAGATTTAACCCAGGGAGACTGAACAGGCTGTGCTAAAATTCCTGGTTTTGGGTCTCTGAGTATGCCCATTAAATGGGTATTTCTCTAAGACAGCCCAATTTGTCTCAGTCTGTTGTTGCACTTCACAGCTCAGAAAATAAAAAGTGCTGATCTCACCTATCCCTTGACTAGCTCAATATGTGGATGTTAAGTAAATATCTTTACCTTGCTAAGTGGGAGAGATCCCATTCTCTGAATAAACCAAATGTAGGAAATAGGCCTAGAAAGGACCTCTTCAAATATCAACCCCATATTGTTCCTCCTATCATACAAAATTGCATGTAACATTCATTCCAACCAGCTCCATTAAAAAAACAGGTATGTAAGGGTCAAGAAGGAAGCTGAGGCTGAGAACTCCACAACTTCACATACCAATCCATAAATATATTTTAAAGAAGGTATTTAGCAATAGAGACAAGTCCTTGTTTTCACTGACCTTCCTGTGTCTGAGTCCTAACACTGACAAGGTTTTGCCCTCTCCACCTAACAGCCTGGTCCTGATCCATGCCCTATCCTGGTGTATCCTGCAGAGCAGAGCCAGTCTCCTGCCCTCTGAGAAAGTGAAGAACCCCAACACGTGAGGGAAGAGCAGAGGTGAAGTGAGTTCACACTGGTTTCCCCCATTTGGCAGATGCAAATTATACATCACTTGACCTGTTGACTTTAACTTCCTTTTACTGGAATATGTTATGTGTAATTACTATCAGCACAGCAATAAAAAGGTTTCTGGGGTAAGTAGAAAGAAAAGGTTTAAATGTCTTGACTTTATGGTGGTTTTTTTTTTTCCTGTAAAATGCCTGGCAAAATTTGTGACACAAAGATCAGAGGTTGTTCTGGGGCCTCTGCTTTGTCAGGAGAGAAAATCTTCTAAACTTCAGCTTTGTTCTGTTATAGAGACCAAGAAAAAAAATATAATCCAGCATCTCCAGCAGTCCCAGCAGCATTACTGGGGGGTGAATGGTGGGAGGGGTCTTACACTTCATTTTTGACCAAACCAAATTTATTCAACTGGAGTAGGAGAGAAGTCTCTTATCCCTGAGATCCATGAAGAGATTAATACTGGCAAGGATGTTACCTGAGCCCTTTTGAAGCTCTGAGCCTTCTAGATCCATTATCTTCACTGAATAATAATTTAGGGAGTACACCAAGGGGAAAAGGCTCCCTGAGAATTTGCCCCCATCCTTAATTTCCCCAAATTCACTTAAGTGAAGTAAATTAAGCGAACAAGTATACTTTAAACTTCCTTCTCTCTCCATATCACAAGTTATAATTGTGGATCTTTTAAATCACATTAATTCTTTTGCATGTACAGAGATTGAAAATTGTTAACTGATAATTATTATGTCTTTCTACCTTTTAATTAAGAAGTTAACTGCTATGGGGAAGTGCCAGGTAACATCTGAATGCTTTGCATCTTCACATCTTCTGGCTTCTGCAGAGCTGAGCCAGTCAAGGAGCCAAACCCCAGAACATTCTTCAGGCTTTGGGAAGTTTAGGGAATTTGGCTTTCTTTACATCAAAGTTGAAGATACATGTCTGAATTACATCCATTAAAATTCTTTGCCCAGACTGAAGAACTGACACATATATTTGGGTGTTTGGTTTTCAGGTGTATTTTTTTAAGATACAAGATGACTCACACTGTACATGAAGTCATGTCATATAACTCTCCCGAGAAAAGACTCCATTTTTCAAATTATGTTTGATATTTTTGTGACACTGACAGGAATAAGATGTTGTTGGAACCCTTGACACATTCCTCTTGCATTGGAACAAAGGTTAGATTGGAACAAGGGCCCTAAAGCCCAGATCTTCAAAGATATTTTGTTGATTAACTACCCACAGCCATTAGCTTCTTAATTAAAAGGTAAGAAGGCATACTAATGGGAGCCTGTGGAAAATGGCTTTTTAATTTTTTTCCTGGGCAAATTAGCTGATATGTATGATATGACCAGTCATACATCACACAGCATCCAGGGCTGTGCTTGTTAAATCTATTACTACCAAGAAGCAAATCAAAGCCTATAATCACAGCATATTCTCTGTAATTAGGGTTGTGTTCCAGATCCTCTCCTATTTTCCAGTATTCACAGGCACACATCTCTCTGAAACAAAAGCTTCCCATTTGAAATCAACATCCTTGATTTCAGCTGCAACACAGACTTTTTATTTTGCAGAAAGTTTGTGTGAATTCATTCCTTCTCTTTAAAAATTCATGGAGTGTAAAACCAGCAAGAGGCAGAGGTTTCACTTCAGTGTACCAATTTCAAGCGCTGGGAAACCTCAGTTCTTGCAGTCACAGTCAAAATTCAAATATATTCTACCACACAGAGCAGTTCTGCTCTGATGGAATATGGAACACTGTTCAAGGCACAGCCATATTTTCATTTTGTTCTTTTTGGGTTTGATTTGATTTAAATCAAATTTTGTCTGAAAGACATAGCAGCCCCAAGAGGCATCTTTCCCTGCACTCTGTGTTGCTGAGAGGAATAACATAGAGGGTGAAAGGAGCTTGGAGACACGTGGGAATTGGCCTCTTCTCCCAGGTAACCAGTGACAGGATGAGAGGAAATAGCCTCAGTCTGTGCCAGGGGATGTTCAGGTTGGGCATCAGGAAGAATTCCTTCATGGAAAGGGTTGTTAAGCACTGGAATGGGCTGCCCAGGGTGGAGTCCCCATCCCTGGAGGTGTCCAAGCAATGACTGCAACAAGTGCAAGGTCCTGCACCTGGGTTGGGGCAATCCCAAGCACAAGTGCAGGCTGAGAGGAAAATGGGTTGATAATAGGACTGTGGAGGAAAAATTGGGGCTGTTTGTGGACTAAAAGCTCAACATGACTTGGCCACGTGCACTTTCAGCCCAGAAGGACAACCATGTCCTGACCAGCAGGTGGAGGGAAGGGATTCTCCCTCTCTCTTCTGCTCAGGTGAGATTCCACCTGCAGAGCTGCCTCCAGCTCTGGGGCCCCCAACACAAGAAGGACGTGGAGCTGTTGGAGCAAGTCCAGAAGAGGCCACTAAGTTGATCACAGAGCTGGAGCCCCTCTGCTCTGGAGACAGGCTGGGAAAGCTGGGACTGTTTATCCTGGAGAAGAGAAGGCTCCAGGGAGACCTTAGTGCCCCTTCCAGTGCCTAAATGGGCTCCAAGAGAGCTGGAGAGGGACTTTCCACATGTACTGACTGGACAAGGGGGAATTGCCTTAAGCTGAAGCAGAACAGGTTTAGATTAGATATTAGGGATAAATTGTTCCCTGTGAGAGTGGTGAGGCCCTGGCACAAATTGCCCAGAGAGGTTGTGGACTCCCCATCCCTGCAAGTGTTCAAAACCAGGTTGGATGGAGCTCTGAGTAACCAGGTCTATAGGAAGGTGTCTCTGCCCATGGCAGGGAGTTTGGAAATAGCTGATCTTTAAATCCCTTCCAGCCCAAACCATTCTATGATTTCATGAGCCTAAAAGACGTTCTCCAATTACAGATTGTTCAGTCTTGCAATGAAGAGCTGTCTTTAGTGCCCTTACACAGGTGAAACTCCTTGGAAGCCTGAGAGGCTTTTTGTTTCAAGATCCAGCTCAGATGCTCTTCCCTCTGCTGAATCTTTCAGGTAAGTGGGAGTAAAAGGCAGTAAAATTGCAGTCATATGCCAGCAGACAAGATTGAACACACACCAAGTGCAGACATGATGAATAATAGGGTGGTATTTTAATAGTCAATTTTCAGAATATAACAGTTCTTGAAAATAGATTGCTTAGAACATTTTCTCTACTTAGAAGTGCCACTGCTTAGCTGTGCACTTAAGTAAAAGCAGAATTTTTACCCTTTAACTTAAAGGATTGCCATAGGTTAGAAAGGCTGCCAGAGAAGGGGATGCCTCAAAACTAAAACATGGTGCTAAATGACATAACAGCATAAATGACAGGGTGTAAATAAAACAAATATTAGGGTTACCTTTATTGTGAGATCATTTTGAAAAGTCCAAATTGCTGCTGCATTTCCAGAACTCAAAATTTGTCCAATTAAGCTTGTTGAACCCAAGATTAGGAGTATCTGTGTGCCTGTGTGTGTACATTCAAGATCTATTAAGTTCAGTATGTCCACACTGAGCAGCAGGAGAGGCACACAGAGTTTCAGCCCACAGTTCATATCTAGATTCCCTTGGTTGGCTATGGAAATTTTCTGCAGTGTGTGACATGCAAACCTGGGAGGCAGGAAACAAGATTCAGAGGGAAGAGAGAGAGAACAGATGCATCTCTGTGAGTCAAGGGCTTTCCCTGGGGAGAGGGGAGTTCTGTGTTCACTCAGAAACCTGTCTGGGGACACCTTATGCATCTTATACTGCATGTGACATTATGTGCAAGTTGTCCTCAGAGCAGAGTCATTGCATGGAGGGCACTGCCATCATCTTCAGCATCTCTGCTCTGGAAGAGACACCAGTCCTGGGCTGCATGTGAAAAGAGTGGCACTTGCTGTGAGTATATTGAGTGGCCCTTAACATAGTGCCCTGAGAAGGGAGGGATTTCCACTCTCCCCCACTTCTCCCACGAGCTAATCTAGGCAGCCCATTCCTCCAAAATGCCAGCTCACACCAATCCTGCCCCCAGGCACTGACTGGGACAGCAGGGATGTCCTGCAGTGGGTGGCACTGCCATGAGGGCACAGGGCTGGATGCCATGGGTGCTGTGTGCTTCCCCAGTGTGCCTCTCTTGGAAGCTGTGAACTCCTCAAAACAGGTCAGAAAATAAAAAGCTTTGTGTGTTCTCCTGCAGCATCTGCCAACCTGCTTCTCAGAGCATGGAGCCTGAATTATCACCACGAGATTTTCTGCTTCAATTTGACACGTTTATTTTGATGGTGATGAGTGAGACCCAATAGGACTCCAATCAGTGTCAAAGGGAACTGAAAAGATTTTCTCCTGGGGTCCTGTGTCTCTTACCATGTGACTGGGAGCCTTTTGATCAGAAATACTGTGGTAATAATTTATGTTAACATTGTGCCTTGTACCCATAAGCTGACAGACCAGTGGCACTCCTGCCAGAATATGAATGCTAATATAATACACCCACAATTACTTCTCCCTGGAAAATGTTGTCACATAAAACACAGCTTCCTCAAGGACTAAACTTCATCATCTTTACTTTGTGTCCTTACACTGCAGCTCCTGAAGCTACTCATGCAATGAACTCTTATCGTGCTTATTGCCCACTTGGTCCACTCACAACAAAAACTGGGACAATCAATGTCAATTTTAAAAGATGTCAGATGCTGGTGGAGGTCCTGGGAATAAAAGTTTAATGAAAGATGACCAAAGATGATATTTTTAAATGAGCCTTGCCCCTGTTTTGTTATCACTAGTAAGTGGGAGAATCATTAAAAAAAAAAATAAAAAAAGGGGAAACTTCATTCAGGCTTCAAATTCATAAAAAGTAGAGTTCCTGTCTGTCCCCCTCCACATTTCTCCCTTTTCTGCCTCTTATTTCATGTCCACAGCTCTGTGCATGCTCTGGTGAAAAGTTTCTCTACATACTGAAAGGTCACAGGTAAGGTTTCCCCGGAGCTTTCTCTTCTCCAGGCTGAACAACCCCAAATCTCTCAGCCTTTCCTCATTGGAGAGGTGTTCCAGCCCTCTGAGCATCTTCATTGACCAACTCCAGCAGCTCCATGTCCTTCCCGTGCTGGGCCCCCAGGGCTGGAGGCAGCTCTGCAGGTGGGGTCTCACCCGAGGGGGCAGAGGAGCCAAATCTGGATGACAACTCTTCCCTCTAGGGAATTAACTGCACCACTCAGCTCAGAGTCATCTGCACCGTGCTGAAGGTGCCCTTAATCCTCCTGGATATATCATTAATGGAGATACTAAATAGTACTGGTCACAGTACAGACCCCTGGGGACACCACTCATTATGGGTTTCCACCTGGACATTGAGTCTGTAACCTGTTGGACAGGACCATCCAGCCAATTCCTTATCCATCAAACCAGTATCTCACAATTTTAGTGGCAAGAATGTTGTTGGGGACCACAGCAAAGGCCTTACATAAGCCCAGGGAGGTGACATTTGCAGCTCTTCCCTTGTCCACTGATGCAGCCACTCCAATGCAGAAGCCCATTAGACCATCCAGGTATGACCTGCCCTTGGTGAAGCCGTGTTGGTTGTCTCTAATCACCTCCCTGTCTTCCCTCTGTTTCCAGGTATCTTCCAGGAGGATCTGCTCTATGGTCTTAGGCTGACTGGTCAGTAGTTCCTTGGGTCTTCTTTTTCACTCCTTTGAAAAATAGATGTGATGTTTCCCCAGTCTCTGGGGACCTCCCCTGACTGCCAGGACTTTTCAGATACCATGGATTGTGGCTTGGTCACAACATCCTCCAATTCCCTCAGGACTCTTGGATGCATCCTGTCATGTTCCATGAACTTGTGTGTGTTCAGGTTCCTCAGGTGATCTAGAACCTGATCTTCCCTTTTGATGGAACCGAATTCCCCCAGTCCCTGCCTGGAGGTTTGGGGGCTCAACAGATGTGGGATGAGAGTTTACCACTGAAAACTGAGGCAAAAATTGTGTTCAGTACCTGCTTGTCACCAGCTTTTCTGGTGTATTTCCCATGAGGTAAATTTTATTTTCTCTTCCTTTTCTGGTCAATGTACCCATGGAAGTTGTTTTTATTATTCTTCACATCCCTTGCAAAATTGAACTCCAACTGTGCCTTAGCTTTCCTGATCCCATCACTATGTATCTGGACAGCATCCCTCTTCTTCCAAAGTTACATATCCCTGATTCCACTGCCTGTGGAGCCTTCTCATCCTGAGGTGAAGGAGCCCAGTCCAACCTGCCTCTGCAACTCAAAGGGAAATACAAAATTTATTTCACTGCCTCTTTTAATACTGGCCCTAAGGACAGATATTAGTGGAAAGAAGAGGCTGCTGCAAGGTAATCCCTGAAAGTGGAAGGGTTTGTCAAGCTTCTCAGGCTCTCCAAAACAGTATGTTACATTTTTTATTGATCTGAGAAAAATCTGGGGGAGTTAAGCACATTCCCAGAACTAATTGAACCTATATTTCTTCACAGATACATGAGTCAGAGCATCTGAATGTGTATTGCCAAATATAGTAATGGTGCTCCATCAAAAGACGGATGCTGGAGCACAGCAGCACACTTCACAAAGTTTTGCTTTAATTAACCATTCAGAAAAATGAAAGAAAGGACTGATTTCCATGTATCTGTGGAAGAAATGTTGTGTATTTTAACAAGAATGGCAGAGAGATTGATGAGATGAAGAGCAAAGCCAGGGTTGAGAGCAGTGACACAGTGCCTGGTTTATGGAATCACAGTGTTAAGGGGCTGAAATGGACATTAAAGACCATCTAGTCCAAAGCCCTCCTGCCATGAGACATCTTCCATTAGACCAGGTTGCTCAAGGCCGTAGCCAGCCTGGTTTTGAACACTGACAGGGTTGGGGGAATCACAACCTCCTTGGGCAACCTGTGCCAGTGTCTCATCACCCTCACAGTAAAAAAAAAACAAAACAATTCTTCCTACTATTGTTTATTTATTCTATCTGCAGAATAATTCCCATTTCCAGGTCACCTCCAACACACCTGTCCAAAGGGCTGCTGCCCTACACTCCCCATCTGTGCAAGGATGCCCCAAAACCACTCCAAAACCACCCCAACCCCACCCCAAAGGGGTGCACCCTGTGCTGGGTATTTGGGGAAGGCAGCAGCCCCACTGCCTGTGCCTCATGGGTGTGATGATGAGGGGGGGGGGGTCATAAAATCACAGAATTACAGAATCCTATTGGAAGAGACCTTCAAGGTCATCTCATTCCAACCCCCTGCCATAGTCAGGGACATCTTCCACTATCCCAAGTTGCTCAGAGCCCCATCCAACCTGACCTTGAACACTTTCAGGGATGGGGCAGCCACAGCTTCTCTGGGCAACCTGTTCCAGGGCCTCTCCACCTTCAACATAAAGAATTTCTTCCTAATATCTAATCTAATCCTGCTCTCTGTCGGTTTGAAGCCATTCCCCCTTGTCTTGTCACCTCAGGCTCATGTAAATTGTCTCTCTCCCCCTTTCTTTCCAACTCCTTCAGGTACTGAAAGGCTGCAATTAGGTCACTCCAAATCCTTCTCTTCTCCAGGTTGAACAATCCCAATTCTCTCCATCCCTCTAATCACCTTGGTGGCCTCTGGACTTGCTCCAACAGCTCCATGTCCTTCCTGTGCGGGATCCCAGGGCTGGAGCAGCTCTGCAGGTGGGGTCTCACCTGAGGGGCAGAACACCCCCCTCCCCCGCTGCCCACGCTGTGGGATGAGCCCGGGGGGTTTCTGGGCTGGGCCATGTCCAGCCTCTCCCCACCAGCACCCCCGGGGCTGCTCCCGCCCTGTTCACCCCCAGCCTGGATTGACACCGGGGCTTTCCCCGACCAAGGCGCAGCACCTCACACTCGGTGCTGTTAAACCCCCTGCGTTTCCCATGCGGGTGCTGCCGCAGGATCTCCGCCCGGGAAGGAGAAGCGGAAGGAGGAAGAGGCGGCGGGACGCGCTCGGAGCCGTGCGGGACCNCGCGGCGCCGCTTCTTAACGAGCATCGCGGGCGGCGCGAGCGCGGAGCCGGTCCGGGTCGTGTGACTGTCGCGACATGAGCGAGGTGAGCGGCATCGGGGGGGCACGGGCACCACGGGCAAGGGGCCGCAGCAGCCCCTCGCTGGGTGAATGTCACCTTCGCTTCTCCGCGGGCGGCTGGGGAGGGACCGGCGCATCCCGGGCTGGGAGCGCGGTGATGCTCCGCTGCGCTTCCCGGGGGACACGGGAGGTGCCTCTGTGCTGTAATAAGCCGATCCGCTTGAGCCCTGATAAATGTATCTCCACAGGTGTGTGTGTGCCTGCAGGGCGGTGTTTTGTGCTTTGAAGGAGCACTCCCACGCAGTGGGGAGTCATTTATTGCAGCCCACTAATAATTTCATATATATGTGTATATATAATACTTTGCTATGCAGAAAAAAAAGGATTTAGTAAGTTGTGGGAAAGTTGCCTGCTAGAGCTCATGGAAAAAAATGCCCTGTTTGTAGTTGGATGATGGTGTAAACTTTACAAGTTGTTTCCTGGGAAGGATTACAATTGAGGGGAAAAAATGTAAATAGTGCCAAGCATGTAAGGATCACTTGTACCCTTGTAAATAAATAAGCTGAAAATCTGCACTTGGGGTTTTTCTTGTTCTGCTTTCCGCAGTGCAAAAGTTTGAACTAGGCTTTTTTTGTGAAAAGTGTTGTCAGACACGATGACTCCTGGATGGAGTAGTCAGTAAAATTCTGGGCAGGTTCTGCTGTCAGATTTCTCATTCTCTAGTGCAACTCATTCTTTGGGAATCAGCGGGGGTACCTGTTACTACGCCTTACCCAGCACCTGTTTTTGGAGGCTATTTGCTGTTACAAAAGACCTGCTACTCCATTAACAAATAGGATTTTTCTTTCTTAGCAGCAAGATTAAGAGTGACACCAAATATATTGGGGCTCATTGCTGTGCAGGTGTTCCACTCAGCTGTGGTTTTACACCAGATGTAAAGCTGGAATGAAAAGCAGTGGAGCAGTGTGGTCTCTGGTGCAGGGATTTATGAGGAGCAGCTTACATTTTGGCTTCCAGCTCGTGCCAAATGGAAATCCTCATCGTGCTTTGCAGGGATCAGGCAGCCAGGTGTTATGCACCCAGGTCTCCATGACCTCTGCTCTGCTGTTGCCTGTGTTTGTATCAGCTGGATGAGTTCATGCACTGTAGGTTTGGGGGTTTTGTGGCTTTTTTGTTTCAGTCTCTGTTACTTTGTCTCCACCCATGTTAGTTGAAATGTGCCGTAAGATGCAGCAACACTATTCTACTCTTAAATATATAATTGGGGTAAAAATGTTATAGTGAGGAGGAACAGTTGGGTGCTGCTGCTGTACTTTCTGTAACTATACAAGGCATTCCTGTTACAGCTTTGTGCTGGGTTGTATTTACTCAGTAATCACCTTTCATTATTTGAATTAGACTCCTCGCCTTTTGGATTTCACAAGACTCAGTGAACATAAAGAGGGGTTTTGTGGCCAGCATAGGGTATTCAGCATAGTATTCACTTTATTCATAGTGAATAGCATTTCCTTGTGCCTCACAGAGCAGTATTCCTGGCAAACCCTGGGAGCTGGGAGATGTTTCTTTGGTGCAGAGCTGCTTCCTGGATGTGTGACACTTAGCACTGAGCTCAGTGTCTTCAGTGCCACTGTCACTCAACTGACAATATTGGGGAGTTTGTCACTCACAGCTCCAATGAAGAAAAGCCTCCCTGCTGTTACTTCCCTTTGGAGTAACAGCTGACACCAACATCTGCCAAAAGGCAGAGGGAAGCAACTAGACCACCCCAAACCCCACTGCAAAAGGCTGTTGCTCAAAAATGAGGCAGAAAAAGCATGAGCAGAAAGCAAGACCCTTAGACAATTGTTTGCTGTATGGGGGTCTTAGTGGATTTAGCTTGTAATGCTGTAACTGAAATATATTTTTATTTTCTTTGGCTTAGTCTTCTAAAATAGTCTGTGGACAGTGTGATTGAAAAGAGGCTCAATTAAAGCCATCCAAAGATTATCCCAGAAACAACGGTGTTGGGAGAGAGGGAAGGTTTTTTTTTTTTGCTTTATGTTGATGATTATCTGGATTTGAGCAGCGCTTGAAATGCAGCTGCAGAAATCTCTGAAGAGAGCTTTGATCTCCCTGAGTTATTTCCTGAGACTTTGCATAGATTCTCATTTTGCTGCTTCAAGCAAAATTAACTTCTTTCCTGTTTATGGGCAGTGATTATGATGATTTATGGCATGAGGGTGGTGAAGCTCTGGCACAGGTTGCCCAGAGAAGCTGTGGGTGCCCCATCCCTGGAAGTGTCCAAGGCCAGGCTGGACGGGGTTTAGAGGCATCTGGGACAGTGGGAGGTGTCCCTGCCCATGGCAGGGGGTTGAACTGGATGATCTTTAATGTCCCTTCCATCCCAAGCCATTCTGTGATTCTATGATTATTGGTCTCTTGGTGGAGAAAGGAACAGGAAGCAGTGATTTGTCTGACTACAGCACTTTATTTCCTAGCAGGTGTTTTTCTTTTTTCTTTTTTTTTTAAGGAAGGGTAAAGAGTGTGGGGTGTGAGAATGAGATTTAGTGGCATTGCAAATCGTGGTTTGCAAATCCTTCTGCCTGGCTTTAGTGGCAGACAGATCCCTTAGATGTGCAGATAACTTCTTGGGAACGTCACTGAATACGGAAATGCACATTTAGCTTTGAATATCTGTCCTCGGATAACTGAGGAGCTTTTTATTTAGGTCTGTAGCTGTTTTCTGTTATTTTTGATGAGCCTAGAGACAAGAGCTGTGCTGGAAATACCAGCTACTGTCAATGAACAGCCATGAGATGCAGCCTGTCTTCCATTAAAGATCACCAGTCACATAGGATGAACTGGGAGAAGTGATCTTGGATAATGGGCTCACAAACCAATGCCAAGTTGACCCTCTAGACTCACTTCTGGTATAAACTTGATTCACCACAGGGAATTCTGTCATCTTGTTAGTCATTTAACTCTCTGACATGTGGCAGATGGTGTTAGGTCATGGTATTCCCCTGCCACGAAGGCTCACAAGAAGCATTTCATCACACAGACATTTTTATGACGTTCACTGTTGCCTCCTGTGGGGAATGTTCCTGGTTGTCATCAGGGATCAGGTCTGCACTTGGGAAGGAGTGCACTATAAACACTGTGGTCTTACAGCCCTGGATGCTGTTCCAGTGGTTCAAGGATGAAGCACTTGTGTGAGGAGTTGGAGCTTAAAGCAAGTGTTAGTGAGGATTCCTTTATTGGATGCATTTATTTCCTTTTGATATCAAAGGGTCAGAGTGGTAGTGCTGGTGCAGGGGAGGAGCTCAGCTTTAGCACTTGTTATTTAGGTGTCTGACTTTGGGAGAGCCATTTGGGAAATCTTTTCTGATTGCCTGAGGTACCTATGATTTAAGAACTTGCCTTGGAAGTGCCTCACAGTGTGAGTGAAGTGCAGCACTGATTGCCAGGATGCTGATGGGCACCACAAGTGGTGTGCTGGTTCAAGCCAGCAGCTTGAGATATTTGGGAATCAGCTTAGCTGCCAGGCAGGAGCAAGAATATTCTGTCTTTCCTCTGGAAACAGGTGTCAAGAAACCTGGCACATGAAATTCAGAGAGCTGTTGGGGGTCTGAGTCAATAGTTTCTTAGCTGGAGACTTGATCTCTGCATAAATACAGGGAGGTTTGAATACAAAGAACACCAGGTTTTGTTTCTTTGAGCTACAACAAGCTCTTTCCCTTATGTTGCCTCTGGGCTTTTGAATCCTGCAGCCACTGCTGTGCTGTGTCCACCTTCTAATGGATCCTGAAGGGTGTTTGTTTGTCCTCTAATAGGGGTGTGCAGGGAATTCACAGGGAGATGAGGAGTCTGGACCACTGAATCTTTGTTTTGAAGCTCAGATCACCTTCAGTGTGAGGTACCCAGGCAGCCAACTTGGCAAAGGCTGAGGTTTGTCTAAGACCAGAGCAGTCTCTGCTGTGGTGGTTTTCCAAACAAATAAAATCCCATGACCTGGTGATTTGGGTGTGACCCTTCCCTCTGGGTTGAGGGAGAACCTGGAACAGGTCTCTGTCGCTCTGGACAGGTTTGCTCAGCAGGAGGTGTGAACCATTAAGTGGAAGCTTTTGTCTGAAACTGTAGCTGCTTCAGGCAGTTAAATGATGAAACACAGGTTATTTCTTGGGTTGTTCTAATAAATCCAGTTGAAATCGTTTCACTGAAATGATATTTAGTGCCTTGGAACCAGATAAACACACGTGAGGATTGTACAAACATAATCCTGATGGCACTGAGTCGAAGAACTGGTGTTTGTAGGGGGAAAACACACCTTATTTGTTTAGAGGAGCTCCTGTTCTCTGTGGTGCTTCCAGTCCTGAGGGGTGTCTGAGCCACCCACTCATCTCAGGGTTGGCCACTCACCCTTCTGGATGCATTTTTCACATTCTGCCATGACCCCCAGCTGTTCATTATTTGCCTCACTGAGGTTATACCCACAATAGGTATGAAAACTGTGTAGCTCTAAAAGCCACAGCAAGAACATGGCAGGGAGGAGGAGGAAACTCTGCAGCTGTTACGGGATGGGGGTGGGATAGATAAGCACATGAACATCAGTTTTTAATTTTAACTCGTGTCTATTTATTAGCTGAGTGGTAAATTGCAGCTCAAAAGAGGAGGAGGAAAGGAGAACAATAAGTTTTACATCTGTCACTTTGCCTACTCCTTCCATCAGAGTGGTTTCAGTGGGACTGAGCATCTTCTAAAATAGCACTTAGAAGTGATGTTGGAAATTGGTCTTAATTTGATGAAACTGGCAGAAGTACACGGGTTCTCTTGTAAAGTCTAGAATGCCAACAGATTCAAACAAAAAACTCAACTTCAAAACAGGATATTTAGCTTTAACAGTATGTTTCAGACAACATGTTTCCTTATAAAAGAATAACTGTAAGCAAGGACTCCTGCATTTGTACAGCAGGAAAACTCCAACCTTCGTACTGCAGGACTTGATAACATAATTTCATGTTTCAAAGGCATATTAGTTTCTAGTCCAATGTCCCTAAATTTGTAATGAGTTGGCAAGTCTGTAAGAGTCATCATCCAACAGTTTCTACATTAACTAGATGGTGCTAATGATGAAATGTGGTGTATAATGGCAGTTAACTTCAGCAGGAACAGCTGTGGCATTTCCATTAAAGGTTTCTCGGTGGTTTTTTGATTTGAATGAAATATTTGATTTTCAAACTGAAATTTGCTGTTGTCCATCAGGTTTTTTTTTTTTTTAGGGATGGCTTGGAAAATGTGTTTACATGTTTTGCCTTTTTAACTTTGCTGTGGAAGAGCTTGTAATAGAGTGGCTGAAACACTGGGTATGTAAATCAGGAGACACCCACTTGGCTGAGGAGATGGGAGAAAGCTGCAGGCATCAGAGAAAAGAGACTTCCTCCAGCCTCTCAGTTGCACCACAGCCCTAAATTCTCTGAGCCATGAACTACTTTTCTCTCTGCAAGGCATAGGATCTCCTAATGAAGGTGAATAACATACATTCACCCTCTTTCTAAGAAAAGATGTTCTGCTTCTTCACTTGTTTGGATATTGGCTTTCTAAATAAAGCGAAAATATGGCAGATAACTAGAAACTAGGCCAAATCATAAATAATCCTTATTTTCCTTCTTCCTCTAATTTTAATTAAGAAAACCAGTCTCTATTTTTCTTATGAATTTTCATGGAAGATAGGCTATATAGGCTATATTTCTCCTATTAGGAAAACAAATGGCAAGAAACTGCAGAAGAGTTGCAATTGTGAGACATTAATGACAGGACTTGAGGTCACAACTTCTCCCCACTCTCCATGTCTGCTCCCTTGGAGACCAGACTTGTCTACCTAGAGGTAAATTGGGCAAATGTCACATAGACCAGGGCTTTGCCTGGTGCTGTCTCATCTATTTAATCCATAGCAACTGGGATATAGCCTTAGTTATGAACTAACATGGAATTTGGAAGAAGAAGCACAAGTTTAGTGAGAGAAGAAATGAAAATTGCCTGCCTACATGCCTAGAATATTAATTACAGCTGAACTGTCTTTCCTCTTAAGGAGAAAAGTATTATTTTACTGACACTGAATGTTCTTGTATTATCACCTTGGTATATAGTGCATGAAAGATGACCTTAACCAGTGGTGTAGCTGACACTGTGAGTACTGCAACAGTAGGTGATGTTAGAGAGCTCTTCTATGAGAGCTCAAGGCTATAAACAAAAGGAAAAAACTGCAAAAAAGTGGTGTCCTCTGTCTGATTTTGGGATCCTGGCTAGCTGTACATAGTGGTGTGTATGTATTTGTAGGGGTTTTGGGTGCATCTTTTCTGGGAATGATGGAGCACAGTTCAGAAATGCCCATGCTAGCACTGACTAGGGCTATCCTTGGAAACAGGACAAATCCATGTCATGCTAAAGCTTGTTCAGCCTGACAAGAGTTAACAGGATCTTCTGGAGTGAGTCAAGGAGGCAGCTGGAACAGTCCTGTCAAGGCCAGGTTGGAAAGGGTTTGGAGCAACCTGGGATAGTGGAAGGTGTCCCTGCCCATGGATTGGAACTGCATGATCTTTAAGGTCCCTTCCAACCCAAACCATTCTGGGATTCTAAGTCAGCAGTTCTTGCAGGAACCATAAGGATTTCAAGTGAAAAGCAGTTTTTCACAGAAAATGCCCTGGTTTTTTAGGGGGTGGAGGAGAATTACAAGAAAATCCGGGATCTGCACAGCTTCCCAATCCCTGGGCAGTGTTGGAGAGCAAACAGCCCCCATTGCTGGTGCCTGGGGATGATTTACATCTCCATGTGCCCTCTGTCACCTATGAAATAACCCAGCAGGTAACTCTGATCCAGGCACCTGGCTGTCCACCTGCCTTGCTGACACTTTGTTTTCTGTGCGTCTAGAGGGATAAACCAGGGACTGAAATGGTGGTTGGCAACATTCTGAGTGTAGAAGATGCATTTTGGGGAAGGGCTGTTGAGATCATGGTAACTCCTGAGTTGGTGCAAGTGTGTGACTAAGCAGATGGAGCAAAAAATAAGAGGTCTGAGGACATCTTTGATTTCTTGAGGATTTTAATTAGACCTTTTCCTAGTGCCATTCAGGATATGAAAGACCAATTATTTGTCTAGATTTGGGAGGGGAGAGGTACAGAGGCAAGAAAATAATTCTCATAAAAATCACAAGCATGTTCTTAATTTGAATTTTAAGGTTTTTCTTTCTCTGTCTTTAATGTTTCAAGTGATGAGGTTCTGTGCTTCTCCTTTTCTCTGGTAGGAAATATGCTTCTCTTTCCAATACCCAGTATTAAATTATTTGTGTTTTAAAATACTGAATACTTTGCATGTTTACTTGCAAGCACATAATTTTAACACTAATTAAAATGCTCTAAATAATGAGTTTTATTTGAACTTAAAGGATAGCTATGTGGTGTTCTGGAAGGAAATCTGAATGACATTGAAATTCATTTCCCCGAATTCCAACCGTATACTTGTAAAATGTGAGATGCAGAGAGGCAGAAGATAAACTGCTACAAATTAGAAGCCTTAAGTTGATGGGAAGAAAGAGGAGGAAGAAGGGATGGGAAGGCAAGCAGCTTTCTGCAGGTGACATGGGGAAAAATAACACATGAGGCTTCATAGTTGCTCAGTACATATCACTGCTCCAGTCAGATCTGACAGATACACACCCCTGGAAGAGAGCAAACATATTGTTGGCTTGGCACACTTTAAAATGCATGTGCCAGCACACATGTGCTGCAGTTTAAGCAGGGCAGCCAAATGCCTAAGGCAGGCCAGCTTGATGCCAATTTTAATTTGCCAGTCAGACTTGGCTAGTTATCACTTCTTTCCTTCAGCATATTTTGCAAGCTACTGGAGAGCACTAACACCCAAGCCAAGCTGAATGAACCTCTCAAGTCAGATTACAGGAGGTTCTCCCTGTTTCACAGGGCTTTTACCCTGAACACTGCTTTGTTTTCCCTGTGTGGATCAAAAGCTTGGTGCACTCCCACTCTGGAACTGGACTTAGGAGGTGGGTTTGCAGGTGTGGAAATATTGGTAGCAAAGGATGTAGCATTAATATTGTGCATTACAAAGAACTCACGTTGCAAATTACCTGAATTCTAGTGATAGTTTTAGCAGTCATGCCATGCAAGCCTCTAATAGATGTTTTTGTCTGACTGCAGTGTGTCAGGCAGCACACACAGCTGGATCTAAATCTGCTTTCTGCACCAAAATTCTAAGGAACCCATTTTGTGTCTAGTCATGGGATGAGTATGTGAGACTGTTAACAAAATACATGACTTTTCTGGAGGAGCACACTAAGATCTCTTTTTTTAATGGTGTTGTATGATGCCTTGCCATGTTCATGTGTGAATAAGGTGAAAATGTTTCTTCTGTATACAAGGCACAAGGTGCAGAATGGAGCCTGCTCCATAATAGGAGACTGAAGACAGAGGGAATGACTGAGGACCCCTTGGAACAGAGAAACTTTCAAGTTTTCACTGAACTATTGAGTTGGAAAACACAGTTTGTGGAATCACAGGATGGTTTGGGTTGGAAGGGACCCTAAAGTCCATCCAGTTCCAACCCCCTGCCATGGGCAGGAACACCTTCCACTATCCCAGGTTGCTCAGAGCTCCATTCAGCCTGGCTTTTTAACACTTCCAGGGATGGGGCAGCCACAGCTTCTCTGGGCAACCTGTGCTAATGTCTCACCACCCTCACAGTAAAGAATTTCTTGCTAATATCTAATAAAAACCTACTCTCTTTATTTTAAACTATTTCCCCTTTTCCTGTCACTACAGGTCCTTGTAAATAGTCTCTCTCCATCTTACAGGCTCCCTTCAGGTCTGTGGAGGGAGTGTTTGAAACAAGCTGGGAGAGCTTTTGCTGATTGTAGCTGGACTTTATTCCATGGCTACAGCACTACAGGAACTGTGGAACATTTAATTCTTGGGGCAGGTAACCTGGCGGGTCTGTCCTGGGGCCAGGGACCCTGAGAAATACCTACAGCTGCTCAGTGAACATTTATCTTCTCTGCTGTTAGCAATGAAATGAATTGTAGCATCAACTTCACGAGCAGCTGCAGAATCCTGGGAGCTTCTGATTTATAGAAATCCCAATTTTTCTGGCCAGCTCTTGGACAGCGGGAGTGACCCGACTTTTCTTCTGCTGCCTGCATGTGAGCATTTTTATTTGCTGCCCCCGGCTCCTGGAGATCAAGGTGACCTTGTGCATCACCCTGTCCGTTCTCCCTTTATTCCGGGAGGGTCGTTCCCAGCCGCTTGGCTGCGGTTTGGACTCCCGGCGCCAGGAGCTTTGCTCCGACCCGCGCCACCCTCCCGAAACAGCAGCTCCGCCGAAATCTCAGCGGGGCAAACCCTCTGTGGAGCCACGTCCCGCTCCGAGGCAGCTCCAGCAGCCAATTCCGGGCTCCCCTCGCAGGGATGTGCCCGTGGCTCGGAGCCAGGGATGCCAGGTTTGCGTCATCCCTCGGTGCGGCGCTGCCAAGGCTGCGGCGCGATCCCAGCCCAGTGATTCCCTGCTCCCGGGATAACCCCGGAGAAGCTGCTGCCATCCCTGCAGGTGGCTGGGGGGCTGCTCGGAGCTGCTCCCTGTGACCAGACTGGCTGCCCGGGGGGAGCGGAGGAGCGAAGTGATGCATAAACATCCTCGCCACTCGCTCTTGTCTGGAAAACCGAAGGATTTGCCCGAGGGTGGCGGCAGAAAGTTCCTTTGCCTGGTGACTCCAAACTGCCATCATTAATACCTTTGGAAAACCTGGCTGCCCAGTTACTAGTGCAGCCGAACAGACTGTAATAACATCTGTTTACCTCTGAAACCTGCAGGGAAACAGCAAGAAAATAAGAACATATTCTTATTTATTTGTTGTATTTTTTATTTGTACAACTAGAAAAAAAACCCATGCAAACAGAAAAAAGAACCCCAACCAAACCAGAATTTTTGCAGTCTGGGAAGGAGCAGCCTGTTTTAATAATGATAGGCAATATGATCAGATATGAAGCAATTTGTCAGTGCAGATTTTCTCCATGAATAATCCAAGCTGTCCCTTGAAGACAGCCTGTAACTCAATTACAGCTGGGTTTACAGCTCAGCAAATTAAATCACCCGAAACTTCAGAAGGGCTTGGAAGAATGGAATCTAAAGTAAATTTTTGCTACAAAACCACCATCCATAATCAGTTATATCATGCCTAGGCAGGGACTCTGACCCCTTAATTGGCTGAGGACAGTCTTCCATCTGAGGCTGCTGGTGTTAAAGGATACCCAAGACATTGTTTGTATCCAAATGCTTTTTCCAGATCCCCAAGGTCCTCTTGCTCCTAATCAGATGCCCCAGTCAGTTGCTGTTAACTGCCTGTATTGCCTGCATAGGTGGCCAGGGCTTATAATTTAGGTTGCCCTGTTTGTGGATCAGAGACATCAACTACATCACTGAAATGATCAACAGAAGCGGTTGAAATATGTATTTCTTTTTTTAGCTGGATCATTTCAATGATTGTTTTCAACACAGCTCTGCTGAAGAGTTATTTTTAGCTTGAATAATTTTAGTGCTCCTGTCTTCTGTGTGACCTTGCAAACAATTGTTTCCAAAGAAACGAGGGAGATGGGAAGGTGTGGCTGGACTGGGCTAGAATGGGAAGCAGGAGTTTTTAAGGCAGGTTTCCTGCCCAGTAATGCCCTTTCTGGGACTGTAATGGCAGGTCTGATGCTACCAAGAGATAAGAAACAATAGGAGGAAAAAAAAGCAAGAGACCACCTTAAGACTTTTTATTTATGCCATTTAGATTAATCAATTTTTATGTGATTGAAATATTCCTCGTGGGGTCACCTTGGAAATAGATAAAGAGGAAATAGTGCAATTAGGATACAGGCTGTATCACCCATGTCCAAATGAGAACTGAAGTAATTTTTTGGCAAGTGGTGTGAGAAGGTTTATTCTGTGGTTGATTTTACCCTCTTTGCCCTGTGCTAAACAAAACCTAAGCAGTATAGAGAAATTCCACAGTACCACACTGAGGTTCCAACTGCACTCATGCAAGTAATTCTGCTGGATTGAAGACAACTACTTGTCCACATATGAGTTAGCTCTGTAAATAAGCCATGCTGGAGCAAATCCTCCATTTCCTGCAGGAAAAAAAAAAGGATTACTTCTCATGGCTGGCATGGTAATTAACAGGATTTGGGAAATACATTCTTGCAGCTGCTTTCAAAATTAACTTCAAAGATTCCATTAATCCCTGCCTCGGAAAAAAAAAAAAGTGATTACAATGTCTTCGGAGAAATAATGTTTTAATTCAAAATATGCTAATAAACTAAATATTAAGCAAGCTACTGTTTGTGCTAATTACATTGATTACATTTGGTGTTGGTGTAAATATTCTGTTTAGAACATAATATGGAATCTGAATACAAAATCAGCAGGTTCTCACTGTGCTGATTTATAAATTACAGCCCGGCATCAGCAAAAGTGGGGCACAGTGAAAGATCTTTTCTGTGCTATTGGAATATTCAAAACCAGCACTGCAAGTAGGTTCCTGTATCCCAGACAGTGATTCTTTCTTCTAGTTTTCATCAGATGCCTCCTCTTTTATCCTGGGAGCTGCCTCCATCTCTGGGATCCAGCACAGGGAGGACATGGAGCTGCTGGAGAGAGTCCAGAGGAGGAACCAGGAGGATCAGAGGGATGGAGCAGCTCTGCTGGGAGGAAAGGCTGGGAGAGCTGGGATTGTTGAGCCCGGAGAGGAGAAGCTTTGGGGTGACCTCATTGTGGTCTTCTAGCACCTGAAGGAGCTACAAGAAAGGTGGAGAGAGACTATTTCCAAGGGTCTGGAGTGGCAGAAGAAGGGGGAATGGCTTCACACTGACAGAGAGTAGGGTTAGATGGGATATTGGGAAGAAATTCTTGACTGTGAGGGTGGGGAGGCCCTGGCACAGAGTGCCCAGAGAAGCTGTGGCTGCCTCATCCCTGGAAGTGTCCAAGGCCAGGTTGGATGGGGCTTGGAGCCACCTGGGACAGTGGAAGGTGTCCCTGCCCATGGCAGGGGGTGGCACTGGATGAGTTTTAAGGTCCCTTCCATCCCAAGCTGGTGCTGAAGCCCAGGTTTCTGTGTACACTTACAAGTGCCTGTTCTGAAAACTCTACCTCAAGCCAAATATTCTGTCTGGACAAGAGTGAGCAAATCACAACCTTTAAATTGAGGCAAATGCCCTAAGTCTGGGAGCAATCCTGAGACTAAGGCACTGTGTGCATTTTGCAGAGATGTGTAAATAAAAATGGATGTTTTACATTGGAAACAAAATCATGTGTAGCTATGACAGACTTGTTGATTTCTGACAAATATTACTGAGGTTTGTAGGATGACAACGTGCATAACCATGTGCCTTCAGTGACTAAAAAAGTCAAAGAAAACCACTGTCACTGTGCCAACTTTTAGCCACTGCAGTTTGAATCCCATCAGTTCATCTCAACCCACCTCTGTAGTTTTAATTTATTAAAATAGCTATAGGAGAGCCTCAATAAAATTAGGGCCAATCTAGAGCTAGTCAAGTAGAACACTGCTTGACCCATGAGGATAATTACAGGAGTTGTCAGAGTGCCAGGGATCATTTAGCTTTGACAGCCAGTATGGGAAGATGGATTCTGGAGTTCTTGCTCTGGCAATATTGTGCTGTCCTGGCAACACAAGACAGACAGAAAACTGGCTGTAGAAAACTCCCTTGGTGTAAAGGAGGATGCTGGGAGAAGGTGATACACAGATGAGAGGAAGTACTGAAGTATAAGTTGATAAATATTTTTCCTTTCTGTCAAATGCCTGGAAAATCACTTACACTGATGTGTAAGACAGAGGTAACAGACACATTATCAGATTTACCCATCATTCAGACAAAATCTTGGCTGGATATTCTGTACCTGATGCAACTACCTTAAATGTGGGCTTTGAAGGACACTTTCATCTCATAAATATTCAATATCACAGCTATAAAAATGTGGCAGAAGAGTGCAGGAACCTGTAAAGGAGGCACAAGTAGGTGAGGTAGGAAGGTTTATTTCTACAGCTTCTTATACAATTTTCATTTCTATGTTCAAGATCCTCTCTGGGATTCTTCACTTCTGTCTGCAGATGTTCTTTAGGTGACTGGCTGTGACTGATGTGAATGAACCTGTACGTCACCAAGTTGGTTTGGGATTTGCCATCTGTCTGTGCTGCAGACCACTTTTGGGAAGACATAATTAGGAGAGAATGAGTGAAATTGCAGAATATGTGCATGGCTCTCCAGCAGTGCACTTTATCTTTCCCAGCTGTTCATTTTCATGCTTTCTGATATATAATTCCAAAAAATACAGTGGTGCTAAAATTCCAGTCTCATTATTTAGAGGCTGTGTAACCTTTGCAGCTTCAGCAAACAGAAATCCTTCTGTCACAGCAACATCATTTTTTCCTGCTCTTAACATTTTCTCAAACATATATTTTGCCTTTTTTAAATCAAATTATTTGCTGTATTGTAGTTAAGAGTAATGTTTTCACACTTCAATGTGTGAAATGCTGAGTGCTATAGTTTCAATGCATGACATTAGAAAGAGGTTGTCAAATAGGTTGAAACAGAAATCTCCAGTAAAGGAGAGTTTAACCTAATTAAGCATTTTTAAATCCTGAATTATACAGAGTGTATCCACTCATCCACTCAATGATCTTTTCCAACCTAAATGATTCCATGAAAACTCTGGATTCTTAGAACCAGGAGAGCTGGATATAATGTGCTTGGACAGAAAGTACATTGAAAAGGAGACTGTGAAGTGTGTAGTCCCACATTTATGATGTGCTTTTAATCCAGGTTTCTCTAATTCTTTCTTTAGTTGTAAGAAGTGTGCATGCTGATGGAATGTCCTCAAAATTCCACCTTGAGGAAACTCAGGGATGTCCTGTGAGCTTTCAGGCAGAAATGGTTGGATAATAGATGTGCTTGGGATGTACATCTGCCTGTGGTCTAATGAACCTCAGCTGGGTTTACTTCAGGAGCCTAAAACTCTCAGTACCTTCAGAGATCAACCAACAGAAGTAAAGATCAGTCTGTAAGAACTTTGCTTCTTACATTGTTCCTCATTGAATTCAAGGAAGTGTAAAGGAAGTTGGACAGGGCTTTGAGCAACCTGGTCTAGTGGAAGGTGTTCTTGCCCATGGCAGGGCGTTGGAACAAGATGATTTTAAGGTCCCTTCCAACCCAAACCATTCTAAGTCTTTAGTCCTGAAAAGAAGAGGGTAGAAATTCCTGTATCTCCTGATCATTCTGCTGTGATTAGGAAGCTTTCCTTACTTGAAAAGCATGGAAAGTCCCTAAGCAGATATTTACAGTGACACTTTTGATTTGTAGAAAGGTCATAAACTACATAAATCTTTAAAATAGATGTTTCAGTACTTTTTTTGCTTTAAGGCTGAAATAGCTGAATTTTTCAATTAAAGCAGAAGGCTAGGAAAAAAAAAAAGGTGCTTATGAAATAGTTTGGTTGGATTTGATTTATGTCTCTTACAGAGAAAGTTTTGTCTGGAGAACGGGTGGTAATGCAGAATAAAGATTTGCTTGGCACAGAGCTGGCTGAGCCACAGCTCTTGTGTTGCACAGAACCAACATGTATTTCCTTCTGCCACATGTTAAGGATGGATTTGGTAGCAAAACAAAGCTTAAGAAAAGCTTGAGATATGAATAGACTTCACTGCTGTTCCTCTTGCCAGCGAGCACAGAACATCCTAATAACATTTCATATGGGTCCATGTCCTGAGTCCAGTCTGTGCTGACTTCTTCTGGCCACTTTACAAAAAATTTTCCACTGTTTCTATTCTCTTAATTCCACTCTTGGATTCTTTTTCACTCTTTTTTTGTACAAACACATGCTGCAGCCACTGCTTTACTGGGATCCAGCCCTTGGTGCCTTGTTGACCCTGCACTGAGATGAAGCAGCAGGATGATGTTATTTCTTTAAGGGCTCATTTGTTAGAACTTTCTGGCAGTTTAATGTCCCTGATCTTGGACTTTCTGTGGCTCATCATAAAGCAAACAACCCTTCTGCCCCCAAAAATTCTGTAATCAATACCTGGCTACAATCCCTAACACCGAGGTGCTAATTAAAAGCATAAATGAAAAGGTCAAGCTATTTCAAGACAAGAACAGAATGTAAGATTAAAGGCAAAAATTAGGCTCGAGGGGGCAGGAGGGGCTAGAAGATGAGTAGAAAGGCTGCTGCAGTAATTTAACATTCTTTTTAAAATGTCCTCCTGGCTGGAAATTCACTTTTGACCTCAGTTTGTATGCCTAGGGGACTAATTTAGTACAGTTTTTCATACCACACTAACTAACTGCTGTATATAGCAATGAGAATTTAACAGGAAAGTAAACCTGTTCCTTTCTTACTGGGATTTCGAGCATATGGCAGTAGTCTTTTTTACTTCCTCTTCTGACAAACTGGGACTAACTTTGATTTTTGGAGACATTTTTAATTATGTGTCTTTGGTGTTCTGTAAAACCACTGAGTTAAAAATTAATGTAGCCCCAAGCAGTCATAAACTGTGTTTCCTCCTACACAACATAGCAACAAAACAGTTTATCCTGTTTTACTGTGTAATCATTATGGTTTTCTACTCATGTTCATTTTAGCTCTGATGTTTCTTTGATGCCCAGTGGAAAGTTTATTCAATGTTTCTGTCCTAGTGCTCGCCTTGGAAAATGCTGGGGAGGTTCAGAAGCAGTGTCTGAATGAAGGGACCTGGATACAAGTTATAGGGAATGGGAATCCTCTCTTAGGAGGAAAGGCTGAGGGAGCTGGGGCTGTTCAGAGCCTGAGAGGGGACCCCATCCCTGGGGGTCAGGGGGGGCAGGGAGGGGGCAGAGCATGGACCAGGCTCTGCTCCATGGAACCAGCAATGGCACAAGGGGAACGGGCAGGAACTGAGGCCCAGCTAGTTCCACCAGGACAGGAGGAAGAACCTCTTTGCTGTGCAGTGACCCAGCACTGAACAGATTGTCCAGAGAGGGGGTGGAGTCTCCTCCCTGGGGATATTCCAGAACCCTCTGGACACACTCCTGTGCCATGTGCTCTGGGATGACCCTCTGTGGTCCTTCCATAGTGATCCATTCTCTCTGAAAGCATCAGACCCCAGAAATTAATATTGTTTTTCTTGAATTTCAGTGATTTTAATTCGCTCTGTTGCACCTGAGGACAGTATCTTTTATAGCACCTCTTGGAGGGCTTTCATCCATTGCCTCTTGAAAATACCTGCAGCAACAACTCCTCGTGTTCAGTCCCCTTGTGCTCTGAAGTGCATTAAAAAGCTCAGCTTTGTTCTGCAGCCTGTGGTAGCATCATGAAAAGTGATGAAAGAGAGAAAGAAGCTCCAGCTGCTAATAATACCAACATCTTGAAAGTGTTTTGAAAAGTAGGTCTACTGAACGTATTGAAATAAAAGACTAAAGGCTTTGCAGGAGGATGATCCCATTGTATCTGGCTTTTTCCTAAGTTTCAATGCCCCATTAATGAGAAACTGATTCCCACTTTCAAATCCACTGCAGTCACTTGGAAGACAGCACAGGGCTTATAGATCAAAATATGTGTATAACTAAAGGAAAAGCTATCAGAAGTTGGTTTGGCAGACTTTCAGCCTTCATTCTGTATAAGTCCAGTGGTCACCAATCAAACAAATGGCTGTGGAATACTTCAACTGATTCCAGACTTAAAGAAAAATATCGTGACCTCATGAATAGAAAAATCTTCATTTACCGTAACCGAGGTTTTATTCATTTTCTTTGACAACATTCACCTCTCCCTGAGGGGAAATCTCGAGACACAAAATAAATGTGTGAATCCATATTCCAGCACTCCATCAATAGCAGACTGAACCTGACAGGTATAGCCAGGGGAGGAAAGAGAAGCTTTCATAAAGCCTAAGTAGCACAGCCTGAAATGCTCAGGAAATAAGGCAACTCGAAAAAAGCATTAAAAAATATACAGGGGAGGAAAAAGCAATATAGTTACCTTTTTATTGAAAGGAAAACCCAGTATTTTGGTTTTTTGAGGAGGTCCAAGAAAATGAGCTCTAAAATCTTGTTTGAAATATCGATTGGAATTGAAATACAGAAATATTAACCAAACATTAACTAAAGACATAAAGGTTAATACCTTTAGCAAAGCTGATTGTTGAATGGATTCATTGGTTTCTGGACTCATTTTGGTTTCTGGTAACTTATGCTTTTGTCAAAGATCTTTTTCTCCTTAGAATCCCTTTCTTTGGTGTTATTGGCCAAGTTTTCTCTTCAGTCTTAGCTCTGGGGCTCCTGGGAGAAAAGCTGTGTTTCCTGGTGTGGGGAGGCTGTAGCTGGTTAGAGAAGTTACTCAAGTTGTTTTCTCTGGGGCTGCTGTGTCTCAGTGCACACAGGGAGGGATGAGGCAGAGCAGAGACAGATGCACTGGAGTCTCTGGTGGAGAAGGGATAGGACACCACTGGCATGTGTGAGCATGACAGACCATATGTAGCTCTTGGATTCTCCTGAGGGGGCTGGAGAACTTACTTGGCCTCTTCCACATCAGACCTAAGGACACCTGAAGGTTTTGTGTGTAGGTCACGATTAGCTCTGTGTACAAAAATTACCTTGAAAACACGGATTTTTGGAAGGTGGACAAAACCCAGAGCAGCAAAGAAGTATTTAACCAGATATTCCAGAGCAAATACCTCCAGATAAGTGTGGCTGTGTGAATTTTCATTGGAGAATCAACATGACTGTCCATGTGTTGGTACAAACCATTTGGTTTGCAGTGCTGCTGTAGCTGTTAAATTCCTTGGTGTGTGAGGGTGTGCATGAGGCTGAATGCAGCTGGATTTATTCCCTGACTTTAATACTCCTGGATTTTTACATGTACAACCCTAGAGGATGATTCCTTTAGTCTGTCTCAGGAATACACACAAGTGTGTTACTGTTGCATAAGAAATAAAAGTTTTGCTGTATTTGCAAATTCCACCTTGTACTTGTACTTGTAATTCCACCTGCGAGATGCTTTCTGGGGAATACAGAATAATTTTCACAGAGTGACCATTCTTAAACTAGGAAGTCCCTGGTAGTGTAACCACACTAGTCCAGCCCTGCCACTGTGAATAATTGGACTGCACTGGTGTTTGCCAGCTGTTCCTTAGCGGAGTGACCTAAATCAGTTTGTTTCATGGAAAGTCAAGAGTCCATTCCTTAGACAGAGTGAATTGAAGTGGGAAGTTCCTTCTTGTCTTGTGGCCAAAGCACAAAATGGATCTTCTACCCAAAGTCAGGATGGAGACTCTCCTTAGCCCTCCTTTTGTTGCTGATGTATTTATAGGAAAATTCTTATTGTCTTTCTTATGGCATTGGCCAAATTAACTTCTAGATGGGTTTTGTGCCATATAATTTTCTCCCCACAAAGCCTCATGACAACCCTGTATTCCTCCTGAGTCATGGAAAGGGAGGCCCAGCAGGGAGCTGAGGAGATGAGATGATGTGCTGGAGCTCATAGCACTACTGGAAATGTGATTACACATATCCTACCATTAATGTGTGATAATTATATCCAGGGGCACACGTTGGGATGCAGCTGTACCTAAATCACAGGATCATTTGGGCTGGAAAGGACCTGCAAGATCAACCTTTAAAAGCATTTCTGTTCTGTTTCAAAGCAACGTTACAGGAGGGTGAATAACTATGTACTGAGGAGAAATCAGGCAGTAATTGCTAGTAATTCCAAGGGGAAAATGCACATTCAAGTGTGTCCTAACCACTTGTTTTGGCTTTTCTCCTGTAACAGAGACAAGGAACCGGAGCTACAAATGGAAAAGACAAGACATCTGGTGAGAATGGTAAGGAGAGGCTTTATTCCTTGATGGAGAATATTAAGTAAAATTGAGCCAAAATATTTTTATGGTAATGATAGATGTCCAGTAGCAAAGGCTTTGGTTTAATTTCTTGTATTTTGATTGCGTTTTAAAAGCTGGGTTTGGTTTTTAATATTTGTATGTTTAAATCCTTTACTAAAGCAGAGACCTGATTCTGAGCATATACTGTGGTAAACCAAAGGACTCCAAGAAAGTCAGAGGCTAAAATAAAACTAAAATAAGACTAGATAAATGTGAAAAAGACATCAAGAGATGAGGTTAAGTATTATGAGCAGCTTCTATGTGAATGAGAAAGGTGAAGGAAGTAAACTATCTCCAAAAGACTTGCTCATAAACATAATTTCTGTGGTCTGATTCATCCCACCTAATTTCAGGCCCATAACTAAGACACCAAAATTAGAAGCCACTTGTGTAGAGCTCATTTGAGTGTTGCTAGGGAGGGTGTGGATGGAGCAGCTCACATGGAAGGATCAGACGGCAAATAGGCTCCGAACTTCAGCCCTGGTCACGAGTGGATCTGGACTTGTATCCACTGCAAGGCTGAGTCACAGGGTTCCTTTCACACTTTAGCAAAGGAGCTGGAAGAAAGCAATTTCCCTTAAGTGCCCCTTAAGTGGCACAAACAATTCTAATTGGAAAATGTTGATTTTTCTTTTTCCCCCTCCCCAGAAAAATGTAAAATTGAATTTTCAGGGAAAACAGTAATTGGGTTTTTTGGTTTGTTTTAGTTTGTTTGGGGTTTTGTTGTTGTTTTTGTTCAGGTTTTTTTGTTTGTTTGATTGGTTTTGTTTCATTTTTTATTTTTTTTAGCTGAAATCTCATTTTGTTTCCTATAGGAACAGGAATACTTTACATACAAATGATAAAATTACCAAAATCCAGTTACCATTTTTCAAAGGAAACCAATTTGATCAGTTTTATTATATACCCAGCTGAAAATGAGGCAGCATCAGCTTGAAGATATTCCTGAACAGGACGAGGACTGAACTGTACAAATATGCTCTCTGCTTCTGTTTGCTTATCCAGTTCTAATTAAAAGGACGTGTTCTGGTGTCCATCCTACCTCCTGAAAAGCAGGAAGGATCTGAGCCTCTGAAAAGCCAAGCGTTTTCCAAATGCATTTTTTAAGCAGTTATTTTGGATATGCATTTTGGCCTTTAAGTGTTGGTCTGAATAGAGTTTTTGGGCCCTTTGAGGCAACACATCCTAAAGCATTAAGAGCCTTCTTTATGTGTAGTTTTCCTATTACAGAGAGGTGACTTTCCCATAAGGGCTCTTTGCATAATGTTACAGCAAATGAAATCTGCAGATGATGTTCCCAGTATGATAAAACACAAATTGGAGTGGAAAGAAAAGAAATAAATATTTTGGCTTGTTATAGTGCCTTGAATTAGTGGGAACAAATGTACCCTGACAGCAAAGCAATTTGCATTCTCGAGTTAACAGGAAAGGAGAGCAAGCAAAATTATGTCAGCCATTCGAACAGCATGGGAAGCATGTTTTTCTCTTTACTGTTTGAGGACATTATGAACTGAGCTCATTTGCCTTGAATTTCTTCCCAAATAAAAATTTCTTCCCAAATAAAATTGTCCTGTTGACAAGTTTAGCTTAGATTTACTGATCCTGCAGCCTTTTTAAAAGCAAATTCTTTTTTTCTCAACAGGGATTTTGGGTGAGCAAGGGCTGTGTCATTAATTCACAATATATATGATTCTAGTTGTGGCATAATTTTATCTATAACATAGAGGCAGATGCACAGTTAATCTTGGGCACGTAGATACCCATTATTTTTTGTAATGAAATTATAACAGAAAAACTGTCACCTACATAAAATACAGGAGCAGCAGGGGAGACACAATAGATTCCTCTGATCTCCCCAACCCACGTGCTTGCATAAAAGTAAAGCAGAATCAGAATTTTGAACCTGAGATTGAATTCTAAATCAAAGAAACAAAAATTTATAACTCTTTGTCCTTATTAGTTCTGTGTAGTTAGAACTCAAGCAGATGTGATTTGTTGCTCTGAAAATTGGGGTGGGCTGTGAACTACATACACAATATAAATCCTTTGTTACATGTTTTTTGGCCTGAAGTCTGCAATATGCCCATGTATTAAATGTTGTTAGCCTCTCCTTTGTTGTTTCCCTATTAAAAGGAAACTTTCCCTCTTGTTTCACTCTTGTTGACAAGGAAGGAGGGTGGAGAAACAAAAACCCCTTTCATCTTGAAGAAAGAAGAAAGAAAAAAGTTGTGCTATGACAATGTTTGCAAAGGCAATCTAGTCTGGTTGCTGTCCTTGCCCTTGTTTACAGACCATGAAAAGCTGCTGAAAACTGGCCCAAACAACAAATAAAGATGCTTGGCTGTTCTCAGAGTTTGATTCACACAGTGAGACACTGCCGTGGGTCAAGCTTTGTTTGTGCACTGCAGCAGAAAATGAATTCTGGGCCCGCCTCTAGGCTAGGGTGAAAGTGAAGAAAATAAAGTTAATGACCATGGCAATCTGCATTCTCCTCTTTGAAGACATGTATGGCCTCGGTGCCTCTGTACCGCACACAGGGAATTCAGGCTCTGAAGGTTCCTTTTATAGCAGTGATAGCTTTGATAGACAGGAGTGCATGTTCTTGTTTGCTCTTCATTAGGCAGCAACAGTACATCCCTAATTGTATTTAGTTCCTACCTCCACAGCAGCAGTGGGTGCTCTGAGCAAACCTTCATTCCTGCAGAAGGGACTTTGCTGCTGCAGCCACACAGGATGGGTCAGCATGGGAGGGACCACAGTGGCTCATCTGGTCCCACCTCCCTGCTCCAGCAGGGCCATCCCAGAGCACATGGCACAGGATGGTGTCCAGAGGGTTCTGGAATATCCCCAGGGAGGAGACTCCACACCCTCTCTGGACAATCTGTTCAGTGCTGGGTCACTGCACAGCAAAGAGGTTCTTCCTCCTGTCCAGGTGGAACTTGCTGGGCCTCAGTTCCTGCCCGTTCCCCTTGTGCCATTGCTGGTTCCATGGAGCAGAGCCTGGTCCATGCTCTGCCCCCTCCCTGCCCCCCCTGACCCCCAGGGATGGGGTCCCCTCTCAGGCTCTGAACAGCCCCAGCTCCCTCAGCCTTTCCTGGGCACAGAGATGCTCCAGCCCTCAGTCTCCCTGTAGGACAATCCCCTTCCAGGATGTCCCTGTCCCTGCTGTGCTGAGGAGCCAGAGCTGCCCCCAGCACTGCAGATGTGCCTCCCCAGGGCCGGGCAGAGGGGCAGGATGCCCTCCCTGACCTGCTGGCACTGCTCTTCCTCACACACTCCAGGATCCTGTTTGGCTCCTGGGACACACTGCTGGCTCAGGGACCACCAGGCTCTTTGTCCACCAGGACACCCAGCTGCTTCTCCCAGAGCTGTTTTCCAGCAGGTCGCCCCCAGCCTGTGCTGGTGCCTGGGGTTATTCTTCCCTGCATTGCCTTTGCTGAATTTCAGACAGTTCCTCTCTGCCCATCTCTCCAGCCTGCTGAGGCCCTTCTGTCATCCATGTGGATAGAGATATATTTCCTACAGTATATAGGAATATCTTCTTGGGTTTTATGCAGCAACAAGTCTGGTAGTTCTCGAAGGTGTATCAATATTATAAATACTTAAAAATCAGTCCTGTTGGAGTAACTTTTACTCACCCTAAGGGTTTAGCTGTTAAACTTTAATGTCCTAGATGTCATCTGTCAATCTTGACCTTTTAAACAAGTTGTAATGTGTCCTTTTACAGATTGTGATCAAAATCATGTGGTGATTCCTGTCTTCCTAAGGAAGAGTGACTATTGCATCACAATGTTCTCTCAGGGTGCATCAGTGGCTGGAGAGGTCAATGGAGGAGTTTCTGGTGCATGAGTGGCTTTTCCATCCAAAAAATACTATATTGTTAATGCCATTGTGTAGCTTACAAGGTGANGGGTTTAGCTGTTAAACTTTAATGCCCTAGATGACATCTGTCAATCCTGACCTTTTAAAGTTGTAATGTGTCCTTTTACAGATTGTGATCAAAATCATGTGGTGATTCCTGTCTTCCTAAGGAAGAGTGACTATTGCATCACAATGTTCTCTCAGGGTGCATCAGTGGCTGGAGAGGGCAATGGAGGAGTTTCTGGTGCATGAGTGGCTTTTCCATCCAAAAAATACTATATTGTTAATGCCATTGTGTAGCTTACAAGGTGATGTTAGGCCAAAGGTTGGACTCAGTGATCTCAGAGGTCTTTTCCAACCTAGTTGATTCTGTGTAATTTCTTTCTGTTGTTAGAGCAGGAAGAACAAAAGCATTATTTAGAGTAAATTACCTTAACTAAATTTCCTGGGTGAGAACTGGTCAAAGCACTATTTTTAAAGCAACAGCACCCTAATAATGATCATCAATACCATGTGTACAGAAGCACCTGAATAAAAACAACTTGTACATAGGAGCCATGTAACTGTAGCTGCCATAACCTCAGTGAGTCTTGAAGGACCTCTGTTTACCTGAAACCAAGGTATATTTTTTTGTGAATGCCACTGAGAGCTTAACTTGTAAGGTCTGTTGTATAATGCTGTTCTCTAGGGTGGGAAATCCAAAGGGAAGACAGCAGTACTATCCCCATGCACCTCAGTGTGGCATAAGAAGCTGTAATTTCCTTTTTGCTCACCTGGTTTGATTAGTTGGTGCAATCATATTTGCAGATGTATTCTAATTGAAAACAGAATGTTCCTCCCTTACTGTACTTAATACCTCGGCAATGTCACAAAGTTCCTTTGTAGGTTAACACTTGTCACTTCTTATTCTGTTTCACATTGCCCTGTGGGTTTTTTTTTTTTTCAGTATAATTTGTAAGCTGCTATGATACAATCTACTCTTTAATAGCCCAGCACAACTGCCAGGGAAACAATTGCATCAGAACCAATTATTTCTATCGTCAGATTTAGAATCACTCTTTTTTCTGTTAATAGATCTCGTTCTTTCTTCTGAAACTACATAAAGAATGTGGTTATTAATGGCTATTTTTTAAATAGTTTTCTTGGAATATCAGATTTCTCATTCAGTAGGATGGGTATTTATAATAACAAAATATGTGTTTTTGTGTGATGAATTCTGTAACTTCCTGGCTCTGAGTGAAATGAAGATGAATAGGTTTTGCATGAACTTAAATAGCATTGGTGCATCAGGCCAATCATGGCAAGATGGTCAGTTGAACTGAAAAGGTGAACCCCTTCTTTTGAGTTTCTACTCATTCCCAAGCACTTGCCAATGTATTGGCTCTGCTTTGGGGCAGCTAGAAAACTGTACATGAATAAATATTCTGAATTTTGTCATCTCCTTGGGATGCCTGTACGTAAGTACAAATATACAGTAGAGTTAATAAAGTGAATTCTTATATTTTACATCTCTAGTGGAGTCATCTAAACTCACTTCCATTCAAATGCTTCTAGAAAACATTAAATGTAATTGTAAAGAATTGTAAAAGAGTCCTGTATGGGAGAACAGAGAGATCTCTCTAATAATCTTTCCTGGTAGAGGGATATGCATCTTTCAATGTCATCAACAGTCCATTCGCCCACTTCCTCTACTCAAGGAATTTGGGAAATTCTGCTCTTTGTTCACACTGCACTCAGGAATAAAAAAAAATCTTTCCAGGTCCTACAGAGTGAATAATCATCTTCAGAGTTATTTATGTAGAGTGCTTTGCTTAATAGAGCTTCAATTCCTGGCTAGAGACCAGGATCATTATTGTAGTATGGCCTAATATAAATATCTGTTTAAGAACTCAAAATTAATTTTCCACTAATATTCTCCAATGACTGCATAAAAAAAGTGCTGGTTTTGGGAACAGCCCTACAAATAAACTCACTTGTGGAAAAAAGACTTTGAAAAGGGAGGGAACACATGAGGGCAATTTGTATAAATAATCAAAGGACCTCATGGAACATGGTTTGTTGTATCTCCCAGGGTCTAGAGGTCACATTCTTTAGTCCCAGGAAGGGACAGTGCCTGAGCTGCAGCATTGCAATGCCTGTGCATTTTTTTTTCCCACAAAACATTGCTTGTGTGGCAAAAGATGAAACTATATTTTGCAAGCAACTGCTGAATCAATGTTAAAAAAAACCCCAGCACTTTCAGACAGCTACTCTCTAATATTCCATCCCCACAGCACTAAGTCAGTATGGGAAGTATTGTATGAAGCTAATTAATACTGAGATTCCCTGGGTATTAGGTTGAGTGTTGGGAGGAAAATTACCTTGCCTCTTATCTCTTTTCACTGTGGTGTTCTAAAATTCTTTCATCCCTTAAAAGTGGTGCTTCATGGAATATGATCTCTGCCAGTAATGCAGCCTCTCTTCTCCTTTCAGCATCCAGAGCCAAACTCTGTCCTATCTCATAGTCTAGCTGGTACTAGTGGGGATTTGGGAAATGGGTTGAGAATGGTTTGTGGTGCCTCATCCCCATCTCTTAAAATAGAAAGTCTGTGTCTCAGCAACATTCCTAGACGTATATGCAACCACCAAATAACACAACACCTTCACAAAGCCTAAATTCAAAAGTGTTTGAACCCTCAGCACAGTTACATAAGTTGTACTCAGTCATGTACAGATCACTCAGCCTCAGAGAAAGGTGTCAAAATCCTGTGAGAACTCAACACTGGCATCTGTAGCTGGGAGTGGAGATGAGAGTCAGGAGCAAAATCTGAAGTGAGGAGTTGGAGACAAATGCCATCTCAAGGCAGAGCTGTGCGTGGCAAAAACTCTGGGGGAAATCTGATCTGCTGAGTTCCATTTTAGCCACTTGCCTGGGGACTGCTACACGTAAAGTTTACCCAGAACCAAACCAAGTATGTGTCAGGTCCTCTCCTGGCCTGTATCTCTTCCCTTTGCCACACTGGGGTGTTTAGCAAGGAGCCTGCCCATCTCTCCAGTCTCAGCTGAAGGCAGATTGAGCCTTTAATAACGAGGCTGTTGGAGTGTTCACAGATCTGCCCTAGAGAGGATGCTGAGAGGAAGAGAGGGGAATTATCCATGAACTTCATTTCCTTTCCTAGGTGAATTCCCATTTCTGGAGGCCAGGGATAAGCACGAGTCCTCTCCAGAGGAGTACTATGTGCTTAGTTATTTGGGGCAATGATGACAATGAAGACAACTCACAAAAAGTTTCTAATCTACAACTTTTGATGTTTATCTAGGGACAAAAACTTTTAAAGCAATGATTTTATGTGTGTTTGAGATAACATAGACACCTTCTGCACTGGAATTTCACCCAAGTGTGTCTGTACAAGTGCAGTGACCTTCTGGTTTTGTGGAGAGGATCCCATGGTGGAGTTTAATCCATGTAACTAATCTAAACTCAACTAGTACTTCTAAGAGAGCAGATATTGTTTTTATTCTTCTGTTATCTGACAAGTTGGCTTTGATACTTTGCACTGAAGCTGCAGTAATAAGAGGCTTTCATTCTTTAATGGTTAGGCAGAAGGCTATTTAAAAAAAAAGCATTATATTAAAAATATCATCAATTAGCAGTGCTCATGTAGTCTGCCCTGTGTCCTGTCTTTGGAATTCCCCACAAGTTTTCATTTTGTGTATCATGTGTAGCTGCTTTCATGACTCCCAAATAAGTCCATCTTCCCACACAAAGGATAGAGCACTCTGCACACGAAGGGTGTCTCTGTATGTTGCTATATAATGCTAATTATACAGATTTTTCTTGCATGTTGTTTTGGTTTTGTTTTTATTCCCTGAGACTGCTCTGGAGAGGAAAAGAATAGTTTCCTATCTCATGAAAGTACCAGGAGAGTAAATTAAATGCAGAAGTCCCACAGGGAAAAAAAAAACAGAACAAAACAGCAAAACCATGGAAGAACAATTGCAGCTTTTTAAACTTGCTTTTTAAGGTAGGAAATGATTTCAAAATGTATTTCTCCCTTTTTTTTCCTCATAGAGGAAAAGGTCTTATCTAACTGGCACCTTTGAGATGGAAAATCCTCACACTTAACACTCCTGCTACACTGTCTAGGTACTTATATGGTCCTCACCACCATAGTAACTGAGTGTCTTCCAAGTATTTAAAAATAGAGATAACAATAACAATTCTTGTCCTGGTCCATCTCTTTCTTTCCAGCTTGCTATGAGAATAACTTGATTGATTTATGAGACCTTTGTTTTGTACACAGTGCCTGCAATACAGCTTGGGAACCTTGTGTGCCTGCTTACATGGGATGCTCTCAAACTGAGGGCGTCCAAAAATTCAGCTGTATTTCTAAAAACGTGAGACACGAACACATGTATAGAGGTTTTATATACTTACATATGGTCACTCAGTCTCCTCCTTTGCAGGAGAGAAAAATTAGAACTGCAGCATTCCTGTGGTACTGAGATTAGAGGCAGCCCAAGGAAAGCATTATGAATTATGCTAATTTTTAACTTAGTTTCAGTAGTTAATTGAGAATTACAGCTGTGTTTTTTAGGAAGTGATAAGAGCCCCCACAAACACACCCAAAAGCTTACTGTGTTATCAGACAAGCCTGGTTCAGCAAGAAGCTGGAGGAGCAGTGGATTTACCTTAAAAAAAAAATGGTTTAAAGGTGTTCCTTTCTCCTTGTTTTTTTCCTCATTTGCATTGACTGAAAGGGGTAGGTCTGTCTCTTCTCCCAGGCAACCAGCAACAGAATTAGACAAAATGGCCTCAAGCTGTGGCAGGAGGAGTTCAGGTTGGGCATCAGGAAGAATTTCCTCACAGAAAGGGTTGTTAATCACTGGAAGGAGTTGCCCAGGGAGGTGGAATCCCCATCCCTGGACATGTGCAAGGAAGGACTGGCCATGGCACTCAGTGCTCTGGGCTGGGGGACAAGGTGGGGATCAGCTTGGACTTGATGATCTTGGTGGTCTTTTCCAATATAAATGATTCTGTGTTTTGCTACACTCTTTGCTTGGCCTTTCTGACTTGGAGTTTCCACTCTTAGCTGACAGCCATTACTTACTTCCCTGCTGAGGAAGATTTTGTCTTAGTTTCTTTGACCTTCCAACAACAGCAGTGTGGCATGGATCCAGCTTCCTGCACACTGGGCTCCTGGAATTTAGGAGATGCTTAATTTAGTGGGCATTTGAGTGCCTGAAAGGTGGTAGTAACCCTGCTGCTTTCTGAGAAGCTGGTCTGTAAAGGTCAGCTGAGGTCATTAGAAAAAAGAGTCAGTGATTAGAAATTAAGAGAAAATTAAATTAAGAAAAAACAACTAAAGCTCTTGTGATGTTGGTGGGTTTTAGATGACTCATAAATATGCTGGAGTTCCCGTCAAGTGTTAATGAGGAAAGACAGAACTCAAATTATGCCTTTGACAAGTGCCATATTTCTTTTGGAAATCAGTCTGTAATTATCAGCATGCTGCCTGACTGTGCACCAGGGAGAAGGAGCCCTGTTTCCATGACTGGCACAGAGCTGCCACACACTGGCTGGCTTCCACAAATGTGCACGGATTGGAAAACGTGCTGCCATCAATATTCCAGGGAGGAGGAATGTTTAGTTCTGCTTTGGTGCTGGTAATAACCCAAATGAAGGACACGGGACAAGCCAGTCCTTAGATAACCCTGGTAAAATCTATAAAGTTACCTCTGAATTAATCTGCTCCCACACCACCAAGGGTGGTCTGGGGTTGTGTCAGGACTGCAGTCAATGGCATTTGTAGTCTGGAGTATTTACATTGGAATTTCATGGAGCTGGACCGACTTGCAGAGGTTGGAGATCAACCTCTTCACGTTCGCAGACATTAACAACAAATGATTAAAAGGCTACAAGGGGTGGATATAGCTGAGCAGTGTGTTTTTTTAATTTAGTGGAAGTGAAAAATGAAAGAGGAACGCAATAATGCACAACAGTGGTTTCCAGGATTTGCTGTTGTGGAAACATCACTTTTCTTTTGACTGTACACACGATGTGCCTTACTTCACACCACAGCCCTTAGTTTTGTTCTGTTATTTTAGTTTTCCAGAAAACTTGATTTTGTAAATAGAACAAAAATACTTTCCTACCTCAGAGTTCCTCTGCTAGCAATTTGGTAAATGATTAATCATTTTTTTCTGAAGGTTTTTAAGATTTTAATTTGTAGCACACAGCTGTCTTTATGCACTTAGCTCGGTGCTCCAAAATTAGCTCGTAATTTGATGTTATCAAGCTCCCTTGTGTAAGCAGGCACCAGAATTTAGAACAGCAGGAGTGTTACAGACATGATGAAAATGTGGTCCTTTGCTGAACTAGTGACCAGAACAAAAAGCAGCCAAGGCTGCAAGAAGGAATTAGATGCTGCAACAGGAAATCAGCACAACACTTCACCTTCAATCCCAGCACTCAGAGAGTATTTCTAGCCTCGTGTAAAATGCTTTGGTTGCTTGTGCAGGAAAGGTGCACAAAGAGAAGGGTGTCTCAAAGTCAGCCCACATGTGTCTCGGTTTTCTATGCTGAGAGGGAGCTGTTAGAATTAATAATATTAAACTCTGACCCTCTCTACAGACTGGGGGTGAAATTCTTCTTGTCTGGTTCTATGGGTGCAGATCTGTGTGAGAGACATAAAGCTCTGTTTGTTGTCAATGGAAAAATGCAATTTTTGTGACATGATACTTATCAGAATGAGCTTCTCTGGAGAGCCTGGTGTTTATAAATCTTTATTTGATTTAGGCTTCTAATTTGTTCAGCTCTATCAAGGCTGAAGAATTTGTGCGCAATACTAAAATTACTAAATAATAAAAATGAAATACAATGAATAATAAAACCATTTTTTTTCTAGAGCCTGTGTCTCTCTGGGGTTAAGTGCCCAGCACAGTTTTTCACAGTATCAGTTTTGGACCAGGGCATTTAATTTCTCCTTAAATCCATCTGAAACATCTCCATCCTTATTTAGATTTGACTGATCCTGGCCACATCATGCCAGGTCTCACAGCCATTTTCTCTGTGAAACATCCAAATATTTTCTGGCTTGAAGTCTTTGTTAGCTGGGATGCTGGATCTGATGGAAGCATTTCCTTTTAGCCAAGCACTCTTGGTACTGGTTCATTTTTCCCCCAGCCCACAGTGGGTTACGAATAGGAAGGACTGATAAAAATATTTTCCAAGGAGGAATCCTGGAGAAAAGAAGAAGGTTGGATAGCAACGGATATGGAAAAGGCATTTCAAGAGTCACAGTGGAAAATAGGGCAGGGTGCTCTGGAAGCTCCTGGGAGATGGGGTGGGTAGCCCAGAGACTGGAATTCAGCTCTCAGCACTTCTCCAGGGTCTCACAGTAACATTATTTAATCACTGTTGATGAATGAGTCCTCTGACTGTATTTGGAGTATCTCATCTTTCATTCTAATTTATACCTAAACCCCCCTGAGACTGCTGGTTGACTTTAGGTGGAGAAAGCATTAATTATTTCTTAGGCTTTAGTGAAACACTGGCACTTCACTATGACCAATTTATTACTCCTCCAAAAGCTGCCGATAAAAAAAGGACGTATACAAATATATTCATTAGCACAAACTAATTAAAACCCAGGCTAATAGCCAGAATCACAATACATTATTTCAAGATTTTGGAATTTATTTTGTGTCTGTGCTAATCCAACAGTAACTATCCTGGTTCTGCAGTTTCTAATCTGAGTTACAGATGCACTGATAGGCACCTAAGGGTTGGCTTATAGTCCATATAGACCCTGAAGAGGGTTTCTCATCCAAGTTTCTGACAGGAATTAACTATGGAGAAAATTCCAAGCTGGGTTCTGTGTTGTGTGGCAGATGTGGCACAGATAAAAAAGAGGAGTAGGAGGTGAGCAATTAATTAAGCTTGAAGATATGTTTATTCTTCTGGCCTTAGACTGATTTCAGAGTTGAATGTGGTACCTTTGACAAAAGATGTGGATGCACATGTAATTCCAGACCTCCAGTTACATTTGGGGCCCATCCTGGGGAATGATGGGATCACATATCCCCCCATCCTGGCTTTTACAGCACAGATAAGGATCTTCTTTTCACCTCAAATAATCAGGGTCAGAACCCAAAGAGGGAAGGACATCTAGACAGGGCTGAGGCAGCTGGATTTAAGGCTGTTTGGTGTCCTGAAGCTGTTACCTCTTGGTCTGGCAGCCAGCAGACTGATTCCTAGCAGACAGTGTGTATTGTGATCTCACCTAATGACTTTGTTCAGAAAGCTCACAGCTGTATTTTTCACTAGCAAAAGTTTGTAAGTGACCTCTCCAATGGATCTGTTTGTAACCAAATTTTGTGCCTCTCTTGAGAGGTCTGTCTTTGGGAGGCAACGACATGTTTGTGCTGCCTGGGAGAAGCTGGGGGGGAAAAAAAGCATTCCTGGCTTCTTTTAGGCAAGGAGGTAAGAAGACAAATGGAAGATGTGTGGTTTTGGACCTTTCTGTCCAAGGTGATGGATGCTGTCAGCAGAGGGCACAGAGGGCTTTGCCAGTCAGTCATGAGTCATCATTCTGTCCCTCAGCACCACTTTGTCTCACCTCAGACAAACTTAAGCCTTTGCCTTAAATTGCTTTCTCTGTTGAAGAGAAAGAAATAGCTTTGCTGGACTCCAGTGGAAAGAAATGTGGAGATTCATGATCCATAAACAATACTGTGTATGCCTGTGCCACATGCCCAGTGGGACCAGACATGGAGCTGTTCTTCCCAGGTTTGGTGGACAGTCTGCACTGACTGTTGGACCCCTTTGGAACTGTTCCCTGTGCCAGAGAAAAGTGTCACAGCTGTTCTTTAAGTACTTATGGATTTTAAATGAGGAACCACAGAAATAAAAAGCAAAAGACTAACTCGTGAGATGGAGTCCTCTGGAGGTCTCTCAGCTCAAAACCGTTCCATTATGGAAGAACATCAAAAAGAAAATGTAATTTTTGGCAATTCCCCCCATTCCTCCCATGCCGCAGGCAAACCTTGTGAACAACCCAGTCTGGAGGGTGTTCTGAGATGCAGCAGAATTAGTGTAGATTTTGGGTCTCTATTCATCATCTTAAGAAGATTACTGCAGCCAGCATTAGCATTTTGCTGTTACATGGTGGACTGGCTGAGGTCCAGAGGGAGTTGGTATTAGAATACTTATTTTTTTCCTTTTATTAGTTCTTTTTCTTTTTGCAGTAGAAGATGATGCTTGCAAAAAAATCAGTCAGGGGATTCTAGAGCTTCTTTGTAGTTTCTCCCCATATATCTGTTTGTGTGAGCTTGTAATTCCAACTCAGTTTGGTTCTAAATTTCAGGTTTTAATGAACCTAAATGTAACCATATCCACCACTGCCATTATTTTTGGAGTGGGTACTATGCAAGATCACTAAGAAGTTATTGTTTGCCTCTCCAAAGTATAAATAGAACCAAATTTACTTGAAACTTGGCATGGAAAGGTTTTATAGCTCCCATAAATCTGATCCTTTTTTCAAGCTTCCCACAACTCTTTGGACATCACAGTAATTTTCTATGGCTGTAAGTAGTTTTCTGCAGGATTATGTACTATATGAACCACATTTGGGGCTGAGTTTCTTGATTGAACTTGCAGAATAAAAACCAACATCTAACTAACCCAAGCTGAGATAGAGAGCAGCTGCTTCTATTCTGCTGCATGTCTGTGAGGTTTCTGGCCTTGCAGCAAAAAGAGTGAGTCCAGCTTTTACTTTTTTTATCACAATTTAATATTTCAGTATAATTGCTGAGATAGTAAGTGATCCAGCCCAGAGCTGCCAACTACCTTTTCTACTGTCAGGGATACCTTTAGTTCTTGGAAGTGATGCTGTCTGGGTGTGACAAAACACTTGATAAGCTTGACCAACCATACAGGAAAACAAACCAAACCAAACCAAACCATAAAGCAATGTAGACTTTCAGTTCAGGCAGTTAAAAAAACCCCAAGGTGTTCTGCCCCCCCAGTGACTTGTTTCAGGACAAAGTCTGATCGATTTGGTTTAAAAAATAAATAAAATTCTGGTTTTTGCTAGTCAGAAGAGGGGTGCACAGATGGAGGTAACAGCAGAAGGCTCTCAGACAATCATAGCTATTCTGACAGTGATTCCTTACTTTCTTTCTGTCTTCATAAAAAGGGATTTTCCTTTTGTCTTTTCCACAACCAGGTTCTTCTCTGACTTGCTTTCTTACTGTCTCCCTCATGCTGTGTTTCCATCTCACTCCTCATTCTTTCTCCTCCCCCAAAGATTTCATGTCTCTTCAGCACAACCAGGTCAAGTGCTGCTTCTCCCTCTAACTGCCTACTTTTCCCTCCTTTTATTTTCCCAGACAAAGTAACAGACTGGATCTTTAGTAAAGAATATACTTTATTTATATACTATACATATATATTTATTCACCAAAAGAAGGTTCCTGACTAGTGCTCTAATTCAGAGTCAGATTTGACCCTCACCCAAAGTCTCTCATTTCTCTCAGCCTCACAAAACATTTACTGTTTCCCACACCAGATTTAAACAAGGGCCAGGTGAGCAGGCAGCAAAGAAACACCTGGAAGCAGAGAAACACATATAAGAAAGAGACAAGTCTTTAAAATACTGGAATTAGAAACAAGAATAATTAGCTTGGAAAGAAGGAGTAAATACTGGGGTTCCTGAGCAAAAGAGAAGCTAAAAAATATTTAATTGGTTCTGTTTATGCTGAGATCTAAAGTTTGAGCACTGAAGAAAATGAGGTGGGTTTTAGTGCCACAGGGACTAGTTCAGGGATGTGCTGCATCCTGTGCATTCTGCATATGCCCACACTTGGGGTGGCAGTGAGGGATTTAAGTCCCAGCTTAAATCCTTCCTTGCACTAACCCAGCTTGTGTTTTCTGATGCAGAGGAAAGGCATGAAATGTTTAGTCCTGCTTTTAGATGCCTTGTAAGCTCGTGGGGCTTGTAATCCTCAGAAATAGGGGAAGGAAAAATGAATCTCTGTAGATTGGAACACACGGGCTGGAGTAACGACCTGAGGTTGGTCAGCCGTGTGTGGCAGCCAAGATGCTGTTTCTGATCAGGTTTATTGACAACCTGACACATCTGTAAATCCAAGCAGAACTAAAAAAGTGCCCATCAGGGTTTAAATTCACACAAGGGAAAATGTTTTCCAGAGAATTTTTAAATGAGTAGCAGAATTAAGTGCTAGAGAAATCCTCAAACACAGAATATATGAGAGAGAGAGCTCTGATTAATTTTCCTCTTCCATGTAATAATTTTAAGTGACTCGACTATTTTCAATTTTTTTCCCGTGGTTAAATGTTCAAGAAATCATTGGCATCTCTGAAAACACCAGCAGAATAATATTCACCCTCTGGTTTTGAATCCCTTTTAAAGATTTTCCAGCTATCCATAACTTTTATTTCATTTAGTTTGCATTCTTTTACTCGTGTTATATGCATTTATTTTGTTTATTGCAATCTGGACTAGTGGCAAGGCCAATTAACAGCTGCTGAACTCTGCTGGTTAAAACTCTCTTTTCAGTTGTACACAACCTTGCCAAAATCCAATTGCTCGGGCTGAAATTTGTCATTTTGATTGCTTGCCTCAAGCAGAATTATTTTGGAAGGGTTCAGCAAAGTCATTCCAGCAGTTTCCAAAAATGAGGCTCGCACAAAATGTTAGCCTATCTAGCAATTAAAAACAATTTCTGGTGGCCTTTTTTTCTGACTGCTTTGAGCCTTTGTCATTTTGAACAGAAATGTAAGATTTGCCATCTGGGATGCGACTTTTCTATCTGCAAAACTGGCCAAGTTGTAAATGTTTAGAAAGACAAGTCTTACATTTGTGTGAGTTCAGTGAAGCAGTTAATTATTTTTTTTTTCATGCAAGCTCAAAGAGTAAACACTAAAGCAATTAAACCAACACTGTCTTTGCAAGGCTTAAGGAAATCATGGTTTTTCTTAATTGCTGCTTCATGCTTCTGTAAGTGATGCTTTGGCCAGGAACTGAAGCTGAGGGAATGGTGGTTCCCCTTCTGTGCTCCAAGAGACCACAACTGCTTAGGAGGAAATGTATCTCCTTCCTTGGAACCAAATAGTCACAGAAGCTGGAGCAGGGAGGTCAAAGGATGGAATGACAGAGGAGTTCAGTAGGTCTGAACAGGAAACTGGAACCACCCAGAAACTGGGACTGAGAGGGAGAAATATGAGCTGGGATGTGAGAACTAAAGGAGACCAGGAGTCAGCTAGTGTGGGAACGGGCTGGGCTGGAATTCTGAGGTTAGGGAATGCCCTGGTAGAGTTTTGGGGACCAGGATTAGCCAAATAAAGAAACAGCCTTGGTGAGGTCTACTGGGAACCGTGGTGACCCACTGACAAAATACACAACTCATTGCATTTCCTGCTGACTCAGGTGGAGGACAGCAGCCTCCCCCCACTGCCAGCCACTCCAATAAAACAAGAGGTGGTGCTCTAACAGTTCCAAGCAGTCCTGCTGAGGAGCCATGTGGGTGTCCATGTGTTGAAACAGAGTATTTTTGCTTTAAATCTAGGAAACAGCTCCTAAGACTGTGAAAGTTTCAACATCAAGAATCAAAGTTATCCATGCAACGAATTCAGTTAATTTTGCAAAATGGCATTAGCTTAGTTTGTCATTTATTAACTTTTTCATGTTCAACTTTGCAACCCTAATGTTCTTTTAAGATAGCTTTATGTGTGCAATAAGCATAACACTGAAGCAGGAGGGAAACCTTTATCCCCTGGCCTCAGTTAGATTTTCATGTCAATTAGACTATCTGGCACTGGGTTTAATAACTTTCTAATTGCAATTGCAGCACTTAGCTAGATCAATGCCCACCCTTCCTGATAAAATTGATTTTAAATAGCCGTTATTAAAAGGCAGCAGGTGAAAACTTAGTGAGGTGAAAACAAAGATAAGATTAATAGCAACCCTTCTTTTCTTCCAGACAACTCACATTAATAAAGTTTGTTTTTTGTTTTCTTTTAACATGGTTTTGCATTTAAATCCAAACCAAAACATTTTATATATTTATAAAATCAAACCATTCCAGCAATTTCTGATTTTCCTTTTCTGACGTGTTTTGGGACCAGGATGGGAGGGATAAAAGTGAGGAAAGTCCATTCTGGAGAAAGAGGAATACTCCATGTAACAAAAGTGATTTGTTAGAGCTCTGAGGACTGGGAAGCAGCTTGGGTGGTGGGCCAGGGTGGTCCCACAGCCACCACTTCACTGACAACTCAGAAATGCACTGCACCAAGCACGTACAACCTTCCTTTGTGTCCTCACTGTACTGTGTGGGTTTGTTAAGTGCACCATCTGTCAGGGTAATGAGACCATTTTCACTTCCCTGCTCCATAACCTCCTGATATAGATAAAGAGCTAGGAATATGGACCTGCTTTCTCCTTTCACAGGGACTTTATTGGAGAAAACATGCTTGCTTTTACCCACATTAAAAAAGTAAAAGGTGTGTAGGTGTGATTAATCAATACACAGGCTATAAAAAGGTGGATACTCCTTCTCCTTGCTACACACCTGAGAATAATCCCACTGCAACCCAGCCTTAATGAACTACACTTTAGTCAGATTCTTGTCAGATGCTTGTCAGAACACATAACTGCACTCTTCTGGGAGAACAACCCCTCCACCATTTAGCTGAAATAGCAGCAAGTTCAAAAGAGGATGTTGCTGAGTCAGTGCCGGGGACCTAGAAGGTTTGGAATTTTATTTTTTTATGGGATGGGGAAAAGGCAAAAGAAAAAAAAAGGTAGAAGCAGGATTTGAAGTACTGTCTAGTGCCTTTGGTGCTTGACCTTGCTCATTAATCTCCTTTGAAAAGGCTTGGAAAATTACATTACCCTATGCCATCAGTCCTCACTCAATAAATACAGACACTAAAGTCAGGGATGAGAAATCCCACAGAGCTTTGGTATTGACTTGTTAGAATTCCAGGCTTCCAATACAGTAACTGCCCATAAGTAATGAACAAGCTGCCTAGAAGGACACCTTGCCCTTCTGCATTAATTCCCCCCTCTTTTATAGGATCTATTCATTGACATTTTTTACTCCCTTATGCTAAACAGTAAATAGTCCAATGTGCCAATAAGGTCTTTTCTATTACTCTGTGAGATGAAATTAGAGGAAGAGCAGAGCTGTGCTCGTGCTCTGTCTCAAAGCCAATAGTTGAACCTCAGCAGCAGCTTCTACAGTAGGAGAGGGGAAAGAAAAAAAAGATGACAAGAATATGAGATGGAATTGTATTTCCTCCTTGAAGGAATGATGAAGCAGTAACTTCTGTGCTCTGACATTTTAAGAACATGTGAGTATACTTGTCCTGTAGAATCAGGGTTCTCTATGGAGGGCACATCAGCTCAGATTTCAGTGCAGAAGCCACATCTCCTCCTTCCCCAGAGGGGCTGCACAGGACCAGGAAGGAGGGACAGTTAGGGAGCTGGACTGGGAGGTGGTCACTGTGGTGTTCTCTCCATGGAGACTGTAGTCTCATGCCAGTGGAGCCCTTCCTTGGCTTGAGTCAGCAAGGAGGAGCGTGGCTAGGAACACCTTTTAAAGGGTTCTTGTCTCCTACAGATTTACATCCAACACATCTGCCTCACCCATTCTGTTTCTTCTTTATGCATTCTCAGTCCTGCAGCCTTTGGCACGTGCTGGGTGCAACAGGGTTCCTTTGAGCACCTCCACTCTTGAGGATGGCAGCAGCCATCACCTGGCTCATTGTGAGCTAAATAGCAGAGCAGAGGTTTGGTGTTTGCAGTAGCTTGTGAATTCAATTTTAGTTCTCACAGAAACTGTCATTTGGCTGCTTGCTCGTGTGAAGCGTTTGATGCAGCTTGTCGTGGTGTTAACTCTAATCCCTTATTAGAGATATAGAAGGAGTCTTATTGATGTACACTGAAAGGCATTCAGGCACAAATACACACACAAAAATTCACTCTCTTTGGAATAAGTTGAAAGGAGAGCAAGAGGTGCTGATACAGGTTTTTTGCCTGTTCAACTGTGTATCTATAAAAAGAGAAATGTATTCAGACTGTTCCCTCAGCTCCTGAGGGAACATGAGAGGATCCAGATCAGCTGCACAAATGGCAGCTTCCCTGGGCATCTCAGCACAGGGAACAAATGTTCATTTTGACCCTCTGTTGAAGGTGAGCCGTTCTCTCCTTCTCCATCCCATGGGAGGGGAGCACATGGATGGAGTTGTGTGAGAGGGTATGCCTGCCTTTATTTTATTTTCTTCCTTCCTGAAGCAAATAAGATTTCTTAGCTGCTGCACTTTCAGTGTAGTACCTTTCATAAGGGCTAAATAATTTATTTGATGAGAAAGAATTTCACATGAAATAGCAGGTAAATGTGTTCATCTGAAATTCTGCAATGTGTGGTTCGGGCACCACTCAGGCTCATGGGGTGTTACTTATTTGGTTAAGGATGAGTATCTACATCTGACCTAATCACCCTGAGCTGCCTTTATAACTAATAGAGAACTACTCAATATAGGAAGGGAATTCAAGAGTGAGATTCATGCTATCCTAAAATGTTTGCCTAAAGTAGGTCAGATGAATTTGCACCTTGGAGTGCCTGCTTTTCTCCACTGTTTTTTTTTCTAAACACCTGTAAGCTTGGCTTTGTTTATGGTTGAACTTGATGTTAAAGATCTTTTCCAACTTACATGATTCTGATTCTAAATCAGATTAAGCAATTTTATTTTCTTAGGAATTGACCAGAGCTTTTTATCTAGAATCTGGTTTTTGAAATGCTCAGCCTAATGAGCTTCTGCACAACATGTAACATAGTTTTCCAAGTGGCTGTTGTGCAAGAGAGCCTGGAATATACTGACAGCACCCTCCAGTATATAATTCCTTCTCATCCTCTCTGAGAGCCATATTGCCACAGGATCTTAGTTTATCTCCCTCAAACTGCTGTTTCATGCTATCCATTCTCCTGAGGAGCCCCTCCTCTCTTCCTAAGAAAGTTAAGCAAACCAGCCTGCAGGGGAAATAAACATATAATGTGGCTTTTTACGTTCAGTGGAGACAGGGCAAACTCAAATTAATGATTCTGTTTGGGTAACAGCCCAAGCAAAAAAAAACCCAGTGGAAATTTCCTCGATCCCTCCTGCAACCAGATTTCTTTGCTTTATGGTGGAAAACTACAGCAGGGTAACCACTTTCAGGAGTGAGAGGTGCTAAAGTTCTGTGCCTTTGGTGAGAAAATTTCATTCTACAGAACATTCAGTAAGGCTTCTGGTCAGACTCCATCAATCCACACTCCATCTGATTGAACCTGTGGATGCTGGAGCAGAAGTTACAAAGCCAATTGATGCCAGGAGCATGTGAGACCTACTGGCAGGTCAAGTCTCATGGCAAACTCAGATGTCTCAGAATACCCTGGTCTTTGCTCAGACTGTGGCTGAACTATCTTGAAGCTGCTCCACGAGCCAGAGGTTTATATCCATTGCATCTCTGGGGCTCTGCTGATGGGATGTGTTTGGTTTTACAGAGGGGTGACAAACCTTCTTTTGCCAAGTGCACTCCTAAAAGAATCTCGTAGAGCCCAATTGTTCAGCTCAGCCTGTGTTGTACCCTGTGACAATTCTGTTCTGTTTTAAAGGATTCCAAATACTTCCTTGGGCATTTTTAACCCTACAAGCTCCATTTCTATCTTTGATAATTGCCCAGCTGCCTCCACAAGCATCTCAAAGGTGGCAGGTAGTGCAGGATGTTAACATATGGTACATACCTGTATTAAGGTAGTGGCTCTTTCATGGTGAGATGGTGACAAATTAATTATCCTATTACCAGCTAGGAGCAGTGCTCATGTTTGTTAGCCATTATTTAAGTTTTTGTTTCTTGCATTTAATCTGTACAGTGAAGTGAATGCTTCTTATTGATAACCTTATTTGCAAGGTATAGAAGATACTGAAATAGAATCATAGAATGGTTTGGGTTGGAAGGAACCTTAAAGATCATCCTGTTCCACCCCCTGCCAGGGGCAGGGACACCTTCCACTATCCCACCTCTCCAACCTGGCCTTGAAGGATGGAGCAGCCACAGCTTCTCTGGGCAACCTGTGCCAGGGCCTCACCACACTCACAGGGAAGAATATCTCTGTAATAATTCCTTTGCTTAAGAATGTGATGTTGAATGGCAAAGCTTAAATCCTATACCTTAGGCTGTCCACCTCCAAGTGTGTGATTAAAAAATTCATAATTAAAACCTGGTGATGGATTTTGCAAGAGGAGAGTATTTCCTTGCTGCGACTTTCTAAGGGGTCATGTAACAGGTTTTTTTATTATATTTACCATGGAAACTTAAAATAGCCTCTTATTAGTTGCTAGCAGAGATCTGTTGATATGCAATGACTCCAGGAAACTGCCCTTATTTTCAATTTTGAAGATGACCACAGCAAAATCTCATTATCTTTATTTTGTCTGTGGAGAGAAACATCTTCTGACTCCATACCAGGGTGCTTTTCATAGAATCACAGAATGACTTGGGTTGGAAGGGACCTCGAATATCATCTCTTTCCAATCCCCCTGCCACAGGCAGGGGCACCTTCCACTAGACCAAGTTACACAGAGCTCCATCCAACCTGGCTTTGAACACTTCCAGGGACGAGGCATCCACAACTTCTCTGAGCTACCTGTTCCAGTGCCTCGCCACCCTCGCAGGGAAGAATTTTTTCCCTAATATCTAAGCTAAAACTACTCTTTTTTAATTTGAAACCATTCCCCCTTGTGCTGTCACTGCATGCTCTTGCTAAATGTCCTTTTGATTGACTCCTCTACCTTTTTGTGACTGACAGGTTTTCCTCTGTAACCTGTGCCATCTTCTTCATCTCATGTCACTTTGGCGTGCATGGATTTGAACCCCCCCTTCCTGGCACTTCTGTGTGGCATATTGTGATCGCGGGGCATTCTCTGAGCTGATTCCCCAACTGCTCTTAGGAACTGCAAGGAGGGGTGGTAGGATGGGGACGCATTCCTGGAAAGCAAGGCTGTTATGCAAGATAAGATGCTGGAAGGTGAACACCCCTCTTTTACATTTTCCTTGCGAGGGCTCTCAGGTCCTGTTGGTCATCCCACAATTAACTCATTTTGTACCAGTTCCCTTGCATTCTAGAGCTAGAGAGTGTTTGGAAGTGCTAGAAACATCATCTCTCTTAGGGAAAAAAACCAAAAAAGTGCTTAGAGCCCTTTCTCAGGCTTTGATGCACAGTGGTGCAGCACGGCTTGGACCAAAAGGGCTAAACTCTCTTCCCTCAAAACCCCAGGATGTTCTCATCCACCCTACCTGCCACGTGGGGTCCTGGCCACGCTGTGTGACCACAGTAGCCTGGCAGAGGGTAGCTGGCACACCCCCAGCCATGCCAGTGGCTCTCACATCTGCAGAGAAGCTGTGGATGGTGCCTGAGCCGTGCCGTGGCCGCGCGTGATGTGCCGGTGTGGAGGAGCCTTGAGGAAGTTCTCCTGTTGTTATTTTTAAACGCTACTGCCGAAGACACTTTTGCAAAGGTCACAGCACTGAAGGGTGGTGGAGGGGAAAGGATTTATTGTTCTGCATTTGCAACCACATTAGGGCTCCCAGCTACGGCTCGGAGAGCCCGAGTGCTACCATAATAGGGAAATAAAGGCTCATATATTAATCAAGCCGTTGACGAGCAAGTCGAGAGGGCGGCTTGCTTCACGCACTGCTGAGATACAGCTCCCTCCACAGCAAAGCTCTTTAAAGACACAGTGTTTACTGGGGGAGTGAGAACTGGAAATTGCAGAGGAAATTAAACCCACATCATCGCAATTCCTGCGTAAAACTTGGCTGGGACGTTGGGGATCACATGCGGCTGCAGGACGAGGCTCCCACAACTTCGGGTTGAATTTGTGAGGAGCATCTTGGTGTGTCCTGGAGGAGAGGAGTCAGAGCTAAGTGTATTATCCCTGAAGGTGGAGCATCATTCTGCAGGGACAGAGGGACCAGCACTTGGTCTCCAGCACCACTTCCTTTTACTGCCAGAGGCTTCCATACAACTTGCCAGTCAGTCCAGCACTCCTCAGATGCAGCTTTAGCTACTAAGAGATGAGATTATGCAGCTGAGATGGTCATTTAAATTTGCTATTTCCTAGTTAAACTTCCACCAAAGGGGATCTCCATGTGAGGATATGAATTATGGCCTCTAGTTTCCTTCCCAGAATACTTTGTAGATCCCCATGGACATTTACATACCTATCTATGCATCAGTTATGCTTTTGTAAGCCATTTTAAAAGGTTGTCAGTGATACATTAATTATTTTGAGGATGAGGGATGATTGCTTAGTGTTAGCATTTAAAGAAAAACAATATTTGTTTCTGTATTAATTGTTGAGCAAAATCAATTTATCTGTAGTTGGCTACAAATTAGTTGAAAATGAGATTTTTGTAAACTGAATTTTATTGCTATTCCTTTCTTTTTCGTTATGTTACCCCAATGTACATAATTTTGTGCTACTTCGTTTATCTTATGTCAGAAATAATATTACTGCTCTCAAACATTATTACAGCTAGGAAAAAAAAAAGGATTAATCAGACACTTCAAAAGCCTCATGCTGAAATAACATTTTTAAAATCCTAGAAGAACAACCAGTATTTTCTACAGCAAAACTAATTTTTCAAATTCAAGATAACAACACTATATTGTGAAAGTAAAGGTCAATTTGAAAAACAGAGAATTCTGGTTGCCTAATAAGGTCATCTTCTTTATTCCAAATTGTAATTTACAGTTGAATCAAAAGACATTAATTATTTCTGGCTTGCTTTGAGTGATGATATGAGGCCAGTTGGTGTAGTTCAGATAAAAATAGCTGTTACATTAAATCTGATAATTAATGATAACCTTTATTTCCCTTCACAAGGAGCTTTTGAAGTCACAGGAGACTGCTGAGCTCCAGGGGTAGCTCTTCAGCTTCAGAGATGGTTCCTTTGTGGACATTAAACTTCCCCAGCCCCTACCACCTTCAAATAACTGACCATGGAAAAAAAAAACCCTCTATAAACCCATAACTCCTCACCAACCTCCTGAAACTCAAACAGAACAGGCAACCTTTGACTTTGGAACGTGGCTCTTGAATGTCTGAATTCACTTTGGAGTGAAGAAACAAGAACAACTGTAGTGACGGAGTCCTTGTCACAAAATGAGTATCTTATCCTGCAGCATATGTTTATGGGCAGGAAGGAAAATTATAGTTATTCCTGAGCTAGTTGGATAAAAATTCTCTCTAATAGTGAAGGACCTGAACATCTGTGGCCAAAATGGCCAATGGCATCCTGGCCTGTATCCAAAATAGTGTGGCCAGCAGGCTCAGGGCAGTGATTGTCCCTCTGGGCACTGGTGAGGCCCCTCAAGTCCTGGATCCAGTTTGGGGCCCCTCGGGGCAACAGAGACCTGGAGGGGCTGGAGCAAGTCCAGAGAAGGGAATGGAGCTGGGGAAGGGGAGGGAGGGTCAGTCATATGAGGAGTGGCTGGGGGAGCTGAGGGGGCTCAGCCTGGAGAAAAGGAGGCTCAGGGGGGACCTTCTCACTCTCCACAGTTCTCTGACAGGATGGAGCCAGGTGGGGATTGGGCTCTGCTCCCAGGGAACAAGGGACAGGATGACAGGAAACAGCCTCAAGCTGTGCCAAGGGAGGCTCAGGTTGGACACCAGAAGGAATTTCTTTATGGAAAGGGTGATCAGCCATTGGAATCTGCTTTCCAGGGAGATGGTGACATCCCTCCCCAACCCTGGAGATATTAAAGGAATGACTGGCTGTGACACTTAGTGCTCTGGGCTGGGGGACAAGGTGAGGATTAGGCACAGGTTGAACTCGATAATCCTGGAGACCTTTTCCAACCTAAATGATTCCCTGATTCCGTAACAGTCAGGTAGTGATACCCCATTGTGCAGGTATGGATAGGAAGGGGAAGAAGTCAAAATTTGTCTTGCATAGTCCCATGGTCACTGCTCAGAGGACTGAAGGAATTGCGTCCCTTGGATCTGAGGAGGTGATGTGACCACAAGATTTAACAATGAGGTAATTCCATAAAGGCCTTGTTCTGTATTAACATTATCCAAGCCTGTTGGTAAAGCAAGGACTCAACAAGGAGCCAACAAGGCTCACAGGAATTCATGCCTTTTGCAGATGGTCACCAGAGTGGAGATTAGCCAGTAATATCACAAGAACCAATGCCTTTAAATTACTTCTATTAATCCTGGAAAGTTAGATTGAAATTTATCATGGAGCTCTGTCCCTCAACATGCATAGGTACCATTCTGGTGAGCTTTCATCAGTCTATTGTGCTACAACAGTCTCCTCATACAAATAATTCTCTTTGGATCATCCCATCACTGGAGGGGTGCTGAGGCAAAGATTTCACACCAGCCTGTCTCCCCAGACCACAGCTGCATGACATGAACCAAGCTAGGGAGGATGCAAAAACAGTGCAGAGCTCATGGTTCTGGGAGATGTTTGCTCCTGATACCACAAAAAGTAACAAACTGTAGTTGCTGAGCTGATGATCGTAGAGGGGCCTCTATTTGGCATTTCATTCAGCAGAAAAAAAAAGATCTAGGAAATAAATAAAAGGAGGTAAGGTCATATTAAGGCTCTCTTCTGCATGCCAATACTACTTTTCCTTCTTCTCCTGGGCTTAGGCAATGTCGACTCCCCCAACAATGCCATGTTTTCAGCTGCCTTGTGAAGTGACAGCCTGCTGGGGAGCAGCAGGGTGACCAAAGGAAAGGCTCAGAGCCAACCTGCTGTGTGTAATGTGGCCCTGGCACTGACTGGAGAGTTTTATTGAGAGATCAGCTGTCTCTTTTATTCAGCCATAAGGTCTGTTATGGTGATATTTTTCATCTTGCACAGAAGGAAAGGGTTTGATGGATCCTGGGCTGATCCCCCAGGGTGGGCACAGGGGAGGGGGGGATTGTGTCCCTGTGCCCCCTCAGGTGAGACCCCACCTGCAGAGCTGCTCCAGCCCTGGGATCCAGCCCAGGGAGGACATGGAGCTGCTGGAGAGAGTCCAGAGGAGGCCCCAGGAGGATCAGAGGGATGGAGCAGCTCTGCTGGGAGGAAAGGCTGGAAGAGCTGGGATTGTTCAGCCTGGAGAGGAGAAGCTTTAGAGTGATTTGATTGTGGCCTTCCAGGACCTGAAGGGAGTCAACAAGAAATATGGATAGAGACTATTTCTAAAGGCCTGGAATGACAGAACAAGGGGGAATGGCTTCAAACTGACAGAGAGTAGGGTTACATTAGATATTAGGAAGAAATTCTTGACTGTGGGGGTTATGATGCCCTGGCACAGGGTGCCCAGAGAAGCTGTGGCTGCCCCATCCCTGGAAGTGTCCAAGGCCAGGTTGAATGGGACTCTGAACAACCTGGAAAGTCTTCCTGTCTATGGCAGGGAGGTTTGGAATAAGATGATCTTTAAGGTCACTTCCAAGCCAGGCCATTCTATGGTTCTGTGATTCCCCTTGGCTCATCCCCTAGATGATGAGCCCTTGTCTTTTACTTCCTCACTCTCAATTAAATACAGAGAGTAAAGAATGGCCACATGAACTCTTGGTTTTTAAAACTTTTGCTTGTAAGGAGTTAAGTGTGGCCTCCACACTTCTAAGCACTCATATGTTTTCTCTAGCTGGCTGGTTGCTTTGTGGAGTCTAGTCAGATAAAATGACTCTTCCCATCACATAAAGATAAAGCTAATGCTCCATATGAATGTCAACATCCGTGAGAATTCTGCCCATTTTGGTCCTCTTTAATTAGGGACTGTTCTGCCTCATTGGACAGGCTGGTGTAATAGCTTGGGATCAGAGTAGCATAAAGATTGTCACAGCTTGAAAAATCTCTTGAGCAGTGGGAGGTAATGATCCTGCCTGAGGCAAAATACGGCTACTGGCATGTTGTGGGGCACTGTGAGTCTGTCCCACACTTCATTTAATCTTTTTTCCAAATGCTGCAGTTTAGCCCCTGAAAAATGCAGTGTTTTTATGAGTGTATTCCATCTTCAGTATGGTCCTGTAACTCCTGTTAGATGTGGGCTGGGTGAGCAGGGGTGGAGGGTAACCCTTAAGACATGAAATGCCAGTTAGAGGCTCCAGCCCATGCAATTTTTCATGCTGAATGGTTTTCCAGAACTTGACAAGCAATCTCTGCTTCATCTGAAGGATGGAGAAAATCTGCAGATAAATCCGAGTCCCCTTTTCGGCCAAATCCACCCCACCAGCTTTTGCCCTTCATGAATACTTTTGGGAAAGACTAGTCTGTTCAGCCTGTGTTCAGTGGTCACAAACAAGACTTTTTGCTTTAGACTTTTGGCCCATATGAAATAAGCAATATTTTCTTTTCACAGTGTTGTCACTATTCATTTTACTTTATAGTTGTAAAGTAAATGAAAGAAATAGCTGAAGGCATATTTGTGAATAATTACACTTGCATCACATTTCTTCAGAGTTTGATGGGTAGATTTGTGTTTAAGGTTTTGTTTTCCTTCACCTTCATTATCCACCCAGTGTTTGCATTGGATTATGAGGTGCTGTTGCAGATTACAGGGACAGCATTCTAATGTTTCATCTGGAAGTGGAATACATAGATCATTTTCATCTGCAATGATGTGAAATGTTGGTAGACATGGAAGACAGCTGATTATTTGGCTTTTTCCGGGCTCTCCTGCTGGGATGATTTTTGATGTAGTGAAATAAAACCTGTACCCTGCAAGTTGCCTCAGGCTTTAGTCCTGCAGCACCAGGCTGGGTTGCTCCTTGTTGTGGTGGGACTCATCAAGCACTTGATGTTGTGCTCCAAGGACTTTGTTCCATGACTGATCAGATTTGCCTGAATTGACACATGGCCAGGGTTGGACCACATTAAACACGTGATTTTGGAAAACTCATTGGATACCAAACTTTTGTTATGGCCAACCCATGACTGTTGGCCTGGGATTGTTCTGTTCCCTTCCCTTGTTGGCAGTGACAGGAGCCCAACAGGAGCATGGACTGGCTCCCCTGGTTTGCCATGGCATGTTCAGAAAAGTGGGAAAGGTTAGGAGGGTTTATTTTTTATGGTGTTAATGAAACCAGATCCCCTCAGAAAGTGGAAAGTGCAGATTGATGCTTATCAACCCTATTTTATTTCTTAATCCCACAAACCACAGGTAGCTCATGAATTTAAGTCTTCTGACAACAGTCTTGTTTCTCCTGGTTTCCTCATGTGGGTCTGTGCTAGTCCAGGGATCTTCAGATACCCATTAGGAGTCTTCACATAGTCTAAGAAGTGTAGGTATCAACAAAAGTGTGTGTGGGATTGAGGATGGAGAGAGAATCCCAATCCACCTTTATTGCTACTCAAAGAAAGCTTAGAAAAAATTTCTTTATTATCAGACAGAAATTTTGGCCCCTTCCAGCAGGAATGAAAAAAACAGGAGTAAAGGATGTGCCAGTGCTTGCCTGTGCTCTGGCCTGCTCAGAGTGAGAATTTCCTGGGTTTTCAGATCACCTCCAAGGTTGTGAAAGGACAGCTAAGAGTGGGAGACAGTGACTGAAAGAGGGACATTTCCGTGGGCTTGCTTTCAGTTCCCTGCACGTTTGAGATACATGAACAACTCCTGGCAGGTAAAACCAGTGTGCCATAGGTGCATATGTGCTCTTAACCATCACTAACCAGTACAAAACCGTGGTTAGGATGGTATGATATATTTAAAATCTCGAGGCTGCTTTTAGTAAAGCAGCTCAAGGTAAAAGTTAAATCTTTTTCCTTTCGACAGAGCTCGAGTGGGCACATCACTGAATTTTCTCTCCAGACTGACAATCCATCTGTTAAAGTATCTGTGTTGTGACAATCATCAATAGAAAATGTTTGGGGAGAACTCCAAGGAAATCCACTCTCAAAATATAGGAGATACCCCATCAGTTTTCAGTTTAACACAGGACTTAAAACTCCTTAAGCAAATATATCTGTGTAATTATATATGTATTCATATATATTCTCTATATATTCAAATGTGGATATAGAAAGAGAAAGATGAGCATAGAGAGAAATAAAATACAGGTGTGTCATCATACATTATATATAAATGATATACATGTAGTTTTATAATGTACATTATGCATATATGTGTGGTCATTACATAGATATATTTCTATACCATCTGCTAATGAAGAATTTCTTCAATACCCACATAAATTTCTTGGCCCTTTTGAACACTCCTAATTTCTTAATCACAAGTCTAAGTCATGGCTGAAAACTTCTCATCCTACGATTTCTCCTTAGTAATGGGAAAAAGCAAAACACAGAAAAGGTTCTTAAGGAATTTTGGTTTTGATTTCAACAAGAATGGATCAAAAAATAAAAGGAAGTTAGGTCTTCAGATTTTGTACATTATTATTGTTATTATCATCATCATCTTCAGACATTGTAAATTATTGTATTACAACTGATTTTAAGGCAGTGATGATGATTTACATCAAGCAAAGATTTAACTGGCCTGGAAATTCTAGAGAAAAATTACACTAAATTTTGGGTTTCTTAAGTCTTTAAAATCTTAACATGAGATTGCTGAGTCACTATTGCAAGTTAACACAGTGCTAAGACTTGGTCGTAATAGGAAATGAGTTGTACAAGCCAGATTTCATCAGGAGGTACAAAAGCAATTGTGTCTATTCATCCACCCATCTGGTTTTCCCTACTGACATTTCCAAAGGACAAAAATTTATCTACTGAAAGGCTAAAATCTATGCATAAACTCCACTTTTATTTTCTACTGTTCAGTTGCCTTTAACCCATAAATACCAAATCAAAATCAGTTCAGATTTCTCCTTGGCTGTGTCACTTCCAACCTTCACATCCCTTTTCTCCAAGAAAAATAAGCAATAATTGTATTTGACACTCAAGGTGTTTGCATTGCTTGAATAGTTACACAAACCACGCAAATTCTTGGATTTAAGGTTGTGGGAGTGTGATGTAATGTTAGTAGGATTGATTTTCTTCTAAAAAATCTTTGTTTTGATAACTTAGCTTTTTATTAGACTGTATAATAAAAATTTTGGTGAACTTTCAAGCTGTTGTTCTCATCCAGACTTTCTTCTTAAATTTTCACTGTTCTTCTAAGGAAAAAAAAAAGTGAATATTTCTCTTATGTTAACATAGCTGCATTTATTTGGTTGTTGTAGTTAAAATAAAATATTGCAAAACCTTCCCTTTAAATATTTGCTCAGTTTGAAGTGGTCATGGAAAACAGACAAAAAAACTGAGTTCTGAGTAAGAACAAGAAGTAAAGGCACAACAAGACTCATGCTAAAATCATGGAATGGTATCCCCGTTTTCTAGTGTGAAGGAGAGAAAACAGGAAATAAGTTTCTTTTCATTTTAACAATACATTGGAAGTGTCTCCCTTCATTTGCATTCCCAGTACCTGGGCATGAGCATCCCAAAGGTATTAATGTCAAGAATAAAAAGCAAAGTGGTTCAAAATGGGTGAATTCCCCCAGTTTCTCTGAGCAGAACTGTCTGCATACTCCTGGAATGACATTCACTGCAGGATTGGGACACAACAGTTATATAAGTGAGTTAAACAAGTTTATAAAGAAGAGAAACTCGGTGCTGTGATGAGGTTGGTGGAGTGTGTGTTCTCACTTCTTAAATCCAGGCAGTTTAGGATTATTTTGGCAATGAGGGCAGGAATTTTCCCAAGGGCTGCACTTTTAACATGTAGGTGGATGAAGCAAAGTTTACCAAAGTCAGCTGGGTTGTCCATGTGGAGGCTGAATGCAGCTGAGGACTGGGAATAAAGGGAGGCAAAGAGCCAAGGATCGAGGATGAAAGGCAACAACAGAGCCTGGAGAGAAGTGAGGGAAGCAGCCCAGTGGTAGAGAGATTGGGCATAAATGATTCAGAGGGGAAGAGTGGTGTGTGTTGAAAGGGATGAGGCAGGAAACAAGTGAAAAGGATGGAAATTAGCCTCAGGATGTGTTATTTCTTCCTCTGATGTGGGAGGTGGGATAAGAACAGGGTCTTAATCCCTACATTAAAATATTTTAAGCTGCCTTTGTTTTAGAGTGAACGTAGAATTATAGAATCATTCAGGATGGAAAAGACCTTTAAGTTCTCCCTGCAGGGTGGCACAGGAGAGTCTGCCCCTCTCTTTTAGCAACCTGGGCAGGAGGGGAGTTGGTGTCACTCTTGGGGATGGTCCTGTGCAGGGCTAAGGGTTGGACTCGATGAGCCTCGTGAGTCCCTTCCAACTCAGCATATCCTGTGATTCTGTGCTCAGACATCAGGGTGATGCTGGGTGAGTGCTGAGCACCATTTGGATGTCACTCCTCAGTGCCCAGCTACCCACAGGCTGTCACAGACTCTGCCATTGGGTGAGGTGGGGGATTTGATCAGCTGTGTTTGACGAAAACGGTCCCTGCTTTTTTTCCTGAATATGCTCCCTGTCATTATGGCTGTGCCAATGTAGGAGAGAGGGGCAGAGTTTTTCACCTGTGCTGTGCAGGGATTATCACTGGTTGAGAAAACTGTTGATATTTTGTTCTGTTTTCTTTGTGCAGATGGGCAAAAGAAGGTTCAAGAGGAGTTTGACATAGACATGGACGCGCCAGAGACAGAGCGGGCGGCCGTGGCGATACAGTCCCAGTTCAGAAAATTCCAGAAGAAAAAAGCGGGGTCCCAGTCCTAGTAGCTACCTCACAGCATAAAACAAAGTAATCCTGAGATGATTTATCGAGAAAATCAGATACAACACAAAGATGCATGTACAGAAATGATCAATATTTAAAACCCCATTGGCAGATAACAAACCATGAGCTTGTGTGTGACTTCATCCCAGATGTTTCACGCCCATTACCCTCTGTAACTCACCATTTTACTTGATGTTGTAATAAAAAGTTAGGGTGGAGTAATTAAAGTGTCTGCCTTCATCTGTCTTTTCATATTAATGCAGCAACCGCAGCGTTACAAATGAACCCAGCCCAGATGCCTGTTTCCCTCCTCACCTAAAGCTGGGAGACATAACAGCACCGTATGTTACAGGGTGTGTGCTGGGGGATGAGAGCACTTATCTCAGCCCTGCTTCCCTCTTCTGCAGAATTCCAGCTGCCAGCCAGACAATAAAGTTACTTCCTTGTAATGAGCTGGAGGTAAAAAGCTGCAGACAGAAGCTGGCACGAGGGGAAGAGGTGTAGGAAGCAGTGAAAAGTTTGGTTTTTGTCTTGCAGTTATGTCAATAAAGTGGTTTAAGTGGGGAGATTGTCCCTGTCCTTCCTCTTTGCATGATAACAGAGTTAACCAGCTTGGACCACATTGACTGTTATGGAAAGAAAATAATAAATCAGACACAAAATACCTTTGGAAGTTTGGGGTTGATTTTTATTTGTAAAAATAGAAACTGACCCTCTAAAGTCTGGTTTGGTGCAGCTTTTCAGTCTCAAAATAATCAGTAACTATGCCATCTCTCTCTTTTCATATTGCTTTCAGCATTTGAAGAGTAAATCATAACACACTCCCTGTCTGTATTTGTTTTGTATTTAATTATGAACCTTTATCACTGTGTTAGTCCAGCTTTTGATTAACAAAAAGCAGCCACAACAATGTGTCTTAAATTGGGAAGTATTTCTATTTTCTCCCTGTTGTAAAACAATAACAGATCAATTTTAGATCAGTTAAGGATTTTGTTTGGTTTCAGACCTGATCAGGAACTGGCTGCCCACACAGTGCATGGGGAAGGTTCAGAAAAGGTTTATTCAAGTACCCTGTACTCAGAAAAAGGAGCTGTTTGCATTGAGTAAGTGGAACATGCACTACACAGAGATGGTTAAAAAAAATAATAAAATCTCATCCTTCTCTTGGCTTCATCAGCAGATTTAGGGGTTCCAGCAGACATTTTGTCCCTAGGGAAATTAGAAACAGAAGTATTTTATGGTCCTCCAAGAAGGCAGTGTGAGCCTCCCCTCCAGGCTGGCAGAAAAATGTGCTGAGTGGTGACAACTTTTCATGGAACAGCCTGGAGCTGAGACTCCTGCAGGTGTGAGAAATTCAGGTGTCATTCCCAGCTTTGCCCAGAGGGATTCTTTTCATCCTCTCCCACCTTCCACAGGAGCATCCTGACGACCAGGGCAAGGACAAATTATGTATGTATAAACAGAAAGCTATGACCAAAGGGTAGGAATAGAGGGAAAGGAAGGACCTCATTCCAGTGGAAGTGGCTTCCCATGGACCCCACCCCAGCAGCAATGCTGGAGGGGTACAGAGGGAAGGCCCTCAGCCTTAAGCAGCTTAAGGCACCTGTGGTGCTGGGCAAGAGTTTAGTGAGGAGCCCAAACCTGGTGGTGGGTGCCAAGAGCTCTTTGGTGATGAGGAGCACTCAGGGATGCTGAGCAGAGGAAGCCTTATGGATCCTGTGGGCAATGTCAAAGGCATTGCAGAGATGACTTGTGAGTCACCTCAAGCACAGCTTAAGACTGGGTGAGAATGGACAGGGCTTTTTAGAGCTTAGTTTGGGCATGAACATCTAAATGCTGCCCTGTGGCACCTCTGTCTGTGCCAGGCCCCAGCTCCATACATGACTTACCCACTTACCTGCAAAGTCAGCGTTCTCCAAGCTGCAGCTCAGTGCTTTCATTCTAGGAGTGTATCTTTTTTTTAGCAGCACTGTTTCTCTGCATTTAGGGATTCCACAAATAAACCTCAAATAATGCCACTGCTGTGCTCAAAGTGTGGTTTGTGGAGGCCCCAGTTTCCCCTCTTGTCTTTCACAGCAACTGCTCAGCATATAATAATTGCCTCAGCATAATAATTTAAAAATTGTAATGGGTTTGGATTATGTTGGTGCCATTTTGTTTAGATGAACATATATTTGTAATAAAAGACTGCATTTGTGTTCTGCATTATGTCATTTGAAACAGCATGAGCTCTGTAATGGCTACTTAATTGAATAAAAACTATGGGTAAGCACTAGGCTTTTATATTTGATCTGACATTCCTTGGACTTAAATTTCCTACACAACAGGAATAATCATATGGTTGGGACACAAAGAAAATGATTACATTATAGAAGCACAGCAACAGGGGCTGTTAGTAAATGAATTATGTCTCTTTCAGCAGCAGAGCTGTTCTTCAGTGTAAAGTTCAGAGTGCATCTTACAGATACAGCCTTAACATACAGTGAAACACAATGAGGAAATAGTGAATGGGCATGAAATTTGGATTAATTGTGGTTGCCCCTGTCAGACAATTTCCTTTTTATGAAAATGTGTTTGTATCACAGCTTCAGTTCACATTCCAAGTAGAGCTTTCTTGCTCCTGAGTCTTGCTTTTCATTGATCCTTTGTCCACACCCAAGGTGGAAGTTGTTAATTTCCTTTTTTACCATTAACTCATAATTTTCAAAGATCTATCTGGGTTTTGCTGAGGTGTGAAAAGGAGTTTGATTCAACCAGAATGGGTAGGGGAGGGCACTTAAACATTCCAAGCCTAACATGGGTCTTTAACTTCCAGACACTCATTGAGATTTTCATTTCTCTGAGACTGCCTAACTGTGAGTAACCAAGTCATGGAAAGGAAGATTTAAATTAGGTGAATATCTGTGCTGATAACCCAAAAGTTCCCATAGGTAACATGAAAGATTATTCAGAGCAGTAGATTTTGCAGGAAACAGGGTTATCGCTCCCACCACAGACACCCACACCCTCCCCAGACACATCCATACTCCTTCTGCTCCAAATTACTGTCAGGTTATCTCAAAAGAGAATAACCTACAGCTGAGTGATCAGAACAATTGCCTGAGCCTTAGGAGTCCTTAGTTCACATCGTTGCTTGGACCATAAAATAACCTGTAGAAGGAAACACAAAGGAGATTATTAGAAGTAGAGAAAAGCCATCAGAAATCCCAGGAAAGCCCAAGTGAGGAAAACAGCAAAGAATGTGAAGTCTATCAAACAGAGAAAAGCAAGCCAAAGTCAACCTTTGGGGGATGTAGGGAAGTGGAGGTCTTAGGGAAAGTAGAAATGAGTCTTGGATTAATGCTCAGAGCAGAAGCTCCCACAATTTTTTGCAGTACATCAGTCTGAGGAATTTGTTGATGAAGTGTCAGTTGAAGTGAGTTTGAAGAAACCTGGCAAAATTACAGAATCATAAAATTAAGTCATAGAATAGTTTGGGTTGGAAGGAACTAACCCAAAAAAACCTTAAAGATCATCCAGTTCCAACTCTCTACCACAGGCAGGAGCACCTTCCACTATCCCTGGTGGCTCCAAGCCCCGTTCAACCTGGCCTTGGACACTTCCAGGGGTGGAGCAGCCACAGCTTCTCTGGGCAACCTGTGCCAGGGCCTCATCGCCCTCACAGGGAAGAATTTCTTCCTGATATCCAATCTAAACTGGTTCTCTTAATAACAATAAATTAGTAAAAATAGATTGCCAATATTGGATGAGGTTCATCCATGTCGGTGGAGAAGCACAGATCCACAGCGGCTGCTTTGTTCAACTCATTGCTCATATTCTTAATATTCTAAAATATTAACATATTTTAGAAATGTTATTTAGAAAGACTTTAGTAGTATTCAGTGATTTATAAAGAGCAACATTCATTGAGAGAAACTATGATATGATGTAATACAACCATAATACATCAACACCAGCCTCACAGCAACTGTGACTCACAAATCTGCTTGTGGTTGCACCTGGATTTTCAGGAAGTTTTAACTGGGCTCCTATGAAAGCCTCTTGGAAAAGCTGAGAGGTGTGGGATGAAATGGTCAGGTCCCCTTGCAGAAAAGCAAGTGGTTAAGGGATAAGTGCTGAAAGGATGGGATGGCATGTCCAGTTCCCACAGGCACTGGGGTCTCACCAGTGGGACTCCAACAGCAACTGTGTTGTGCAATATTCTTAAAAAGTCACTTGAAAAGAGGCTGAGGCCCCTTTCATCCTGCCCATGGCCCATGGCCCCACATAAGCCACATTTCCTGGAGCCCCACAATCTGATAGAAGTCTTTCAGTAGCAGAAACTTCCCGAGGTGTCTCCTGACAGTCAGCAGTTTGCTGTGAGGCTGCAAGAGATGCTCTGACTCAGGCAACACCTCAGTGCCATAATTTTACTACTCCCTGCACTTTTGATCTGACCTGAAATCTCTTTGAATGTGGCATCACAAGTCCCAGGTCACTGGACAGGTCTGGGCTGGTCCATTGTTTATTTGCCATATTAAGAGATACACAAACCTCAGATTTTCACTATGGTTTAACCTAAATTAAATATTCTGGCGTTTTCCTCCAGAGGGTGGTTGGACACTGACCAGGCTCCCCAGGGAAGTGGTCACAGCACCAAACCTGTCAGAGCTCAAGGAGGATTTGGACAATGCTCTCAGGGACAGGGTGGGATTGTTGGGGTGTCCTGGGCAGGGCCAGGAGCTGGAATGTGATTATCCTTGTGGGCTGCTTCCAACTCAGGATGTTTCACAATTTTTGATTCTTTTTTCAATATTATCTTCATACATATGTTCCAAGCCTGATGGGAGAAAGAGGAGAGGGTACAATTGATATGGTTAAGTTAATATTTAGACATCTATCCCCTGTAAGTATTTAAATGCAAATATCCTTCTCAGCCTTAGATCAGCAGAATTCACTTGTTCTGGTTTATATGACCAAGAAAATCTTCACAGTGAAGAGATCTAGGAACTTACCCTCAAAAGAGAAGCCATGCCATTTCTAATCCATTAAAATCTAGTCATGAATGGGTTATTTAGCTGAAGTCTTAAATTGTGGCAGTGATTTTTTCCTTTTTTCTGTTTTTTTAATCCCTAAACTCTCCCTGACAGATGGTCTCCTGCCTTTTAGTATCTTTAGTGATGGTGAGGGTAAAACCTTCCTTGGCAGCTTGTTCCATGGCTGAACTTTTCTCAAAGCTATAAAGGTTGGTTTGTACTTAAAACCTAAATCCTCCCTCCTGCCATTTCGATTAATTTGTTCCAGTCCAGCTATACCCAGTTTTCCTAATCTTATCTTGTAGGTCTCCTTTTCAACCCTTTTCATTACTTTTTGTTATTCTCCTTTGAACTCTGCCAATTTATCTGTGTGCCTGAAATGAAATGCAGTCATCCAAATGAAATGTAACCAGTGCCAAGCACAGTAGAATAATTATCTCGACCATTTTACAAGTGATGATCCCCTTACTACATATTTACATGGCTTCTGGCATTTTTGTGACAGCACTATTTTGTTTGCTTATAGTCAGAACATCATTTCCCATGAATCTGAAGCCTTTCTGAGGTCTCTGATTAGTCAGGATTTCCCCCTTTTTTTTTACAGGCTGTAAAACACCTTTCATAATTTTATAGCCTCCCTGCGCCTCTGCAATACTGAGATGATACAGAAATCCAGGACAACATCTTTAACTGTAACATTTTGTCCTTCAAATCAGGCAGGAATTGTAATTGGTTCCATTTTTTCTTTGTGCTTTCCCATTTTTTATTACTAAATAATTACAGTCAGGTGCAGAGGCTTCAATGATCTCTAAATCAACCTTTTTTGGAAGCTCAGAAAAGGTTTCAATGACTTCCTACTTTATTCTCAGAAGTTAACTTGCCTTTACTTGTGATGACTAATTATTTGATAAGAAGTCTTCATATTCATAGCTAAAAATAGCTCATGAAATAAGCCTGAGGACTCTTGCCCCTTCTCAGTGTGTTGTGATTTAATGGCCTTTCACAGAGGCCAAACTGATACTATTACTCACATTCAGTAGTAGTTTCCACCATAAATATTCCTGCTGATGCCTTCAGGACTAATGTGACAGAGGGAGGGTGCATGAGAGGATGATCTGTTGGCCTCATCAAGTGCACAAAGTACAGTGAATTTCTGTGCTTAGTTTGCAGATTTTGGCAAAATTATATCACTGCATTCCTTGAAGCATTGTCATTTTTTCTGGGGAGCCAAGTCTGCATTTAATATAGTGAATTATTAAAAAAGAAAAAAACCCACAGGGTGATGGCAATGATTAATAACAGCAATAATAATAATTGCAGCAAGGGGCAAATTGACGGGTCTACAGAAGACTATTTACAAGAGCAGATGGTGACAGGACAAGGGGGAACAGCTTCAAACTGAAAGAGAGTAGGGTTAGATATTAGGGAAAAAGTCTTCCCTGTGAGAGTGGTGAGGTTCTGGCACAGGTTGCCCGGAGAAGCTGTGACTGCCCCATCCCTGGAAGTGTTCAGGGTTGGATGGGACTTGGAGCAACCTGGGATAGTGAAAGATGTGCCTGTCTACAGCAGTGGGGTTGGAACTGGGTGATCTTTAAGGTCCCTTCCAACCCAAACCATCCTATGATTCTATGATCTCTCCCAAGCACGTTAAAATCGTTGAGATTGGACACACAAGTGACACATTTCTTTGCTTGGCACAGAGAATACCTGTCACCCTTCTCCTGGTGTGACCAGGCTCAGTTGTGGCAGCAAACCATCTCCTCTCAGCAGCAGGGACCTTGCTGGCCACATCCCTGCCCTGCTGTGCCCCTGCTCAGGGTTGGTGCCATCCCACCTTCCCCACCTCAGCACAGCTGATGCAGGGTCTGGTTCCCACTTTAATATCACACAGAGGTACCCAGGTGCCCTTTATAAAACTGTGGGGTTTTTGTTTGTGTAAAATCTCTCATTATCAGATATTTAAACAAGACTCAGCCTGGTCCTGCACAACCTTGAGGTGGGATGTTCTTGCAGGGGCTGGTGAGGGCACACACCAGCCTGGCCCTGCACAACCTTGAGGTGGGATGTTCTTGCAGGGGCTGGTGAGGGCACACACCAGCCTGGCTGGGCATCTGGCTGACCTGAACAGGCACGTGCCATTGCCACAACACCAGGAAGGCCAAAAATAAGCATCAGAATTAGAGCTTTGAGCTGATCAGCTGTGGAGCCAATACATTCCTATAAAGCCCAGAGCAGTCCCAGCATCAGGCACCACTTGTCAGGGAAGAGGACAAAGTGGACAAACTGGTGGGAGATGGGAACAGGGGTGAGTGCAGGTGATTTCTGCAGTGGAAAGGGAAGGGCTGTAGAAAAGGTGAAGGGGACATATATAATAACAACCCATTAAGGAATAAGCACAAGGTGTGGGTAGAGAATTATGGAAGAAAGGGTGGGTGGAGGGGGAATGGTGGCAGGGAAGGGAGGTGATTGCCTAATGGTGAAGAGCTGGAGCATTTCATTTCCCACTCACTCTCTTGCTGATAGAATGAATTACTTCGAGATTTCCCATTCAGTTATGTAAAGCTGAACAGCACAGTGTTGTCTTTAGGGATACCTGGGCAACACTGCAAGCACTGAGGCATTGCAATGTGTTCAAGTTATCCAAGGCAATTGGCAGGCATGTGAGGATCACAGCTGTGCAGTGTAAATTCTGTCTTAGTCTTAAAAATAAAAGTCTCAGTATTTGATCAGTCATCCTGTAGTTTGCCCTTTAGACTTTCCCCTGACATATGGTACCTACAGTCCCTGGAGAACACCCAGAACAACCTCTTGCATCTACAGCTTAAAAAGTGAATCATATTGGAGAAATTAAAAGCATTGTTCACAGGGAAAGCAATTTTATTCCACTAGAATTCTTCTGCCATCAATATTCCCCTGATCGTAGAGGCTTTTTCTTTAGAAAAAAAATAAGTCGAGGCAATCAATTATTTTTATCTGGTAAATGAAAATGAATAAAATACAATTTGGAAGTAGGTAAACAGAGAAGTCATTTTCCACTCAGCATTAGCTCACATCTCAATGGACATTAGACCTGGCTTTATTGAAAGATAGGTTATTGCCTGGGACATTGGGATTTTAGTGGAATGGAACACAAACTCCAGTTTATTGACATCTGCTGCATAGCAAAAAGATGGATGATTAGCTCCTCTATTTCTGCTCTTTTTCAGCACTGTTGTGTGGATGCACACAAGGGGAAAGCATGCATTATGCATCATATTCTTCATACTTTTATACAGAAGAAGTAAATGGTCCTTTCATAGAAGCACTTTCCATTAATATAAGTTTTCTTGGCATCAGAGAGCTACCTACTTTTGCTTCGTTCTCACATATGAACATGAGTTACTGCCTGTCATGTGAATGAAAAGTCCATTATCTTGATTCTGTGCTGCACATTGAAATTATAATCCTGCAAGCTTTGTAGTCAATAGTACTAATTTTCAATAGTATTTATAGTTTAGAGCTGCCAAAGCTTCAAGGACTAGCAACAAAGAAAAAGTAAAAGTGAAAAGAATAAAGAAAATCCTGAAAGTATCCAGTGAGAAGGGGAATTCTCTCGATGACATTTGTTGCCTGCACAGAAGCAGATAATCCTCCTTTGAGGAAACAAACCCCAAATGATAAACATCCCTTTTTCATCTGCACAGCATTCCTTCAGTGCCAATGCACAGCCAGAGCTCTGGCTCCAGCACAAGCCAGAGATGTGCAGCTGCCTCCCGGGGAAGCAGGAACTGGAGAACACCCTGGGTTGCACCAGCACCACCCACACTTTGTTTCTACCCTTGAATATGATTTTCATCGTGTGCCACCTCACTGCACGAGCAGCCCTGCAGGAGGAGCAGGGGGCTGGGCTGCAGGACTGCAGCACCAGGGAGGATGTGCTCCATAAAGGTGAGATAAAACTCTCGGATCTGCTTCCCTGCTGCTGGTACTGAAAGTTATCACCTCGAAATTTATCGCTCTGTGTCTGTCCCAGTCTGCTGAAGCTCAGCCTCCCCACAGCCTGCTCCTGTTGGGGGGTCTTGTGCTTCAAGCTGAGCCAGGAAAGGTCCAGGTTGGACATCAGGAAGAATTTCTTCATGGAAAGGGGGGTGAGGCCTTGGCAGGGGCTGCCCAGGGAGGGTTGCAGTGCCCATCCCTGGGGGTGTCCAAGGAAGGATGGACGTGGCACTCAGTGCTCTGGGCTGGGGGATGAGGTGGGGATGGGGCACAGCTTGGACTCCGTGATCCTGGAGATCTTTTCCAACCTTAATGTTTCCATGATTCTGTGATTCTGTGCTGCTTTGGTGAGGTGAGTTGTGTCCCCACCCAACCAGGTCTGAGTGACAACAAAACAGGTCACAACCTGTGTGTGTGGAAGTGACTACTTCCTTTTAAAGAATAATTCACCAGAAAACCTTGCAGACACCACCCAGTGCTCCCTGACATTCATATGGCTCCAGGGCTTCTGGAGTGTCCTCCTAACTCTCTGCCTTGGGCACAGCTGACAATATGCAGGTGATGGATGTGGGACCTGCAAGACGCCAGAGAAAAACGTTTTGTGTCTCAGGAATATCAAACCACCTGCCCAGGGAAGACACCTGTACACAGCAAGTTGGTTCCTCAGCTGCTGCCAGTCTTTCAGAGCATGCCTTAGTTATCGTGGCATGAACAGCCACGCACTTGGGCTGCTTCTTCTTTGTCCTAGAAACCAAATTTCACTCTCAATTTCCCTGCTGCTTCCTGCTGAAACATTCCCAGATGAATAGCTTTGCTGTTGATATGCTGCATAAGGCTTGATTGGGTTGCTGGAGTCAACATTATTATTTTTAGACAATAGTCTGAAGCCTCTGATGCAAATCAACTTTAAAAGGTTACTTTTGTTTGTGTGCTTTAGGCTATGCTGTTCCCTCTTGTGACTCCGTTTTCCTGTGCTCTGTCAGCAGTGATATTCTTTAGGTGAGATGATTAGTCAAGGCCAGTTAATTCCCTTTGCCTCTCTCTTCTCTGACATAAACCTGTTGATTTCCACTGAAAAACGTCTGATCTGTTTGCCATCAGGAATTTTTGTATTAGTGAGCCTAAGTATTGCTATAAAGGCTACTTTCCAGTCTGATCATTTCTAAAATTACAACAAAAAAAGCAGTCATTTTAGTTTGCTCCTTAGAATATCAGTCAAATTAAAACAAAAGCAAGATTTGCCAAGCTTATGCGAAGCTGGATCACACTTCAGACTGTATTTTTGCACGTTATTAAGTTTACTGAAGTCTCAGGGGATAAAATTTGCAAAAGCAAGTACCATTTAAAGTCATTGGCACTCATGCATTTTAATCCCCTGGGTGCTTTTGCAGATCTTTCACAGACTGTGTAAATGTTCTATATCCAACTGCAGCAACTCCGTGATGGATGCCAGGCAGGAAGGTTTAGCAATGTCTCTCTTCATAGTGCATTTTACTGTTATTAACAACCTCTCACCTAAAGCAAAATAAATCTGACTTAATTTCCACCAGCTCCCAGTTATTAGCCATCCACTTGCAAATTAAGCTGCAGTGGCACTGATTGTTTTTTGATATTCCTGTTGCGTCAAAAATAAAACCCAACTAATTCTGCCTCATAATATATATCTGCATCTATTGTCTGCTGTGCAGGAATTGCCTGCAAAGAGAGTGTTGAGAAAGAACCAATACCATGGAACAGGTTTTTTCCTCACTACTGCTCGAATTAATCTCAAACCTGTTCCGTGTCTCAAAAGCTCAGAGCAGTGGTGCCTGTAATTCCAAAACAGCCTTGAAAGTGTCCAGTCTCCTTCTGCAGCAAGTTCACCTCAGTTTGGTCTTAAGGAAAGAGCTCCTGCCTGGGATAGAGAGGAGTTTCCAGATGGAGTTGATCCAATCCATTACTCCTCCATTATTTGTACAGCATCTGCATTCACTACAGCAGTGCTTATGTTAGAAATGCTTATGTGATACCAGATGTAAATAGTTAATAGACTGGAAAGTCAAAGTTAATGGAGATTTGGAAATGCATCTAATAAATCCCTCAATGACAGAGGCCAGGAGTTGGAGGTGGACTACTTGCAAACCAGTTTTCACCAAACTTGGAAAAAATGAGAAATTAGTAAATGACACTGAAGACATCGCTTTCAATGAGGACATGAGGCTGCATTATATAATCTGGGATATTTATGCCTTCATAGCAATTTAGGGATTTTCATTCTACAGTCAAAAATTAATTTGAAGTAATAATTGATAAATTAGTAATTTTTACAGAACCTTTCTTCCTCTAACCTGAAAAGAAGGAAAGAAAAAGAGCTCATTGCTACAGCCTGACACTGCAGCCTGACACTGCTTTTCTGATTAACTAGGACTGAATATTTCAGAGAAATCTGTTTCTCGCCTACATTCAGTCAACCAAATTAATTGATCTAAGAGAAGTTCCTTTCTAAATACCTTGTTCAGCAGAATAGCTGTATTATTTCCCCATTTAGTGCAACATGAGATGCTCTGCAATCAGCTGAAGTTTTAGAAAAGTGTACTGCACCTCTGCTACCTGCCTTGCTAACAGCTGCATTGCTAAAATGAGAAGCAAGTCTCAGTCTCTGGGGTTAAAAGTTCTTTTTCTTTCCTTTTTTCCTGTTGTTTGTGTTTGTTGGGGTTTTTTTTCTTTTAATTGAAGTAGTTTCAAGAGGTTCAAGAAATTATTTCTCCTAGAAAAAAACCTGAGAAGCCACCTTTTAAAGCTTTGTTGACATGTTAAAGGAAGTTGACTGGGTTTGTGCTTCATTAATAAAACAGTTTAAGTATTTGGGATTTTTTTCTGGGCACTGGGCTATACCTCTTCTGTTACACTTAGTAAAGTCAGAGCGAGGAGAAAAACAGGGGTAATACCTTCTCTTAGCTATGCTATTTAACTTCAGACCTTGCAGGATTATCTAGTTAAGTTCATTAATTAAACTGTCAGTCAGTGCAGAGGTTATTTTCATCTCTTTTCTGCAGACAAACAAGCAATTAAGGACAATGTTATCTCTGAGATATTTAGGTATGAGATGAGTTTCTGGCCAGTGCACCCAACTGTGGTGTTTAGTTACACGTGTGGGTACAAACACATGTACATTTTAAAAACTCTGCGAGACAAAAGCAGTCAGATTTGGTATTTTGATGCCAAAATCTGCATTTCATGTGAGAGTTCTAATAATTCCTCAAGCTCAGGTGCTCAGTTCTTTGAAAAGTGTGTGCATGACCTTTAGGAGAAATGAGTGTTTGGAGAACCCTCCTGAGTGGGTTGTTTCTGCTTTACAAATGAAGCTCAGTTCAGGGTGCAGGGGAAGGATGGGAAGGATATTCACCAAGCAGTCGTTTTCTCTAACTGGAATCCTGAGGAGGAATAGCAGGAGGAACTGCTGGCTGATCTGTTTGCCTTGGCTTCTGGCTGAGGGGAAATGAGTGACACAGATCTTTAGTAAGAGAGGTACTGCCTTTCTTGTGTAAAAATAAGGGACAACATGAAAAACAGCATCCTTTAGCATCCCAGGATTATCCTTTTTCTGACTTTTCCTGTGGCTGTGAGATCTGGAATTCGGTTATTAAAACTTTACTTTCTTCTTTAAGGTATTATGTAAGTTCAGTGTAACTGTGATGCATATTTGTATTTCATAATAATTTCTTGAAACTTCTTTGCATGTGTGAGCAAAGCCTAAGCCTTAAGGGATTTAATATTTAGCATATTTCTGCAATCTGGCAAGGTCATCTTTCTGCTGATATATTTGAGTTAGGAATTTACACAGCAAATGCCATAACTATTAAGTGTGAGAGAGAGCTAGAGTTCTGAAAAATTAAGATGTTTGAAAATAGAACCTGACCTTCTCTAATATAGGATTCCTGATGCTCTCCCCACACCCTTTACTTAATATTTCAGTTCCCATCACACATGGAACAAACAAACATAAATCAATCAGGAGTTTCCCCCTTTTGCAAACGTCTAAGGCTTTCAAAGTGACCTTTTTCTTTCCTTCAGAAACTGTAGTTGGAACAGTGAATAAAAATTTTCCTCCCAGAAACCAGAATGTGAATTCAGCTACTCGAGAACAAATGTCCAGCAGTGAATTAAATAATTTTGCATGTTCTTTTTAGAGAAGTTTTACTCTTGTGAACAATTAACCTGTCAGCTGTTTTTTGTTGTAATTTAACCTTCAGCAAATGTGTTTTGTCGAAATTCAACACACACCAGATGAGATTGTTCTAATTTTAAGAATTTAGTTTTTTATTTAATTCTTTATTTTCTTAGCTATGCTATTTTTAGTATTATATATTAAGTATTTAGTTTTTAGCTGCCTTCACCCATTTTCACCTTCACCAAAGGCTTGAGAGTTACAACTTAGCAAATATAAGTGAATATTAAAGGATCATTTGTTGTATCTGCAGCACATTTTCAGTTTCTTTGTGCTCTCCTGTGCAGAGCTGAGTACTCCGTGTCTGAACATTTCCCTGTTGTCAAGACTGACATGAACAATGTGCTGGCAGAGGGGGAAACATGATGGAAACCCCCTTTCTTATATTCTTTCAAGTTAAATTGGTATCTTAGGTAGAGCATTGTTGCTGTTTCTGCAGTGAATGATCTAAAAAAACCCTGCAGTAATTCCCTTTTCTATTTGAAGACACAGGTCCTGTGCAGGGCCAGGAGTTGGGCTCGATGATCCTGGTGGGTCTCTTCCAACTTGGCATATTCTGTGATTCTGAGGTCTCTTCGAAGCTGAACTTTAGTGTTACCAGCTGCACATTATGATCCATGGTCCAACCAAGACAGTTTTATGGCACCATAATGTTTTTACTTACTAACCATCCACTTCAATCTTGAAAATATTTATGCAAACCTGTTCCCCTTTAAAATGACTGTATACCAAGAGAGAAAATTTAGAAATATTTTGATATTGCTTTAACTTGAATCAACAGTGGCCACACCAAACCAATCTCTTTTCAGCAAGTCTTTGCAAACTTGCTCAGCTGACAAAGAGCTGATACATTGCTGGTAAGGAATGAAATACACTTGTTATCAAGGTATTTATTTTTAAGGTGTGCAAAGTCTTGGAAAACAACCTGTTGTCATTTTCTAATTACTGATGAGAGCAAACATGGACAATACCACGCTGTATTTTATGGCACAGCAGTCATAGTGCCTGCTGCATTCCCACATTTCTAGGCAACAAAAATGCATTTTGAGTAGTTCTCCCAAGCTCTGGTGGATACACAGTGATGAACTGCTCTGCAGCCTGCCTTGCAATTCATCCCTCTGGTTCAGCACCACTCCAAGGAACTGGAACTGGATTCAGCTGAGGCTGCACTAAATCTCATGGCTGTTCTCAGCCATGCAAACCCATCCCCACGCTCAGTGCACAAACTTCAGTGCCTTTTCTCCATTTTGGAGGTGCAGTTTGCCTTATTGATGGACCATTACTACTTTTAAAGGTCATGCACTATGACTATAAAAGTTATTTTTACAGTCACATTGCATGAAAGGATGTATCCTGACCAGCTGACATAAATAAATCCCAGCTTCAAAATTAGACTGTGGTTGTGCTGACTGTTCTGCTTCCCTTGTGTGTTGGACTAACAAATGGCTCCAGATGCTTTGCCACATACAGCCACTATTTATTGCCTGAAAAAAAATTATGGAATAAATTGATCATCAAACACCAAGCCACAGTAAAATACCAGAGCAATCCCAGCCCAGCCTGCCAGGATAAAGCTGGCAGGTGTTTAAGTAAACTGCAATCTTCTGGAAGATGATTAAAATTTTTGCTCTTTGGAGTTGCAGTTCTTGTGGTGGCTGAAGGCACATTTATATAAATGATATAAAAAACTGAAGACCCTTTGGTGGCAAGACGTAAGATTTCTGTGATAACATTTTAGGATTTGCTCTCAAACAATGACGTCATTTGGAGGAAATGAAACAGCCTGTGGTAGCCAGCCCAGACACTCAGGAGATGGAGGGAAAATTTTTACAAGGGCATGGAATGACAGGACAAACTTCAAACTGCAAGAGTGTAGGTTTGGATTAGATATCAGGAAGAAATTCTTCCCTGTGAGGGTGATGAGGCCCTGGCACAGGTTGCCCAGAGAAGCTGTGGCTGCCCCATCCCTGGAATGCCCAACGCCAGGCTGGATGGGGTTTGGAGCAACCTGGGACAGTGGAAGGTGTCCCTGCCCATGGAAGGGAGTTGGAGCTGGATTAACTGTGAGATCCTTTCCAACCAAACTATTCTATGACTCTGTGATGGTGTCAGGCAGGGCAAACTCTCACCATCACTCTCTGGCTCATCCCAGGTTTCTCTGTCTTCTTTTCCAGTCCTCCATCACCCCCTCAGCAGCAGGACATGGCAGAGGTCCCAAGAGCTCAGACTCTTCTCTTCAAGCACAGGTAACAGAGCCAAAACCCCACCACTCCTGTCCCCAGCTCCCTTCTCATGGAGGATTTCTTGTCAGAGCCTAAATTAATTCCTGTTCATCTAATGTTAAATCTGGAGCAGGAAATCTGCTCCAGCTCTGGCAGAAATCAGCTCTCTCCCTTCATTTTCCCACTCTGGGGCTCCAATACATGATTCCTGGGGAAGTGTAGGGTTCACCTTTTTAAATAACTCCATCTTGAACTTTTACTTTGCTGCAGTACTTTTTTAGTGCCAATACTTGAAGCAATCCACGTTCCTCAAGGAGAAAAAAGAAAAAGAAGCAATTTGATATAAAATGACAGCAATTCAATGCAGTTTGGACTTTTAAGAAAAGTGAGATTTTTCTTTTTCTCCTTCTTTCCTCATCTGACCCTCAGCTCAGTTTTTGGCACCATTCTATCCTACCAGAAGAGCTCCTCCATCACTTCTGTGCCTGCTGCCAGCTCTGCACCATTCCTTTCCTTTCCTTCCTGTTCCATCACTTAATAAAGGCACAACATTAATTTCTGGGTGAAATCTTGTTTCTCTCTGTGGTGGATAATTTCTAGAAGAACCACTTTCAGAAAGTATTCTTCTGTGGGGAGAGGTGCTGAGTGCTCAGCACCTCTGAGAGTGTGACCATTTATGTCCTTGCCTGTTTGTGACTCCAGGAAAACAGCTTGAGGCAGTGATTAAAATCATAATTCATTTGTGTTTTATATGTGCAGTCCAGGTACCTAAAAGCACTTTTGCTTCCAGCAGTTGTGGAAAGAGTAAGGTCATATGAGAAAATACAGGTACCTATTCTGGATTTCACAGGGATTGTCTCACCCTCCCTACAGCTGCTGTTTCACACGAGCTGTTTGCTGAAGGATGACCAGAGGGAAAAACCCTTAATTGCAATTCACAGTGGCTGGTTTTCAGTGAGCAAATTTCCATCACTCCAGTCAGGAACCAGGAAGGCAGAGCTGGTCCCAACAGAGAGTAGCTCCCAGCTACTGAGCTGCTCCTTCCATCAGCTTATTAGCATCCATCCCATATTTTCCTTTTTCTATTTCATCCCATATTTTCCTTTTTCTATTTCATTCTATATAAAATATAGAATATTTTATACTGGCAGGGGATCTTAAGGATCATTTTGTTCTGTCCCCCCTGTCATGGGCAGGGGTGCCTTTCAGTAGATCAGGTTGCTCAGAGCTCCAGCAAGTCTGGCCTTGGACACTTCCAGGGTTGGGGCACCTACAGCTTCTCTGGACAACCTGTGCCAGGGCCTCACCACCTTCACAGGGAAGGATTTCTTCCTAATATCTAATGTAGCCCTACTGTCTGTCAGTTTGAAGCCATTCCCCTTTGTCATGTCACTCCCTGTAAATAGTCTCTCTCCACCCTTCCTGTGGCTCCTTCAGCTCCTAGAAGGCCACAATGAGGTCACCCCAAAGCTTCTCCTCTCCAGGCTCAACATTCCCAACTCTCCCAGCCTTTCCTCCCAGCAGAGCTGCTCCATCCCTCTGATCCTCCTGGTTCCTCCTCTGAACTCTCTCCAGCAGCTCCATGTCCTCCCTGTGCTGGATCCCAGGGCTGGATGCAGATTCCAGGTGTGGTCTCACCTGAGGGGGCAGAGGGGCACAATCCCCTCCCCTGTGCCCACCCTGGGGGATCAGCCCAGGGCACAGGGGGTTTCTGGGCTGGACCATATCCAGCCTCTCCCCCAGCTCCTTCTCCCAGGGCTGCTCCCACTCTGTGTATCCCCAGCCTGGATTGATACTGGAGTTGCCCTGGCCCAGGTGCAGCACCTTTCATCTGACCTTGTTAAACCTCATGAGATTCACATGGATGCACTTATTCCCCACCATTAACCCTCTCTTGGAGAGTAAAACACTTCATGCCCCTGGTCAAGGCTCTCAAAACCCGTCAGAGAAGGCAAGGAGGGTGGTGCCTGATGAGAAGAGGCAATCAGCCTTCAGCCATCAGACACCCTTCTGTCTGAATAAGCAGGAAACTTTTCACAATTCCTGTTTGTTTATTGCCTGAGCTAGCTAAAGGCCATGAAATGCTAATGTTAACGCTACTAGCACATTACTGCCTCTTTAATTTATTTCAGCTAACTTCTGTGGATGGCATTTGGGTAAGCTAAACTGCCAGTTGAACTGAATTTGTTGTGCAGTTCGACGTAAAAACCGTGCTGGAAATAGATCTGTATTCAGAGGCATCTAATTAGGAAAGCATCATGATAGTCAATGCAAATGTTTTCCAAGGCACTGCATCTGTGCACCATGCTTCAGTTGTACACTGAGATTGCAGTATCTATTTTCCAAGTAATAAAAGCCATCTAACGAGGAAAACATGCACTTTCAGCCTGCTTCTGTGAAGGAAAAAGCAAACCTCATGTTTTAGTGCTTAAGCCTCTGTGTTTAAATTTCCTCGGCAAAATAAGAAGGAAAATAAGAAGGGAAATTTGCAGGGCATGGCGTGACAGGAATGTGTGTAGTGTTTGTTAGGTGAGAGCTGTGCTTTCCAAAAGCCCAGTCCTATAGTTTCAGGCTGCACACAAACACTGTTTGATATCCAAAGGTACAACCTAAATGTATAATTCCTGCAGAAAGGGACCTTAAGGATTATCTGGTTCCAAACCCCTTCCACTAGACCTTGCTCAGAGCCTGGTCACTTCCAGAGATGGGGCAGCCACAACTTCTCCAGGCAACTTGTGCCAGGGCTTCATAACCCTCATAATAAAGAATTTCTTCTTAACATCCAATCTAACCCTGCTCTCTTTCAGTTTGAAGCCATTCCTCCTTCTCCTGTCACTCCAGACCCTTGGAAATAGTCTCTCTCCATCGTTCTTGTGGCTCCTTCAGGTCCTGGAAGGCCACAATGAGGTCACCCCAAAGCTTCTCCTCTCCAGGCTCAACATTCCCAGCTCTCCCAGCCTTTTCTCCCAGCAGAGCTGCTTCATCCCTCTGATCCTCCTGGTTCCTCCTCTGGACCTGCTCCAACAGGTCCACGTCCTTCCCGTGCTGGATCCCAGATCTGAAGGCAGTATATGCACATATATGAATTTAAATACACCTGAAACCTTCCATTCCTTCCTGAGAAGGAATCAAGAGCTTGGGGTTCAGCTTTTAGACAGAGCAAAAATAAGACAAAACAATTTTTAGTGTATTAAAGTGAAATACTAGGTTTGGGGTAAAATAAAAAAAAATTATTTCAGTAAATGGACTAAAATGTAAGTGTTAATATTGTTACATGTATAACATTGTCTCTTGGCTTTTTGAGATTTTATGAAGCTTTTCATTAAAGTGTTTAAAATACTTTGAAAGCATCATAAGTGCTGTAGAATATTTTTCCCTGTGCTTCTAAAGTGTTATAAAAATCCTTAAGGATCTGTGCAAACTCTCTAAAAAACCTGAATTTGCTTCTAGCATCTAAACTTGACTAAAAATAACTAGTCCATCAAACTCAAAAGAACACACATTTTTCTTCAAGTTCATCTAGGGATTTGATTATTCTGTTGAAAATGGTAAAAAATAGCAATTCTGAAAATCCAGGCAGAAAAACAGATTGATCTCCTAGGTCTGTCTAGTTGATGTTTGGTTGCTTTCCTTCAAAACAACAGATTCCTCCCCTTTTCTTTGAGTAAGTAAATAATTTCTGGCCTCTCATATCTGTAGAAAACTGCTTTTTATGAGGAATTTATTCAAAAAGTCACTGCAGTTCTATTTGTAGAACAAATGGATCTTTAATGGTTCTCAGTCTCATTTGAATATTCATGCTAATGTGTGTTTTTTCCATTTAGGAAATAATCATGTGGCAACCAAGCACTGCAAGAGGCACTTCTTTAGGAAACTAATTTACACTGATTCTTGACGAGACTGAGGAAACCACCAAGTTCATTAAGGAAATTAAAAACACTGTATGTTGTCTTCTACCTGTCCTAGCTCCAGTGTATATACAGTGTTCCATGTACAGCTGTAGTGCTTCCCAAGGATCTTCCTGATTATAGATGTTAAAAATCCTGAGTGGTCATTGTGCTTTAGAAATGAACACAGGAGGAGAAAATCATAAAGTGGTTTGGGTTGGAAGGGACCTTAAAGATCTTCTAGTTCCAACCCCCTGCCATGGGCACTATCCCAGGTGGCTCCAACCTGGTCTTGGACACTTTTAGGGATGGGGCAGCCACAGCTTCTCTGGGCAACCTGTGCCAGGGCCTCACCACCCTCACATTTTCATCTTCTTCCTGATATCCAATCTAACCCTACTTTCTGCCAGTCTGAAGCCATTCCCCCTTGTCCTGTCATTCCAGGCATTCAGAGGATGCAGCCAGAAACCAACCACCATCTTAACACATCTGTGCAGCTTGTGTTGGGTTAGTTTTGAAAAGGAATGGACAAAGGGCCCTTTTTATTCACTATAAACTCAATAAACCCCCTTTCATCCACTTTCTGCATTCTGTTCCTCTGCCACAGTGCCAGCTTGACTCTTTTAGCCTTTACTCCTCACCTACTACTGGAGAAGCTGGAATTCTGTGCTTTCTCTAGGTTTGTTTGCTCCACTCCTTCATTTTTCCTATGCCTTTCCAGCACAGAGCATGGCAGATTCTTGGTGGAGGGAAGGACTCTTCATCTGAGGGTTTCATCTAATCCAAATCCAAGCAGAGCTCCATTTAGGCACTTGAACTTTCTTTTTTCTGCTTTGTATGGGGTTGCCTTTTGCCCTTAGCAGTTAAAAGTGGTCCTACACACACAGTAGGTGACAATGTCTTTGTCATCAGCCACAAACCCAACTGCCAACGCTGCTGCTCCCAAGTGAGAAAGTTTTGCTGCTGATTTCTAAAAACTCAGAATGGAACCCAGTTCTTCTGAAGAATACAAAAAACCCAACCCGAACCCAAATAATAATGACACTGGTTCCAAATCGTGTTTTTGGAAGAGGAAGATGAAGATGGAGAAGAGGATATATATAAAATACTATTCAAAAAATATTAAATATATTGAAATATTAATGAAAAGAAACACATCAATATAATTCAAGATGTTTCCATATATATAAAGTAATACATAAATATAATAAAATATAATTAAAGTATTTTTATATATTATAAATAAGTAAGTAAAACATTAATATGACAGTTTTCCACAGATATTTTTTGTACTGTTCCACTGGAAATCAGAAGGGAAAAAAAGTTTAACCAATGTTTGTGGTAATAGTCTTTGACAGAGCCCTTTAAATCTTTAGTCAGATATGAACTGAGTATGGTGCTTTGCATATTTTACTTTTTTCAGTAGCAGTAATGCAAAACAAATTTAAACTGTCTTCAGGGACTCTGTTTTCAAATTTTGTCTATTTAACAGTTCAGTTATAAAGTGTATTTACAGAGGTTTTTTTCTCTCTAATTAATTGTTTTAGAGATAGTTATTATTTGCTGTCATGTATTGAAGAGCACAAGGAGGAAAGGAAAGAAAAAAGGAGCCTTAAAGCATTTCTACATCATTATCCATTTATTAAAGCACTTAAGAGTGTGTGTTACCCACACATTTTTATGTGAGATCCATTACAAAAAGTACTGGCCATACTGAATTAATGGGAACTTTGCCTTGGAGACTGAGCTTCACAGCCTGGGTTTTAACATACCCTCCTTTTGCTCAGTGATCTGGGACTTGTGGTTGCAAAAACTAGAATTTAAAAGCCTTGCTGACAAAGCTAATAAGGCTGTGAGAAATTGAATTACACAGCATAGCACAGAGGAACAATTGGAGAACATAAAAATTCTACTGGAAGAACTGAGAAGAATTGGTGCAACATTGCAGGACTGGTATGTGAACCTCTGCTGTCTCTGCAGTCTTGTCATGTTTTCAACTCCTGTCTTTTTAGTTTTCCATGTAAAAACTGTGAAGACAACAATTGCATGTTGGTGTTTCCCTTAGCCTTTAGTAAGGGAAACTGATAAAAAGGCTGAGAGAGTTGGGGTTGTTCAGCCTGGAGATGAGAAGGCTCTGGGGAGACCTAAGAGCTCCTTCCAGTGCCTGAAGGGGTTTTTTAATAAAAATGGGAACAAAGGTTTTAGCAGAGCCTGTTGTGGTGGGACAAAGGGGAATGGCTTAAAACTAAGGGTAGATTTCCACTTGATATAAGGAAGAAATTTTTTATGGTGAGTGAGGTGAAACACTGGAACAGGTTGCCCAGAGAGGTGGTAGATGTTCCATATCTAGAAACATTCAAGACCACGTTGGATGGGGCTCTGAGCTGCCTGGGATAGTAGAAGGTGTCCCTGTCCATGGCAGGGGGTTGGAACTGGATGATCTTTAAGGTCCCTTCTAACCCAAACTCTTCTAAGATTCTATGAACTCTACCATGCCCATTATTGCTCAGTCAGTTCTTAAGTCAGATGGAGAAATATGACTCATTAAAATAGTGACCAGGGCAGGAGAGGGCCAAGGAGAGGAGGAATCACCTCTCCTGGCTCTGGAGTGCAGAGATGACCTGAGGTGGTTGGCTACACCCCCTCCCTCTGTTGTCATGTGCACATATGTGCATTTCTACATTCTGTATAGAAAATATTACAGACCCCAGCTGCTGACCCACAGGCCCCTCAGAACCTGCTGTATGACATGACCGTCAGAGCACATTTTTCTTTATTGAGCCACTTAAAATTAAAGCATTGAAATTTTTTTTTCCTACCAGGAGCTCCCATTTAACTATTTTTCTTCGTCCAAAGCTCATTTTACTTTGTGTTAGGTTTTCTCCAGCACATATTTTTGCTGACAAACTCACAATTTTGTCCTCTAACAGGACATTTAGGGAAGTCAATATGATTTGGGAAACCACTTTGCCCTGCCTGTACTTAAGCCAGATCACAATGATGTTAAATGAACTCCTTTTAATAATTCATTGCAGTGGAATCTGGTTTACATTTAGGTAGCTCTTAGGGAAGGAAAAAGGCTTCAGCTTCTGAGCTTCATCTTGCAGAGCTGATGAATTGCTCCTGGGCTGTTTCCAGATGCTCCTCCAAACTGGAGAAAATCCCCCACATCATCTCCCCTTTTCTTTCTGACTCCCAGAGTACAATATCTCCATACCTTGTGCCAGCAGCCCTGATACAGGAGGTGATAAATGGAAAAGGCAATTACTTGTGTAACTTCCCATTATAAAAAGAAAAAAGAAAAGCCTTTCACCTACTGATGGACAGATTTCATTAAGGCTTCTCTCCTCAATCACCATAGAAAATAGATCTCAGGCCCCATGTACTCACTGGACAGAGGAGCTGTGTTGTGCATTGTGGTGTTTGGGACTGAGGACAAACAACCCAAAAAACAACCCAGAAAAATAAAAATAGTCCAGAGATAGGAAATTGGAGCTGTTTCAGGCCTGGGCACCATCATGTGCCATGAGAAAGCTTTGAGAAAGCAGCACCTTGTGTTCAGCCAGCACAGCCCTGTCATAACCATGGTGGGTTAAGAGGCTCATCACAGGGTGGAACAAAGTTTGGGGGTAAAGATAAAATGATTTGTTAGTTTAGCTCCTACAAAGAAGTGAGAAAAGATAAGTGTGGGGTACATGAGCTCTGAAAATGACCTGAAAAAGAAATCATCTGTCTTAAAGCACATCTGTTTTTCCAGCCCATGGTCTAACAAAAGTTATTCCCCATACACTTTACCTCAATTATGTTTATGTATTAAGTAATATATTACCTAATATCTGTATTTGAACTGAAGACACTCTAATTATAATACAAACATGAATTAATTTAAATGTGTGTGCATGCATAGGTGCCTATAACTTAAAGTGTGTGTGTTATATACAGAGAAGCAAAACTATTTCTGTAGCTGCAGGCAGACCAACTAAAAAAAGAGAGAAGGGAGGAGATAATTTATTAGTACTGAAAATCAATATAATGTCCTCAGCTGGAAAAGGAGTGGTGTTCAATTTTCCTAGCTGGAGATGTGGCCTGTAGCATGAATTCTCATTTAATGGGACCCAGGGAAGGAAGGGAACAGGAGCTGTTTGGGAAGAACCTTCTTGCAGAAGTTGTAGCTTCTTTGAGGTCAACTTTGAAACAGAGAGCTGTGAACAGCACCCCCAAAAATGTAATGACAATTAATAAAGTTGTCATAAAACATGGAAATTTGTGTCAATTAGGATTAGTATCGTGGGATATTCTCTCATATGTTCAAATGGCTTTAAAAGCTGTATCTACCACACTTATTTTTACAGTTCTACTCTTCTTGCTTTTGTCAGGAGCCTCAGCTCCAGTCAGGAGCTGGTTTTTGTTTTCTGCAGATGCTCTCTGGGTTGACCAGGGGCCAATTCAGCATTCCAAAGCACTTATAAGCAGCCCCATGAACACTTCCTCCGTGGGCCAGGAAGAGAAAGCAGAGGACTTCAGAGAACAGTTATTTGAATTACGCTTTGGCTTTGATTTGCCAGCTGCACCACCAGCAAGAAAAGAGACATGAAAATGTCACAAAGATTGTAACCTTTAAAATGGGTTTGAATTTAAAAAAAATACCCCAAAGCCCTGCTCAAAACCATGAGGCTGTGCCAGCCTGCAGCAGGGTTTTCATCCTTCCCTGACCTCACCAGCTCAGCCCACAGTCCCAGTGCTCTGTGCTGGTACCTGACCCTGGGTGTCCCTTCCTGGAGTGTCCCCAGAAGGGACCTGTGGTGCCACCAGAGCAGGTTTGCAGCACTGTCCTATCCACCATCTCGGGAGCAGAGTACCCAGGAAAACTCACCACAGCCTTTCAAAACCCTGCCAGCCAACAGCATGACCCCACTGTCAACTTTTAATGCTACAAATCCACCAGAAATAAAGTTTTGTCTTTGCAGCTGGAAGGCGTTTTGGCTGCATGTGTCAAAGAAATTTCTGTGTTTGTCCTTTGGATTTTCTTTTAAGGGGATTGCTCAGCTGTTTGAAGAATTAAAGTTATACCTGAATTCTTCTGATGTGTCCAATACTCCTGGTGAAAATCCTGGGGTGTTTTCTGTCTATGTGAAAATGTTATTTTGGTAATGAAGAGTACTGAAATAAGGGTGTCTTGGAGTAAAAGCTTACTTATTATATTCTGAATACATTCATGGTATATTCTGAATATGTTCCTATACTCAATATGCTCTGAATATATTTAGAGAGGATAAAAAATTACCTGCATAAAGAAAATAATCCCTATTGAAATCATATAGTAAATACTGTAGTGGAAAAAGAGGGATAAATAGCAATCTTTTCCTAAAAGTATAGGTAATATTTAAATTTTTATAAATAAGTCAACTTTGCAGGTTTTTCCCCGGAGTAATACACCTTGTTTTTGTGGTTTTGTTTTTAAATAAATGTATGTGTATGTATTGATTCAGCAGATATTTCCAAGCACTCTGGGGAATGTTGAGCTGTAATTGACATCCTTCAATGCTTTTTTAAAATTGACACTTCTTCAGACAGAATATATTTAGATATGGACCCAAGAGTACCCTGCTGGTTGAAAACATCAGCTATAAAAGTTATCTGAAAGTCATAGAAATACCACCAGTGCTCTTTTTGAACAAGGTCATTGGTTAGGGAACCATCAGAAAGTTTCTGCTCACTATAAAGCACATCAAAAATAACTGGGTTGCAAAGTCAACCATCTGAAGTTGAGAAAGGCCAGAATTAGATACCCCTGCAGTATTAATGGCACTTGCTCTTCCATGATGAAATGTGTTATGACACAGGTTTTGACTTCATAATCCTGTGTCCTCCCTCCCCCAGCCCAATCCTTTTGAATGGGTAATTTTTTCTTTTATACTACCTGTATTTTATTTAGAATTCACTGTTCAGAGGCTGAAACGAACATAAAATTATTCATTGTCTCCCTGGAGATTTTGTGATTCTAATTTCATGTCACAGACACAGCGGTGTCCAAGTCCAATTCCACAAATATTCCTGAGTTTCTCTGCACAAGGTCATGGTGAGATGAAGCAGAAAATGCCTGAACATGAAGGGCAAAATTTCACCTGACTTTTGGTACCTCACATTATGTCACACCAGGAAAATGCTAACAGCATTATGTATATAAAAAGCTGAGATGAATGACTGTAATAAAACAGGGCTGCCCCCAGTACCAAGCCCTGGGATGTCACTGCATTCCCCACCACTCTGTGGGCCTGGATGTCCAGCCAGGGAAACAAATCCACAGCCTCTCCCTCATTCACTAAGCAGGTCACCCTGTCACAAAGATCAGGTTGGTCAGGCATGAATTGCCTCTTCCTCCTCCTTTGTTACTGTTTCCCCTCCTTAGCCCTCCTTTGGCTGTTGACATATTTTCAGAAACATTTTTTTACAGTCTTTTACAGCACAAATTAAATTTTAGGTGAGCTTTGGCCCTTCTGATTTTCTTCCTGCATAACCCAACAACAGTTGTTTGGGGTTTTTTAAATGGAAAACTGACCTCCCTTTCTTCTGACCTCCATTTCTTCTCCATTTCCTCTTCTCATTTTAATTCCCTTTCTCTTCTCTCCTGTAACTTCCCTTTGTCTCTCCCACTTATTCTGGCAAACAATGCACATGTCCAAGCCACCTGCAGCCAGTTTCTCCTGGAGAATGCTGTGGGAGACCATGTCAAAGGCTTTATGAAAGTCCAGGGAAAACACATCCATTGACTCCTCTGGCACAGAGAAGCTGTGACTGCCCCATCCCTGGAAGTGTCCAAGGCCAGGTTGGATGGGGCTTGGAGCCACCTGGGATAGTGGAAGGTGTCCCTGCCCATGGCAGGGGGTTGGGAGGAGATGATTTTTAAGGTCCCTTCCAACCCCAACCAGTCTGTGATATTCAGTTACTTTTAGGCTTCTGGGTTTTGCTTTGAGAGATGAATAAGATCCCTTTTCTTCCTGACACCTTTGTCTTGCTCCAGGCCCACACTACCCCGGGCGCCCAGTAGAGCCATCACTAACTACAGTAATTCTGCTCACCATGGCAACAATCTGCTTGAATAATTAGTGCATTTAAACCCAGTTGATGGAGGGTTTTTTCCTTCAGTGCTTCCTCATTCAGCTTTTGACATGTAACACGATCTGGCATGATGCCTCCAATGATTGAAGATGCCCAATCTCCTGTGCCTTTCGTTGACCAAGAATGCATTTGTTAATAAGCACTTGAATAGGTGCCCCATCCATTTAATGGCTGGACATGAGGAACTGCCTGCTGGATGTGCCAGGCACTTGTGGGCAGTGGCTCCACGTCCTGGGGGAGGCTGGGGACAAGGGCTGTCCCTCAGGGCTCTGCCTTGGCCCCGGGGCTCCTCAGTGTCTTTGTCAGTGACACACAGTGGCACTGAGAAGAACTGGATGATCTTCAAAGCCATTCTATGACACCATGATCCTACAGTCTACAACTCTTTTGGTCAACCTGCCATGGAATTTAGTTGAGTAAAATCAAGTCCTTTGTGTAAAGCAATGAAGCTGAAGTCTTGTGCCTACAGAATGACCTTGAAGGAAGCATCTGGTCCCTGCAGCTTTCCCCTCTGTGACAGTGTTATGGGGGCCTGTAAAACACTCAGGCTTCTGAGTTATTCACTTAGAATCCTGATAACTTGCTGTAGAAGTGCCAATGAGAGACTGTACCAGCAGCTTTCCCCCTATGAAGTCTGCAGCTCCTGAGTCTTTAGTAATAGAAATGTTGCTGGACCGTATTCAGAGGGGGAGTCTCATCTTTTTAGTGCAAATAAGATAAAATTAAAATCTGAGAGACATCTAATTTTAACATTCTGCTCTCTTTGAGGCTGCCTCATGTCACTGTCAGGGTCACAATAATATTTGACACTGCCACTGTTACTAAATGCTGAAGTTTTCAATTTTGATTAAAACTGCAAAAGATAGAAGCTGTATTGTCAAGCATCATCCTGACACAGACATCAACTGTGCATAACTTTGTTTACATGGCAAAACTGGGGAACTTAGAGTTGTGGTGAATTGTGCCAATGTCTTAACTCTTGGTCTCTGCCATTTTTCTTCTCCAAGTGAAGCACTTACTTCCTTTATTACACACTTACCTGCTGCTTCTTTTATTGCAAACCCCTACTAAATTCTTTGGGACTTCAGTGACTGTAAAAAAAAGATAGATTTTGTCCTGTCAAACCTAGATGTGTGTTTTATTTGGGCTATGCAGGCTTTGGAGATGAGTTTCTGTTGTGGAACCATGTAAGAGACAAGTCAATATATTGCTGGGTAAATGGGCAAGACTTGCTCTTCTCTCATGTGACCCAGGCTGATGTTCTTTACTGAGCTGCAAAGACTGCCTCAGGTCTCATGCTGGAAATTGTTTCATTCTCATACGTATAAAGTGCTATTTTCCTCCAGGAATTGTGCTTTTTGTTACTGTGTTTGGAAGTTGCTCCAGGGATTGGGATAAACCCTGAGGTCCATGGATCTTGAGCTCAAACATGTCAGCACCAGCTGATAGCTCTGCTGGTTCAGCTGCCATTTGAGTAATTGCTAATTTTCATGACAACATTTCAAGCTTCTTTCAAGCCCAGTACACGCAGCTAAAAAAGTGGTGCTTGGGAATCCTCCCTGAGCTCTAGACAAGTTGTTTGTACCCTGGGATCAGTAATGGGTAATTTCATCAAGCCTGCTGAGCCCCAGGCCTTGCCCAGCCCTGTCCTGGCTGCTCTGGCTTCCAGACAACGAAGCAAAGAGAAAATGTCAATGTGATCATCATTGGATGTGGCCAAAACTGCTTTCTGTTCTCTAGATAATGTGGGTGTTGGGAATCCTTTGGTCTGGTTCCCAGGGCAGAGAAAGGAGATGCGTAACTTGCCAGGAGAATGGAAATTCTGAAATTTGCCTTTCCTCGTTTTATAAGGAAAAAACCTGCAAAACTGTTCTGGTGTTGGGAAGAGACTCTTGAAGCTCCCACCTAGAAGCTGAATCCCCACAAGCCTTTGTTAGACTCTGATCCAGGAGAAAGAGGCTAAGAACAGGCAGATGCCATGGGATGCCCAGGCTGAATTTAGTAGATTGTTGCCTCAGAGCCTCAGACTCAGATAACTCTCATTTGTCTTGGGCCAACTGGCACTGACAGGAGATCTGGCTGTTTTTATGCTGGAAGTTACTGGAAATGAGCGACTGTCATGGAAATTTTGGGTTCACTGAGTGTTTTTTTCAACAAGATCCCTAATCACCCAGCATTGGAACAAGCCTGTTGAGAATAATCATAACTAGTAACTGTGATCTTTGGATAAAACCATTTTCTTCATAACATTGTCAGCTGTGGCATAAAGCTCTCTGCATGTTCCTGAGGAGGCAAACCCTGACCATTTCCATGTGGAAAAGGATGTGGTGCTACTGTTTGCTCTGCCATGTTAGGAAGGGATGGCAGAGCACTGGGTACAGCTCCCAGGGAGTTGTGTGCATGTGTCTGAAAAGTGGTTCACAGCTGTAAAGGAAATCATGGGCTTGCTATACTTTTAAGGTTTGATGCAGAGCTCTTTATAGCACTCAGACTTCATCCAACTCTTTTTCTTCTGGTTCTAGTCAGTGTAAATTACTCCCTTCACCTTGCCTTGAGCTTTTGTCTCTAAAAGTCTCTGCCTCGTGATCTTCTGCTGAATGGATTAAAAAGCTCAACTTCTTGCTGTGAGGAGTAAAGAATAAAATATCAAGTTATAAAAATAGCCAGGAGACATTGCCTCCTGGATAGGGCAATATGGGCTAAAGGGATGGGCCACAAAAGGTTCAGATCTGTCTGTGCACCCACACCAGCTGAGACAAACACTTGAGAGTGATGTGACTGAAAGGAGCTGATTGCTGTGGTTTCATGGTGCTACTTTCATGCTACTTCCTCCAAGTGCAGTGTACTGAAAGGGTTGTGATGGCAACTTTCCTGCTGATCTTGACAGAGAGCACGTGTGTTTGTGGGTACGTGCGCTCACGTCTGCACGTTGTAATCACAGATAAGCTCCTCATGGCCCAGGTGACAGCTGGCTCTGTAATGCCAGATTGACCAGGAATAACCTGCAATCCCACCCATTCCCAGTGCACCAACTCCCCCTGGTTGGTCTGAAAATCCATGCTCAGTTATGCCCCAGGCCAGCCAAGAGCAGCCTAAACCCCAAACACCCACCATGTATTTTGCAAGCCACCCAAGCATAATTGGGTGGCCACACTGACTTGTTTTTAGCCTCTCAATCCCAAGTCTTCCTCAAAATCTGCCCTGAAATGAGCCTCCCTCCTTCCCTGGAGTTTTGTTTTAACTCTCTTTGAAGTGACAGGAAAACTGCAGAGTTATTTTTAGCAGCACCTCATCAGTCCTGTGTTCCCCATTGCTTTGGCTCCTCCGCCCGAGGTGATTCTGCTACAAATACTGCAAAGGGTTCACCTTCAAAGATGATGATTTAATTAGAAGTGCAAAGAGCTATGGCCCAACATGTCAGATACTAATGAACAAGCTTTTGTGGTTGGTGGAGAGCAGCTTGCCAAGGTATCCATCCATTTCTCAGTGTGTAAGATGAAATGCAACTGAAGCTGTTGCCATTTTTTAAAGGAAAATCTTATTACAGCCCAGGCAAGGATATCAGAATAAAATAAATGGGCTTCTGGTGCTTCTTCATCTATTTGTATGTAGGTTCAGGTGTGATTATGTAGTCTGCTATCAACTTTAATTAAGCTTTCCCTTTGCTACTGACCTTGGGGCTTAAATATAATTTGTCCTATAGGAAGAACAGGTGGTACGAGCTCCGTGTTTTAAAGTTCAAATTGATTTAGGTTACATTTAATTTAAATTTCCTTATGGAAGCATATAATTTTGCTATTGCTAATGTTGGAGCAATTACACAGAGGTGAAGAATCTGGCACACAGGAGAGCCTTTCAGCTCTCTAATGATTTTCTTCATGAACAGAAGTGTCCCTGCCTTGTGCTTTTGGTATAATGTTATTTAAATCCAACAGAGTCCCAATAAGCTCCCACTTTCCTGCAAGTCTCTGGCTCACCAGACAATCCAGAGGTGACAGCCAGGCACACTGGTGTGCAAAGGCTCCAGCAGACCTTCCCCCACCTGGGAATAGAGGTGTGTCTTTAATATTTAGCCTATTTATCCTCTCCAGTATAACAGGAGCTCTTTTCTTGGCATGGGAGTGACGTGATCCCCCTGGGATGGCTGGAAGCTGCAGCTCTGGGTGAGGCAGGTACACTGGGCACCACAGGCAGGATGGCTGCTCCAACTCAAGCCTCTGGACTGACCCTTATCCATCAGAGCTGAGCTCTTCATGCTTCAGGCTCTGGGATGTTTGGGAATGGTGTGCCCTGAGACTTGCCTTGGACACAGGGGAGCCCCTGGTCCCACTTTTCTGGTTTTACAGAAGCAGGGTGGTGGCTGGGGCAGCATGGGAGCATCAGCATGAGAGGGACTGGGAGATACTGGAGATGTTACCAGCAGAGATGAAGGTAAGAAGATGTTCCTTAGGATCCAGAGGCAGCTGAGTTTCTCCCTTGAAAGCCTCAGAAAACTGAAGGCAGGATGGGAAGAAAGGATGAGACCTGGAAGGGTGTGGGAGGAGAGAAGATTATCAAGCTGTTCATGAACTTGGTGTGCTTTCTTTAGGGGAAATCTGCAGTATCAACCACAGCCAGTGGAAAATTTATCACAATACATATTTCAATATGTTCTTGCTATTTCCAAGCTATTTCCTGCTGCAGGGCTCCCTTCCCTCCCCACACCATCCAAGGCCTCCATTGCACTACAAACAGCACTGAAACGACTGCTTTCTCCATCTAATTTTTGAATCAGATGATTTTGCCATCCCACTGGAACTGCAACCCTTAAAGAAAACATACTTTAAAAACTTTGGGTGCAAAGAAAAGGTGCGAAGATTTAGTAATATGAATTTGGAATATTGCCCAAATTCAGTTAAACTACATCTTTACACCTTTTCTTTGCACCTAAGGTGCAGCTCTGATGGCAAGTTGCCTTAATGGCAGCATTTCTTCAGGTTTTCCACCTATTCTTCTCATTGTGTGGTGGATTTCTCTACTATCTCACCATTATGTGCTCTCCTTTTATGAAACACCTATCTTTCTCACTTTCAATTAAATAGGAGTCCAAGGGTTTGAACTCTGGGGGTGTGGGTTGTTCTTTCTGACAGACTGAGAGAACAAAAACTTGGCAGTTTCAATGCAAAATCAGTAACTTCTCCAATTTATCTCAAATCAAGTTTTTAGCTTAGTTACTCTAAGAAATTGGTCTTGGCATTTCTCTTCCATGGGCAAGGATGGGGATCAGTTTCTCTCACATTCAGTATCAGAGGTTTCAAAATCTTTTATGTGTATATATTTTCCATTGAATAAAAAACAAAAATAAACCACTGGCTGGAAATTCTGTATGTCCAGCAGCATCAGAACAAATACCTGCAGCAGCCTCCCTCCTGACCAGCTCATTGCAGAGAGACAGCCCTTCATTTTATGCTCAGATGATTGTTCCAATGGGTAGGAAATCTGTCCCCTCTCACTGTGGCTGTGTCCAGCCAGCTCTGCATTCAGGGTCATCCCTGGCACTTGTCCTCTCATCCACCATCTGGCCTGAAAAGCAGGTGCCTGTGAAGGGGAAAATCATTCACCTGGGAGAGCAGGGCCAGGAGGAGGGTGCTGAAGTCCTGCTGGGAAGTTTACAAGGTCCTTGTTAACACTGAAAATAGTTATAGAGCCTTTTTGTGTCAATTCTAGCACCTTCTGCCCTGAAATCTTGAAACAAAGGAGCATAAAATTCATTGTGAAAAAAGAAGGAATAGGTCAGAAAGTACAACCCCCCCCAGGGAGATGCACTGCATGACCCCCCAGCAGTGCTGGCAGTGTGTGCTGGGCTCCTGCACTGCCTGCACACACATTTTCTTTCTGGGGAGGTGGGGACGTTTCCCTTGGGAGGCTCAAGCGAGCTCAGAGAAAATTAATGGTGAAAAGCACTCTCTTTTCCCTGCTGGAATGCTTCATAGTCAACCAAGAGAGCCCATTAAGCAACTGCTGTGACCTAAAATAACCTGACTAGCACTAAAACTATGAACGGGCTGCATCCTTTTTTTTTTCCTTCTTTTTACCTTTCCTTCCTTCTAAAATAAAGCTTCCTTCTCTGGGAGTGTTTTTCAGTCTGCTCAGGAAAATGATGTGCTGGCAGAGTTTGCCTTTCCAGCAGCCCCCTTATCCCACCTCCTTGCTCTTCATGTGTTCAGAATAAAAAAGATCCCCCTCTTCTCCCCACAAAAATCCAACCAAGCAAAACCCCCTCTCCACACATCCCTGGCTGTGCAGGCAAAGGATATTGGGTGTCAAAATGAACACATTCACCCCAAATTACTTAATGCAAGGAAGCAGGGAGAGACCTATTGCCCACCTGCAAGCCAGGGATGGGTATTATCCCACCATCTGCATGGGAAGGTGGGAAACCTGGTTGCACAAAGCTCCTTTGGATTCTCTTTTTGTCCCAAATAGCAGCTCAAGGTTGTTTTGTTTGTTTTTCATTTACATTATTTGATGTAATAACATCTCACCTTGCTTATAACTCCTAACTCTTCTTAGCTCTGGTACCATTGCTATGGAGCTGGGTAAAAAAAATAATTGACCAAAAGGTAAACTTTCAAACAGTCAAAATTTCTTTGGTTCTGAATAGGAAAAGCAAGTTCCAACCTGAAAACAAGGAGAGGGAAAAACTGTACTGAGCTTAAGGCAATTGCATTAATCAGACAGTTTAAGTGAAACAGTAATGGAATAAAGGATAAAAGGGTTCTTAGAAGAGGCAGGAGTGAGGGAGTTGCTAACTCATTTGAGACAAAAAGGGAGAGATAATTGCTGTCTGTGAGTCATTAAAGGGTGAGCTGGGATTGGAGTAAAACTATGACGTGAAAAAGAGTGAGTTTCTCTAAGGAGCTGTGACTTCTAATAGACAGAAGAATTTTAGCTCTTAAATTCATCTTTCAAAGAAAAATCTCCTATCACCCTTGGGACTAAGCTGGAGTCACAGTTTTGTGCAAGATGTGGTTGCACTGGTATCTTGATATTCTTGCACTTCAGGGCTTTTCTTTTGAGATCTCATGCTGATGCCAACTGTTGTTTTCACTTGTATGAATGTTTTCCAAGCAGGCACTGGGTGCAATGTGCTCAGCAGTGTCCAGCTGGCCAAGAAGGCCAGTGACATTCTCACCTGGATCAAAAATAGTGTGGCCAGCAGGACCAGAGAAGTGATTGTCCCTCTATTCTGGGCACTCATGAGGCCACATCTCGAGCTCTGTGTCCAGTTCTGGGTCCCTCATGGCAAGAGAGACATTGAGGGGCTGGAACGTGTCCAGGGAAGGGAACAGAGGTGGCAAAGGGGCTGGAGCACCAGGAGCAGCTGAGGAAGCTGGAGGGAGCTCAGCCTGGAGAAAAGGAGACTCAGGGGGGACCTTCTCACTCTCTAAAACTCAGTGAGTGGAGGGGGAACCAGGTGGGTGTCGAGATCTGTTCCCAGGGAATAAGGGACAGGACAAGAGGAAATGGCCTTAAGATGTGTCAGGGCAGGTTGAAGTTGAACATCAGGAAGTATTTCTCCACTAAAAGAGTTGTTAAGCATTGGAAGGGGCTGCCCAGGGAGGTGATGGAGTCCCCATCCCTGGAGGTGTTCCAGGAATGACTGGATGTGGCACTCAGAGCTCTGGTGTGGTTCACAAGGTGGGGATTGGTCGCAGGTTGGACTTGATGATCTTGGAGGTCTTTTCCAACCTTAATGATTCCATGTTTCTAAGTATATCACATGCCAGGGTGCAGGCATATAGGATTTATGGAATTTGATGGTTCTTTTACAGGGAAATATTTACAGTGATGCTGGAAGAGACACATCAGAATATTTTCTGTCATCTTTGACTTGGCTGCTCCCAACTGGATTGATCTGAGAAAAGAGATTTCTTCTACCTCCAAACCTTGACTAGGTGGGTGCAGGAGAGGCACTTCCTTAAAGCTTCTGTTCCATGTTTATTTAGCTCTGCTGCTCCAGTGCTGTTGGGAAGAGTAAAAGCCAATAAAACCCCCCAAGTCAAGGGGACCTGCACATGTTTACAGCCACACATCCTGAAGAGCCAGCTGGATGCAGGGCACAGAGCCAGGCACCCTGCAGGTCTGAGCCTCTGTGAGTGAAGCAGCAGCCTAGTTCCACTCTGATTTCTACCAGCAGGAGACTTGCAATGAATTTCTTTGAATATGGGCCCCCCAAAGGCGTCTTCACTTCACAAGGAGGATGGATGTTACCAGGCATATTGAATACAGATGAGCAGGAATTCTCATTAAGTCAAGGACAGTCGGCACTTTAGAGAGTGTCAGCCAAATGTAGGGAGATACTGGAATATTTCCACTCTCAGCAGTCACCAGGAGTTTAAAACGTGAATATTTCCTGCCTATATCTCACGCTCATTGTTGCCTGTCACTGAAGGCAAGTTTTGGTGGGGAGCCACAGGACCAACCACCCCCGTGCTTGAGGGCAGCCAAAAGCCATGGGAACAACTATATCAAGCTTTGACTTTGCCAGAAACTTTTCACTTTTTTTCAGAGGACAAGAAAGAAGCTTGGATGGAATATGAAAGTGGCCTGACACTTTAAAAGTCCTGAATGCTACTGAGAAAATCAATTTTTATTTGTACTCACAGTACTGATGCCCCATGCAGCTCAAGCTGAGCACAGCAGAAAGATTTTTGAGGGAATAAAAAGAACTGAATTGCCCATAAATGAAATCTTGTATACAAGTTTCATTTTCTGTGGAGTTTTTCAATGGGACATAGTAAAAGAAATTTCTTTCTGAATGTTTAAATTAGGTTCTTATCAAAACCATTTTTCTCTATGGAAAAAAAAACCAACAAAAACACAACAATCCAAAGCAAATGAATAGCTTAATATTTTTTCACAGAATGATTCAGATTGGAAAAGACCTGCAAGATCTAGTCCCATCTTTGACCACACACCACCATATCAAATAAACCATGGCACTAATACATAGGGGGTTTTTGCTCTGTTTGAAAATATTTCAAAATTTTCTATTTCACTTTTTTATGAGGCAAAAAAAATTTTTGTTGAAGGGGGTTGGGGTTTTTTGATGGTGTATTTTTTTTTTTTATTTTTAACACATTTTATGACCATATTGGTCTAACAGACAGACTAGATAGGAAACAGTTCCTTATCTGAGTGACATCTCAGCACTCCTCTGTAGGTCTGTAGGAAGTACATACCTCAAGGATGTCTTCATTTGGCTCCTTCTGTCAGATTTCCCAGAACTTTAGCACTTGGGCTTGACAGAGCTAAGGATGCAAGTGCAGCTTGATTCATTCCAAGACACTTAAGTGCTTTGCTAACTTACTGCCCTTATAACAGCATAATTCCATTAATGATAGCAAGGAAACAGTTATACACTAGAGCACTTTTCTATTTTAAAACAACCTGAGCTGAGCATGGGGCAGGAATGTTGGCATCAACAGTGCCCACACCGTCACCAGCCAGGGACACCGCGGGATGTTTTCATCCCACCCGAGCATTCCAAGCTCTGCTGCTGTCAGATCCCAGCTGATATTCCCAGGCAGAGTGTTTGTAGTGATGTGGGATGCTCTGCTCCATGTTCTCCTGGTCAGGGCACACGAGGTAGGCAGAACTCACACAGGGAGGCTCCCAGCAAGGCAGCTCAAGTGTTAAACCCACCAACTGCAGCGTTCAATGATTTATGATCGTATAAAACAAGCAATATTGCTTCTCATGGAAGCAAAAGATGCAACAAAGTAATATGAGCTGACAGCTCCCACTTAACAGGAATATTTCCTCTAAAGAAAGACATGTTGGTCTTAGACCTGGAATAACTTTTTCATCCCATTTTTCATATTATGGGAAAAGCCGTTTGTTTTTTTTCCCCCAATCCTTATGTAAGCAACTAATTTCTGTGAGAGCTGCTCCCAAATGGACTCAAGATCCATTGCTAAGGAGTAACATCAGCACATTTCTTCTGATCCAACAAGTATTAAAGCTCAACAAAAGCCTCCTGGTAGGAGATGAATCAAATACTGAGAGCCCTGGTTGGGTTTGGTTCAGAGCACTCAGGACTTGCACCATTCTCTGTCCCCTGGTAACAAAAAAGGTGGTGGGCAAGTGAATCCCAGGTTTTTTCCACAGGTATGACCACTGCTTTCTGCTCAAGGCACAAGATGATGTTGCTCTGAGCATGGCAGTGACATAGTTATTACACTTAGCAAAAAACAAGCCCAGCTAAAGGCAATGGAAGCAGACATCACAAATAAAGGCAGAAGACCCTTTTATTTCGCATAGACAAAATGCAAAGAGTGTCTCATTAAATTAATATTAAAAAAAAAACCCAAATCAATCTCCTCACTCCACTGACATCACTCATCCTAAGTAACAACAAAAAAAAAAGAACAATCAAGGACCCATTTTCTAATTAAAAAAAAAAAAAAAGGGCAAACATGACAAAAGACTTTTTGTTTTTCCAAATCAATGTTCCTGTTGAATTCACAAATAGGGTGATTTTTTTTTGTGATTTTTTTCTCCCTTTTAAATCTTGTCTGATGGAACTTCCAGTTAAAATGTTTTAGTTAAGTCTCCATGCACTTCGTAGAAAATCAGTAAAAACACAAACGCTTGTGAAGATCAGAAAACTGGACTCTTTTACCCAAAAATTCAGATGTCCAGTCAGATGAAGCTCACACTCAGACAGAAAAAAAGCAAGAGAGTCTTTGCACTGTCTGTCGTTCATATTATTTTTTTGTCAAATATTTTGGCAATCTTCTTCTTTAATTATAAATATTGGAATTCAATAAAAAAAAGGTAGCTTTCATTGGAATTTTTTTTTCAGTGTAAATATTTACAGCCACTGTCCAGCCATGCTCTTTTTGTTATACCAGGGTGTAAGATTTTGCGTAGGGATTGTTTCCTTTCAAGTGGCCCCGGGAGTCCAGCAGGGATTCTTGGGAGCTGCTCATTTTTGCTGCCTGTCCCAGCTCAGCTCCTTCTCGCTGAGGTAACGTTGCCACAGCACCAGGTTGCCATGACTGTACATCTCTCGTGGAGGATGTCTCCATGGGGATCGGCTCCAGGACGGTGGGGCGCTTCAAGGTCCGGCTTTTCTGGGGCTCCAAGCAGGTTTGCCCCAAACCCAGGTCTCTGCTCGTGCCCTGCACGCCACGGTTCAATAAAAAGTCCATCCTAAGGTAGGGTGGCAAATGCATGAGATCACCTGGGGAGGCAAAAGGGAACAATAAGTCCTTGTTTGTGGTCATATGTTGTGTTACGCTCACCTGGCGAGGGGAGTCAACCAATGTGACCAACCCAACTGCAGCATCTGTAATTGATGTGTTGATTTTCAGCCATTTATTACTCTGTGAGAGCACAGAACCAAGCATCAACAAACTCCTTTTGGACAGAGACATAAGAATTCACTCTTAATGCTTGTTTTCACAGTAGAATGACCACAACGAGGAGTGTGCTGTGCTTAACATGCACTCATGGCATGAAGAAGATTAACTGAAAAGTCCAGGAAGTTTTTCTCAGAATCCTAAAAGAAAAGGTCTTGGTTTTTGTTTTCATGGAGGCTCAGTAGATTTCCATTTCTTATTTTCTATTTGAAATGGAAAACTACAATCCCAATTAATGACCCCCAATCTTGAGTAGAATGACTAAAATATTTAAAATGGATGTCAGAGTGTTAAGGTCATAGTCTTAAAGAGATCTCTGAATAAACCAGAAACATTTCTGTCCTCATATAACCACATTTACCTGACAACCATCACCATTTGGTTTAAATCACTAATGATTTTTTACCACTGGGACCATCAATATGCTGCTGTTTTTGTGGTAACAAAATGCACTGGGGTTGGCACCTGAGCTCTTGCATCAGCCCTTCCTTCTGTTCTGTATTGTCAAGAAAACCTCTTATTCCTGATTTCCCCTGGTTCCTGGGCCTGTTAGGTATTCATAATGTTCCTTCAAGGAAATGAGAGGTAATCAGGCACATAATGATATACTCTTCTAAAAATATTTGATGGTGTAACCTCATGTATGCATGGGAAAAAAAAGCACAGTTACAGGAGCGTTCAAGAACAGTATTTCCCCTTCTTTTGAGACTTCTGCAGGCCTATAGCTTCTTTGTTTTTAAAGCTGATATCAAAACCAGAGTGTACAGATGGGATGCATCCTGAGTGTTTAAAGTAGGAGACACTTGGCACTACACCACCTGTGAATACATAAACTATTTACAGCAGTAGAAATTAAGGCTGACCTGTGCCAGTGGAACAAACAATAGAGCAGGAAAGCATTTCTTCATGATAAAACAATGTAAAACAATTTCTTTTTCTCCTAACCCAGCAAAAAGCTCTCCAAGGACCTAAAATAAAACAGGTCCTTTGCTTTCCTCACATAAGTCAAGGCACTGCAAGTCTTACCTTAAAGACTAACAGCACCTGCTCCATCCCTAATTTCAGGTCACAGCCAGAGAACTGCTGAGAAGTTACATTTGGACAGAATCCTTGTTTATTCCTATAGAAATCCCCAAGCACTGTCTGACACCATATGTTTTATTCTGGCTACCTCTTCAACACAGACACATGGTACACACTTTTTAACCCCTATGGAGTAAGATGTGAATACCTCAAGATTCAGCTGACATGCACTGCAGCAACATTCCTGTAGGCTTGGAGAGAGAGGGGGAGGTTTGTGCTTATAATCCCACTGACTGCCACTTGAAAAATGAATTGTGTTAACTTTAATTGGTTTTGCTTGTTTACTTTATTCTTCTACAGTACCTTTCATGCCAAACACATTCTGCATACGAGACATATTTCAGCTGAGACAGCAATGTACCTGCTGCTGGGGTGAAGTACATCAGGATATGGACACATGGCCTGGCAGGTGCAGAGAGGCACCAAATCACCCCAGTTTTCCACAGACATTGAACCAAGCTGCCTGTGGGTACATCTGTGCTGCCCAACACCTTCCCTGACTCCTTGGAACACAGATCGTGGGTCATCCATGCTGCTCCTCAGCTCTTTTACTTCCGTGTTCCCTTTTGGACCCTTTCAAGATGCAGTTATGGGGGTTCCAAAGGCCATTCCCTGTGGGCTGCAGGGAGGACACAGCCTAGGTGGGAAATGCTCGTATCACTTGCTCCCTGTGGCTGTATCTCATTTAGCATCGCAGTGTCCCAATTAAAATAAATAAAGATTGTTCCCCACTCCTTCCTAGTGGGGGAGAGACAGAGGAGTGTAGGAGTGAGTGATGCTGCCCTACATACCTGTCTCTGCTCACTAAGGAAGGTGGTGAGGGCCTTGGGTTGGCTGCCTCAGAGGTGGGTTTGCACTGGCAGGTCCCAGCAAAGGTGGGCGGCAAAACGCAGCTCTGAGATGGCAATAGCAGGAGTGGAAACTTTGGGAGTAATTATAGTGCCAAAGTAATACCTTCTCTCTTGTTAGGAATGTTTAGAGACTGCTGGGGTCAGAAAAGGGAGTTTCTCTCATGCTCCCATGCTAAATAGGGGTCCTTCAATCCCAGAAGAAGAGGACTAATTTCTATGTTGAACTCAAGCTTGGAGCCCCTGTGGTCTGGACCCAAGCTGGGAGAGCTGGAGGTGCTCAACTGGAGAAGAGAAGAGAAGGCTCTGGGAAGACCTTAGAGCTCCTTCCAGGGCCTAAAGAGGCTCCAAGAGATCTGGAGAGGGACTTTTCACAAGGGCATGGAGTAACAGGATAAGAAGTAATGGCTTTAAAGTGAAAGAGGGGGGGTTTAGATTAGATATTAGGAAGAATTCTTTACTGTGAGGGTGGTGAGGCACAGGAACGGGCTGCTCAGAGAAGCTGTAGTTGCCCCATCCCTGGACGTGTTCAAGGCCAGGTTGGACAGGGCTCTGAGCCACCTGGTCTACTGGAAGGTGTCCCTGCCCATGGCAGGGGGGTTGGAACAAGATGATTTTTTCCAACCCAAACCATTCTGTGAATCTGTTTCCCACAGGAATCAGTCTTTTCCCAAAGATGTCTGTCACCCCAACTCCGGTTTTGACGGGCTGCTGCCAGGTGGCACAACACCCACTGCTCTGTTAACACCTGCCAGGTCCCTCCACACACATTCCTTCTTCCTACTGCATTTTCTGCTTTGTGGTTGACTTTCCAGGGAGGAGCTGGTGCGGAGCAGCAGTCGGATCATGGCTCATTGGCAGCTCCCCATGGATACCTTGGAGAGCTACTTCTGTGTCTTACACATTTCTACTTCTTGAGAGCGACGGGTACGAGTGGTCTATGAAAAAGATGAGCATTGAACCTTACAGAGATGGAGGCTGGTTTTCTAAGCTGCTGTCTAGACATTTCTCATGTGTATTTAGGAGCTTCAGGCTATTTAAAAAAGACCTTTTTTTCCCCTCCTTAAATCTACATAAGAAAGCACAGTCAATAATCTGTGTAAACAATATGCAGTCATTTCACTGTAATTTTCTAAATGTCTGGGGGCAAAGTTCCAACAGGATTGCAGTAATGAGAAACCACAGAGTGTGACTTGCTCTCCAAAGCTGGGTACTCAAAGCACAATCTCTGACATGGCTTACACAGAGCCCTTGTTATTTGATGTGATGTACACATTTTCCCAACTCAAAAAGTGCCTCTGCTCCTTTTCATCTGCAAAAAGCATCTTTCCCTGCAACTGCTTATAAAACAAAGCACATTATTAAAACCATTGGAAAAGAAAAATTTTGAGAATGGAACTTTTTCTTCTCTGCTAGGATTGAAACAGTCTCACAGGGTGAAAAAAAAAAGTCTTTGATTTATAAGAACTAATGGGTTTCTGACTTGAAAACACAGCCTTTGAAATTTAACCGCAGGGGTTCACTTTTGCCATTCCTACATCAGTTTTGAAGGTACTTTTGAGCAGAATAAAAGCTTCTTGCTCTGTCTATGGAGGTGCTTGGAAAGACCTTGGTTCTTATCCTCTGGACACAACAGTGTAGACTTTTTTTGGTTTCTTGCTATTCAGCTGAATGATGGTTTTTTCAGGCAAAGCATTATGAAGTTTCAGGATGGTTCATTGCCTTTGATGCTCTAATTACCTCTTTTCAGCTGTGTGTGTGCCTTATTAGCAATGAAAGCAAACCTTTCGAGTGCATGAGCACTGCAAATGAGCATGTTTAATAATTCATGCATTTTGGCTTAATTAGTACAAAAGACATTCTAAAACTGTAGTTTTCTGGTGCATTTTTAAAAATAGCGTTTGGACTGGATGATCTCCAGAGATCCCTTCCAACCCCAGCCTTTTTGTGATAATGCAATTTTTAAAAATGGGAATTTTGCTGTATTCGAACCCTGAGTTTGTACAGAAATAATAAACATCCAGTCAAATCTGAATGTGGTAATTTAAGCCAGAGCTATCTCAGTCTGTTTTTTTCTGGGTGGACAACCCTCTAATTAATTATTTAGTATAGTACATTTAAGAAAATGTTAGTTCAAATAAACATTTGTAAACAAATGCTAAAAATCACTTGCTATGACATTTACCAACAGCAACACATTCTACCAAAAAGGGAGTATTTTCTGAGTTAATGCAGCACTGGGCAATAAATATTTACCTTTATTTCAGTACAACTGAGCTGATATAAAACACTTTGCAAAAAACAATAGATATTTTTAGCCTAGAGGTCAGCATCAGGTATGGGAAAGGTTGGGATGAATTTGACAGGCTACGTGGAGGGAAAAACATGCTCAACTTTTCTTGGATTTTCTTCAAGAGAGCTGTCTTGTCTGCGGAACTAAACCAAGATGAGAGGCACTTCTTTCTCCCAAAAGATTTACCTCATCCCTCTTTCAAATGCCAGAGAGCTTGTATGATTTTTTTGCTTTCATCTGCTCCAGAAAAAAAAAAAAATCTAAGCATTTGTGCTATTTTCAATACACAGATCATCACAGACTGCAAAAAAGATGTTCTTACCAAGTTTTTACATGATAGCTCTGTGCATTTTCTCATGAATCATAACCTCCACTAAAGCAAAAGCAATTTGTCTTCACAACACTCCAGCACAGATACCCTTAGTGATGATGACAGCCTGATGGTTTTCAAGTTTTGGCTGCCATTGAAAAATTATCTTAGAAACTTTTGTAAAGTAGGGCTGGTGACTATGACAGGATACTTTATTTAACAAAGGTGAGAATGAGACTGGTTGAGTAGAGCATTCACACATCTCATTTCTATAGGAGAGTGGGTAAAAAATAAAAAGCTCTTAGAGATCCCTCTGGCATGATCTCCTGGGATCAGAAACCATACCAGAGTTGAGTCCATACAGCTCTGTTGGCACAGGTGAGGTGCTGATGTAGTTTTGTTCATTTGGGACCCAAGTGTGACCCTGTGCAGTGCTGGGGGGGTTCAAGTGCTGGTGAAGATGGAATGTGTTGGGCATCTTTGGGCTTGTCCTGAGTTTGGAAGGGGAACCACTAATGTGATATTGTGTTTTCCTTTGAAAGAAAGTGAAGGAGACAGAGCTGCTGACAAACAGCTTTAAATTCTGGTTTATGCTGATTAAAAATTTAGTGGGTTTTTCCAGCTCACTCGCACAGTAACTAAAGCAGTGAAGCCTTTACTGCTACTCAGCCTGTTTTGCAGGATAAAGACTGTCTGTAAGAAAAAATTGCATTAGAAACAAAGAAAAAAAGAAGGGTTTGCAGGGCCAAGGTGAGAGGTTTGATAAAAAAAAGAGCTTAAGTGATGTTCAGAGGTGTTTGTCACATCAAAACCTGACACATCATTAAAAGTTAGCAGGCAAAGCTTTCTTAGACAGCAGCAGCTTGATCTGGAGCCAGGCTGATAGCAGCAGTAACATTCCTTACAATTACTGCTGTCAGTGTTTGAAAGCTGCTGGTTCTCCCTCTCTGTCCATCTTCTGTCCGTGTGTCCCGCACTGAACCCACAGCACATCCCACATTCCTGCAACCATTCCCACTCCAGCAGGATAAGGGTCAGACCTGCGGGCTCCCAGCACACTGCAACATCAGGGATAGAGCCACCTAATGAGCAATAAAGCCAATTATCTGGTTACTTTGATCCCTCAGCCAAGCAGTGGTGGGTAAAGAGCATCAGTCCTGCACCTCCTTGCTTGGCTGATACCAGGATCTGCTCAACGTGGAACTGCCTTCCCAATGCTTTTTGTGATTGATAATTCTTGTTTTCTTGCAAATGTTGCAGTAAAATGCCACACCTGAACAATGAGATAGGTGCTTTGAATAACAGGGTTCCACTCTCTAGAGCCAGTATTGACCAGTAATGGGAATAAAGGGGAAATTTCCACACACAAATTACTGACTGGGCAGAGTGGGAACCTCAGCTCACTCTCAGTTGACAGGAGCACACCATTATTAGCACATTCAGGAGCTCACACACTCCTTCTGAGTCACTTTGTCAAGACAAACACTGGATTTAATAATTCTCTGAGCTGATACAGAATAAACAGCAAAAGGTCTGAGGGATCCCTTAAATTACAATTTTAGGAGCAGCCAAGCAGCAGACGGGGAAAGGGAGGAGGGAGAGGGCAGGGCACGGCTTTCTCATTAGTGAAAAAAGCTGCTGTGGGAGCAGGCACGGGGTCTTCCTTTCTCCAAAATAGCTTCAACCTCTGCTCAGCCGCCCAAGAAAAATGATTGAAGTGCTCAGTGTTTGGAGGACACTTTTAAACTGACTGAATGGATGATGTTGGACAAGGCCAACGAGGTGTCTGGATGCACTTCAGCTGCCAAACTGCCCTTCACAGCCCTGTGACTCAGCCCATTACATCTTCTGGGCTTCTCACTGTGTTTCTGCAGACAACATAACACCCCATCTTTATGCTGTTTATATTTGTGATCATCTACATAGGAATCAGGTGAAAAATGTTAGAAAAATAGCCAATTTTCCCATTTCTAGATGGAGATGGAGATATCAGAATTCCCTATCATCCCTGCAGGGCTGTACTTTATAACTGGCATCTTTCTCCATGAAAACTGCACCCTCAGATAATTTGAAGATTTGTAACACCTCGTTAAATGTTGCATATTGCAGTCTGCTAAAACTGGCATTTTGATAAAAATATTCAAAATACCAGCTGTGTTTCACAGAACAAAATAAAAACAACAGTTGCTGTTGACTACAATCGTTGCATTTATCTCTGAAGAAACACCAGGGTATCAGTAAAACTGTAGTTCAGGAGCCAAATTTGCTACTGCTATAAATCACTGGCTATATTGATTTCAGCAAGACTATAAATTGATTTATACTTACTGGAGATTAGGTTTAAGTGACTGAAAATGAGGATTCCAACTAGTGTAGACTTTTTTCAAAGGTGATTAATTTTGTTATTTAGAGTTAAACCTTCTGATTCCAAGAGAAAGTCTTTGATCAATATGTCAAAGCAAAAGCATGACTGTTACGGCTTAACTGAGAATATATCTCCAAACCAGATCAACATAACATCTGTCTAATTGAATGGCAGGAGACTTGGTTATCACTGTTCCCTGTTCCTGAAAAGTTTAATGAAACAGGAATTGAAGCACATTTTTGGCTTGTATTTCTCTCAGCAGAACTTTGGTCTCCAATTCAATGCTGCACTTTTAAAAGATCTATCGGATGCTTTATACCTTTTAAAAGGAACTTTAAGGAGAACTGACACATTTTTAAGGGTCTCTCTGCCACTGAGCTGACTAAGGAAGGAAAAAATCGACTCATTCCAGGGGTCAGATAGATTCACACCCTATGGATATGCCTCAAGTGGCTGGTGCACCTGCAGAACTGATGCCTTCCTCTTCTGGTTTAATGCAAGGTCTAAGCTATAAAAACATGTAAAAGGGGCCTCACAGTGTGAATCAATACACACCCCAGAACTAAAGTCAGCAAATCTGTCAATAAATAATGAAATGATGAGAGAGAAGTGAAGTCTGGGAGAGCTCCTTCTCTGCCCTCGCCTTGTCACGCAAGCTGCTTCATGCATTTTTAAGGATGCCCTGAGACAGCACTCTCCTGCCCACTGGCTGGGAAAACTTGGAAAACCGTGCTGGAGCCCTCGCTCAGGTGACCCTGGACAGCAACGCTGAGTTTTCAGACTCATTTGCTGATCCTGGATGCAGTGAACAGAAACTGTTCAATTATACATCCCTTCAGCTCAGGGTTCCATCGATCGCGACTCCATGGAAACTGCCGTCCCTCGCGGGTTTATTCCTGGGATGTGTTAAGAGTCTGGATCCAGCACAGAGGCTGGAGAGGCGAGGAGTCTGAAGTGTATTTAGTGTTCACTGAAATCACTGGGAGCTGCTCTGTTGTCCTTGACATATCCATGAATTCACGGATGAACCTGACCATGCCGAGGAAATGGGAAAGACAAACACTCCACTAACAGACCTGGGCAGCTCAGGCTACAACAAGGAATCCAATATCAGCACTGCCCTGCTGCTCTGCTCAATTAAGGGATCAATTAGTGTAACTCCACATGTCCATCAGTTTGAATCACCCGAGTGACGCTGACGAGGGGCATCATTGCGTTGTTGTTAATTAACCCGCTGGGACCACAAGTTCTCACAGCTCTCACATTTAAATTAAGGATGCTGACACCAAAAGGTGAACAGCACTGAAACACATCTGCTGTGCTTTAAAGGGCAGCATATAAAGAAGCTCTTTCATGGATGGCAAAGACACTGCCAAGATTAAGAATGCACTGTGAAAGCAAAAGTTGGTTTCTCTAGTGATATGATTTCCTACTTTAATTTCAAAAACTAGCACAAGCATGACCTTTCTTGCAGGTAAAATTTGGGTTACATTTTCAGATGTCACAGTCTCAGTTCTCCTTTGGGTCTCAGATTACATTCAGGTCCTCTTGTCACAGAGCAGAGCCTGAAGTCACTTAAATCAGGAACAGCTGTAAATGCCCACAGGGACCTTAAAGCAAGGCTAGATCAGTTCTTTCTGTAAGGAATCAACTGCTGCTGGTTACCTTGGGCTGCCTGAAAGCCCACACAGAAACCATGCACACTGTGTCTCAACACTATGAAGGTGAAATTATTTGACATTTTCGAAATTAAAGTGGCATGAGCAAGTGAAATCTAGTTTTTTATAGAACTGAGGTTCAAGCTCAGGATTCTTAGCAGAACTGCTCTAAAAATCTGTTACGTTAATTGTAATGAACGCAACATCTTTGGTTTGATTTGGAATTTTTCCTTGTAGTTTTAGAAATTTAACATTGAGATTATGACTGTAAGAACATGAAAGTAGCCAAAAAATACTGATAAATGTAATCCTTG
>WEIV01027527.1:244602-333154 GCA_013390005.1 Calyptomena viridis | reverse complement strand
TAAGACAGATTTTGTTGGTAATCAAAAAATAGGAAACGGACATTCTTGGAAAGGGGGTTTCCCTTAACATGCAACTTTTAGTGTAGGAGAAAGCAAAAAAATAAAACCAACAGTATCCTCAGCTAGCACAGTTTGGGATACTCTATTCTTCTAAAGTCAATGTTAATTTTCAAATCAAAATAAAAAAAATAAATTAGGAAGCAACAGGAAAGGATAATTGTACTTCTACACACTCCTCATAGAGTAACAGTTGTTTCTCTCCTTTAATAAAAGAAAAAAAGAGTCAATAAATCTTTCTTACACCAGTAGCACTGACTCATAGATGACAGTTGTAAAAATAATTCAAATTACCTTAATCATAGAATCATAGAGTGGTTTGGGTTGGAAGGGACCTTAAAATCATCTTGTTCCAACCCCCTGCCATGGGCAGGAACAAATTCCAGTAGACCAGGTTGTTCCAAGCTCCATCCACCCTGGCCTTGGACATTTCCAGGGATGACGCAGCCACAGCTTCTCTGGGCAACCTGTGCCAGGGCCATCAGTGACTTGAATTAAGCCTGCAGACATTTTGTACAGTACCTAAAATGGAACTTTCACATTNATACTGATAAATGTAATCCTTGCTGTAGGCATGAAATTCTTCACTAACTACAGTGCAACCAAATTTCTCCAAAGCTACAGAAAACATGGGTAGTTTAATTAATTAGCTTACACTCATATNCTTTTTTTTTTTTTTTAACTGCTTAAACTCATGATTCACATCAATATAGTTTTTCTTTCTGATCTAATAGTATTTTAGCCTCTACTCTGAACCTTTTTGAGCTCACTTTTCTTGTACTGGCAAGGTTAAAAAACTTGCAGTGTGAACCTTCCTGTCTGTAAATCCATCAGAATGAAAATGCAAGCCAGTGATTTCAAGTATGTAGTCACGTCAAATTAAATGCAGACTTCAATGCTTTTCATCCCTGCAGAACATTCAGCTTTTCTCAGCTCAAGAAGAAAAAGCTCCTGATACTCCACAGAAATAAAACCTGAGACAAGATAAAGGCAATTTCCTCTCATCACTGATGTGCCATTTCTGTGATAAGCAGCAAATGGCACAGTCTGTCTTTTTGTGACATGTTCCTGGTTTTCCAACAGTGCCATAGAAAATAAAAAGAAGGTGTTCCAGGCACAGAAGAATTTAATATGAAAACATTAGGGGTGCTCACCTAGGGGAATGATTTGAGAATATGTCACATAAGTGTAAGTATACATAAAAGTTAACATGCATGTTAAGAGAATTTATTACAGCTAAAAATGTAGGCAAGAAGGTTTTTTCCCCACTTATAACTGTTCTTTCTTGTTGTTTTTCCACCTGCCTATTTTGATTTGTCTCCTTATGTATTTCCCTCAAAACTGGACCTTGGTCTCCCATGGTGGAGTCAGGATGGTGATTTCTTTGTTCTATATACAAATTTTATACAGTGTGTGTTTACACATATATTTTATTCTATTGTATTTGAAAGCAGTGCAAGTGTAAAACTAAAAAAGAAAACAATCTATATCTTAGCCTCTGTCTACTTTACTACAGGATTTCTGAGCCAAACAAAGGTCAAACATTGATTCCTCTGTTTTCAAGAAACTCTGGTTTGGATCTGGAAACTGTGGAACTGCACAACTCCATTTTCAGTCAATGCAGAATGACACAATAGGCACGGGGAAAGGAGGCTAAAGGTGAGCTGTGAAGAATCTCAACCACCGCTGAATCCCCAGAGGCCAAATTTGTATCAGATTCAGTTACAGCCTCAGCCTAGAGAGCTCTGTCAGCAGCTTTCCAAAAGAAAGCAAGTCTCTAAATAGACCCCAATCACTGTGTCACACTTGTCTGCATTGAGAAGAAGAGGGAAATAACTCCTCCACCCCTGAACTTATAGGTCAGTGGAAAAGAGTTCCCATCTTGGGTCACAGGGCTGACATTGGAAAAACACTGTGCTTTCTGTTACTGTGTGGTTCTTGCTTTTCTTATTGTGCTAAGCAGCTTATTTTCAGCTGTAGTGGCTGAAATACTGGAAAAGAAGATTTGTTTCTTGACTTGGATGCTTAAAACAACATTTAGGAACTGCAGGTGATATCCAGACTGTATTTTAAGACACCCCTGTAAATCATTATTTAATGAAGTACTTGCATTCTGTAGCTTAAGACTTGTCTGCTCTTTAAGCCTTTGCTGTTCAAGTCACCAGGATTAGTCAAAGCAGCCAGAAACTTCTAAATTGGGTCAAGAATGCTCATTAGGGCATCTGAAATACTGAAAAAACCTGATCATTCAGCAAAGCTGGAGAGGCTAAATCAAACAACAACATGAGGAAGAAAGTGCTTTCAGTGGAGCAGGGCCTTAGCAAAGGGGTGGAAAGCACTTGGATTCCCTGTGGAGGAGCAGGGGGTTGATGTCATCTTCATGGCTGTGAAATCAGTCCCTGGAAAATCTTTTTTTCAGAGTCTACTTCTCCATAGCTGCCTTTTCTCCACACTCATCGCCAGGTTTTTTTCCCAACTGGTTCCTTCCAACACCTGAAAATTGGTAGAGGAAGTTCTGAGGTATAAAACCTTTGTGATGCTTTAAATAGATTTGGAAATCCCCTAGTCTGGTATAGCCAGTGAGTGACAGCTCTTCTTTGGAACTGTATTTGAGATGCTTTAATCCTTCAGGGTTTATATATTAATGTGATCTCCAAACATGTGATCTGTCCCCACTTTTGAGGAAGTGGGACAGTCAAAATGAGTTTGTACTTGTTTTGTGACATCAGGTAGACAAGTTTCTTCCTGGTCCAAGTCAAGCCAAAGATAATGTAATTTATTTGAAGAAGTTCTTTTGACTGCTGATTAGCACCAGAAAACAGAAAAATACAACTGGGGTCTGAGTTTTGCAGCACTTCTGAGAAAGGGAGCTTTCTGCAAATAACAAGAGACCTGCTGAAAGTTTTCTAGGTATTTCCTATTCCTGGTCAGATATCATTTCTTTCAAGCATGAACTCCATTGCCAGAGGATGCAATAAGCAGTCTGTCCACAAAAAAATACATAAATAGCACTTGGGAAGCATAGAAATATCAAAATATTTCCCAGTTAATAGCTGTTCTCTTCTCAAGCACAATAATTTAGGAAGAAAGAGAAGAAAAAACCCAACAGGCTTCTTGGCTGAGGCTATTACTGAGATTTAAAATTATAATAACGGGGATCTATTTTTAATAAACTGCTACTGCAATGTTTACTGCAGTCAAGAATAATTGTTATGATAACTCAATTTGCAGTTATTATTTTTAAAACAGAAAAATGAAACATTATTGTAAAACTCTTTGAACCTCTACCATTATCTTCCATTTTTTTACTTTACAGACTCTCTGTTGGCACAGTGGGAGGTAGAAAGAGAATGCATTTCTTCCCAATTTCTGTCTCTCTTTGGAACACAAAGAACTGACTCATTTGTCAACCTCTCAGGTAAACTTTGGGTAACAATTGTTGAAATTTATGAATATTTATACGAAAAACTGCCTCAGTTTTGCTCTGGAAGGACCTACTAAACTGTTGAGATGGTTGCTCCATATGAGTGTTCCTTGAGGAAATGGTCTTTCTAATGAGACTTCTAGTTAGTGACAGCTGTGGGTTGGAGAACACTCATTCCAATCCCAAATTTTTGATGCTGAGAAAGATGCAACAATAAAAATATATTGATATCATTATTCTTCATACCATGAAGACTATTGACACTACACAGAGGTTGAGAAGACCCAGTTTTTCCAAAGGATGTGATTCATCCCACATGACTACTCTGATGGCTTCCTGAGAAATGCCACCATCTACAGTGGGTCACCTTCCAGGCCTGGGGGCAGAATAGGTCTCTGTGAAGTCCACAAAGCCCCATGTGCAGGTCTGCATCCACCCTTTCATTTTTTGGAAGCTATGCAGAGGTTGTTAAGCAGCAATTTCAGTTTGACTGGTGGTTTATAATGTGTTACTATAAAAGGAAAAATAATGATGTTATTATTAATGATGAAGCATGAACTACAAACAGTCATGGAATCCCAGAGTGGTTTGGGTTGGAAGGGACCTGAAAGATCATCTTGTTCCACTCCCCTGCCATGGGCAGCAGCATCTTCCACTAGACCAGGTTTCTCCCATCCCCATCCAACCTGGACTCGAGCACTTCCAGGGATGGGGCAGCCACAGCTTCTCTGGGCAGAGAATCTCACCTCTAATCTCATCTTTTTCCAAAAATCTGCTTGTGTAGTTGTAAAGATAAGAACAAAAGGATGTATGAGACATGTTTTCAAAACACATAAGAATGTAGGAATTAATTAAAGATATCTCCCTGTTCCATTTCTTGCACCTATGACTTTTGAAAAGTTTAAAAGCGCAGCTCCTGAAGTATTTTTTATTGAAGATTGTTTAATAACACCTTCTCTATAAACTTGAAAGTTTTGGCCTGGTGTGAGGACAATGATACAGAAAACATCTATAGATGCTTGTACAGTCAACTAGAAGTAGCCTCATGCTTAGGAGAGCTGGTTGATATTCAAGGATCACCTCCTCCAAGCTCAGTGAGCACAAACTCAGGCAAAAATCCCAGGAAGCCTGCATGGATGAACAAGGAGCTCCTGGCATAACTCAGACACAAAGAGGGAGTACAGGCATGAATAACCTAAAGAGGACACAGAGACACTGTCCAAACATGCAGAAATGTGGTCAGGAAGGTTGAATCTGGCCAGGGAAGGCAAAGACAACAGGAAAGCCTTCTTTAAGTACATGAATTGTCATTGTGAGTGACAATAGGAAGGCCAGGGAAAATGTGATCCCACTGCTGGATGGAGCAGGGAACCTGGTGACACAGGACATGGAAAAGGCTGTTTTATTGAATGCCTTACTTGCCTCAGTCTTTAATAGTTATACCAGCTTTCAGGAATCCAAATTTTGAGAGATCAGTGGATGAGTCTGGAACAAGGAAGACTTCCCCTTTTGTGGACAAGGATTAGATCAGAGAATATTTAAGCAAGCTGGATATATATAAATCCATGGATCTTGATGGAATGCCCCTGCAAGTGCTGGGGGAACTGGCAGCTGTCTTTGTGAGGCCACTCTCAATAATCTTTGATGGCTCATGGTGGTTGGGAAAAATGCCTGAAGACTGGAAGAAAGAAAATGTCACTCCTGTCTTCAAGAAGGACAAGAAGGAGGAAGCAGGAACCAACAAGCCACTCAGCCTTATCTCCATCCCTGGGAAAGCTATGGAGCAGTTAACAATGGAAATCATTTTTAGGCAAATGAAGAACAAGCACTGAGCATTCATTCACCAAGGGGAAGTCACAGAATCATAGAATGTGCTGAGCTGGAAAGGACCCATATGGATCATCGAGTCCAACTCCTGGCCCTGCACAGGATCATCCCCCAGAGTCACACCACGTGCCTGAGAGTATGACCTAAATGCTTTCTGAAATCTGTCAGTATTGGTGCTGTGACCATTTCCCTGGGGAGCCTGTTCCAACACCCAACCTAAACCTGACTAGCTTGATATACACTGAAATAATTGGCTTGGTAAATGATTGAGAGCCACTAAATATTGTCTACCTTGACCCCAGAAAGGCTTTTCACAGTCTCCTGTAAGCTCCTCATGGATAAGCTGATGAATGATGGGCTGGATGAGCAGTGAGGTGGACTGAGAACTGGGAGGTGTGGCTGCCACACCAGAGGGTCACGGTGCCATCCAGACAGAGGGACCTGGGCAGGCTGGAGAAATGGGCCAACACAAACCTCATGCAGACCAAAAAGGGCAAGTGCAAAGTCCTGAATCTGCAAAGGAACAGCCCTGAGGTTGTACATGCTGAGGGCCACCCACTTGGAAAGAAGCTGAGCAGAAAAGGCCCTGGGGGTTCTGGTGGGCATCAGGTTGAACACAAAGTGTGTTTGCTCAGGAGTACCAATCCCATGGGAGTCTCAGGAAAATCAAGGGAACAATCAGTGAGTTGGGATGACCTCAGAAACTCACAGGAAGGTATCCTGAAGCCAATCCTCAAGTGAGCCAATATTTTTTTGCTCATACCAAACACTTATGGTAGCAATAAGCTACAAATCAGGTGCTCAGTTATTGCTGACAGTCTTCCCCAGTAAACTCCATCCTTACCTTTCTTGAGTAAAGTTGCAGCTTTGCCACAGGGTACATTAGTTTCCAAATGTCCTTTTTATCAAAATAGCTTTTTCTAAAGTCTGTCTGAGAGTGTCTTAAAATTGTGAGGAGATTATTTGGAAAAACAAAAGTTACGTATTGCAAACTCTTGAACTTTTTTTGCAACCAAAAGTTGCAATAGGAAGAGTTATAGATGGTTTGAAAAGTGTGGTCAGAAATTAGGAAGGAAGAGGAAGAAGTTATTGGAAGTGACATTGTCCAAGAAAGGTTGAGTTGGCTGAGAAGAAAAGCAAAGCATCATGAAAACAAGTAAGACCTGTCTTGAGAGAAAAAACTTACTTCAGTGAAGAATAAAAGTGTGCTGAAGCAGCACAGTTTTATCAGAAATGTTCTTCTCTACTGAATATAAACACATAAAGGTTTTTTTTATTTTCTCTCCATGTTCTCAAGTGAGAACTTTGATTAATTGTATTTGAATTACTAATTACCTCTGGACAATTTCTGATGTGGTAACTGAAAGAAGAAACATGCCCAGTAAGACTTCCCTCACTGATTTAGATGTTAAAATATTGGTTTGTCTGCTACTACTGAAAATTTTTTCTGTCCATATGTTTTGTTTACAGCCCTTCTTAAAGTGACCTTTAATAATGTATTATTCAATACTTATGGGCCAACCTTCAAGTTTCTCCACTCGAACACTCAATTTTTTTTCAAGGTAATGAAGCTAATTATTAATTTTATAATATATTTCATTTCTTTACTGTAAAGAAAAGCTAAAGGTAATCAAGAAATTAGGTAAAAAAATAAAGCTATTAAAACTAACAGAGCTAAACATGACTACAAGTCTGTACATCACTAGAGGGGCTCTATGAAGGTTCCAACCCTGGAAGTTTTTAACTCAAGCACAGGGACCAAATTTTGGTGCTGTCTGCCCTCAAGAAAAACATCTTTATGTGGAATATATTCGAATATTTCCAAATACTAAATATGCATAAATGTATTTGGAGCATGAAAGGAAGAGAGCAAGATATTTGTTAAAGAAATGATAAGAAATATTTGTTGACTGACTGGAAGGAAAGAGCTGCAGTTTTGACTCAGCTGTGAATGCAGATGCTTCCCTTTAGCAGAGTAGGATAAATATTTATCTTACTTCTTTTGAGTTAGAAATGAAAAGTATTTCTATCTTTATCTATTTCTACGGCTCCTGGGTTTGTGGTTCTACTCTGTGATGACACAGAAATCAGCAATTTCTCTCACTATTTTATTTCCTACTGATTTTCCCTCTTATCTCTCTGTGTGACACACTAATTTCCTGCCTTGAGTATTATAACATTCTACCTTCTCCTTGGTCTTTTTTTTTTTTCACACATTTTTCTTCTAGTTTTCTTTTGGAAAAATCCTTTACGCTTTCTTTTCCCTGTCAGGTCCTGCTTTTGAATGACTTTCTAGATAACACTGTCTACTTACCATTCCTCTGTCCTCACTGCTTTTCCATTTATGGTGAATATTAAGAAAACGACCATGCATAGCTTATTCATTACTATTTTTTACACAGATGACCACTACAGATTATTTTTTGTGTATGTGAGTAGCCTCACTCACACTGGCAAATGTATATACTAAAATGAAATAAAATAAAATGAAATAAAATAATAAAATAAAATAAACCAAATCATGTTTTCAGAAAGCACACAAATACAATTATGCCTTTTTCCCATTTGAATCCTCCCCTGCAGTGTCACATCATGTATTCTGTAACAAAGGCTGATAAATCTTCTGAGGAGATTTTATAATATGTTTGGTCTCAGAGTGCCACAAATAATCTGCCTATGCTACTGGGAATTGGGGTATCACTAGAAAGAGCATTCTTTGTGAACTGGAAATGTGATTGAGCCCAATAGATGGATGTCCCTCAGGCACCTTCAGTCAATAATAAGTTGAAGTGGGTTTAAATTTATCTGAAGGTAGAAGGCTCCCTATTCCTGGAGCTGTTGCTCTTAATTTTCTCCAATTTTTATTCCCCTCCCTTTAGATATTCCTTGTGTGATATTAGGTGATGTCAAGGAGAGCGTGTAACAGCTCAAGAACATCACCAAAGGGTTATTACATCCCTGACAAGCTACAAGGCAGAATGGATAGCACATCCTCTACAATCTGCCTTTATCAACTGCTGTGACAGGGAACTTTGCTCTCAAGCACGAAGCATTGCAGTGAGACACGTTTTATCAGTGGGTGGCTGGAGCTGGAGATGGGCAGATGTACCCACATATGGTCTTATTTATCCCAGAAGGGTCAGCTGCCTCGTGGCTGCAAGTGTAGAGGAGTGGATGTGATGGCTCAGACAGCCTCTTTCTGTTCTCAGATTTCCAGGTTTTTTGTAGATGGGAGAATACGCTCAAATGTGACATTAGTTGGGACAAAAGTCATCTGTGTAAGCAGCTGCAGGATATATTGTGGATTTTCTTTCCTTTTGGGATAGACCCTCTCATGTTGCCCAGCCTGGACACGGGCTAAAAAACACACCCCAAGGACCCAAACGTTCCCTCCAAAGCCTCACCTGGCCGATGTGCCTTTGGAACTGCCATGTTCATCACTCTCCCTCCATCCTGAGGTTTGGGGGGCGATGCTGTGAACCTGCAAATCCCCGACTCCGACGGCGTGCTTGAGGTGAGGCTGTCGGTGTAGTCATTAGTCCCTGCCGTGAGCTGCTCCGAGGAGGTGTCTGATATGAAGCATTCCGTGATGGTGAACTTGGCATGTCTCAGCTGCTCTTCCATCTTGGCGTGCTCGTAGGCCCTCGCCAGCTCTTCGTACGTTGAGGAGGCACTTTCTGTGGAGACCATGCTGCTTCTTGCTCGATCTAAGCACCGCAAGGATAAAGAACAGGGAGAAAGGAAACATCTTCACAATCCTTCACGGGAGGAAAGGCCGAGTGTGGCGGTAGTTCAGAACAAAATGAAGAGCCCTTGCAATGATCCGGGCGATTGAAATGGATCTGCCTCACTATAAATGTCTGCACAAGTGTTAGTTTAGTCAGGTACTTGACAACTGCACACAACCTAAAGTGAAGCGTTATTCTGTGAGCAGCATCATGTGGCTTAGCATTAAATTAGTGGTTTAGAATAAACAACCTTTAGCACACAAAGAAAAGTGTTACTTTTTAATGTTTTTTTACAAAAAAAAAGTAATTTCTCTAAATCTTAAATGCCTTAATGCCTTAAATGTTTCAATGCCTTCAAATTGCCTCTCTTAAATGCCTTAAAAATGTTTCAAACCCACAAACCAGATTTAGCAAAATAAGGAACATCTTTACATTATCTTTTTAATGCATCTCAGAAATATTTTGCTGAGGTGCTGTCTAGGTGAAAAAGGACAGGTTTTTTCGTCCTATTTCTTTTGTGAGGTTTTTTTTGGTGGTTGTTTAGAAAGTCTTGAGAACAAAGGTCAAATATAAAGGCAGTATCTCTCAGACATTGTCCCTCTAGACACCAGGTAAAACACTAACTCATTTCATTGGGAACAAAGGTCTTAAGAAAGCAATATTTGGTAACTACAGCCTGCAGTCATTCAAGTGCCTTTTTTCAATGCTGCTGAAGCTAATGGGGGATTCATATTTGACACACAGGTTATTGTGACCTACAAGCTGTTCTTTTCGGCTGATGAGTTTTTGAGAATATCAATATCTCTTAAACAACACTCTTATTGAAGATGTAAATGGCTCCTGATACAATAAAAAGCATTTTGGAAAAGCAGGGCTCATGTCTGCAGGGACAAATCACCAGGCTGTTGTTCCCATTGCTCTTCTACTCCAGTAGGTTGGAAGAGCAAAGGACTTTTAAAAGTTCCTTGGACAGAAGTCATGTTTCATCACAAGATCTGTGCAATTTCAGACATTGTTGGTGATGTTCAATAAACAGGCACAATGTAATGGCTAATTCATAAAAATGGGCCTCCTGTAGCAGCCAGAGGCAAGTGTGTCGTTATTGCAAATCTTTATCTTTTTTATTGCGTGCCTGCATCAGTTTTCATTGTGCACAAAGCACAACACTCCTGCCACTTGTAAATAGGACCATACATTATTTAAAATGACAAGTACTTCTACAATATGCTGCAACTTGCTTAAGATCTTGAGCTGCCCAGAACTTAACAGGGCTTTATTTTTTTTTAACTTTCCACCCACAGGAAACATCATTCTGTTTTTCACATTTGATTTGTAAAGCAGACTGCAGTAATGTCTTTCCAAATTTCTGGTCAACTGGAAACTCCCAGAAGGCAGGAGTTGCCCAGTGCCATAGAGCAGTGTCTGTGAATGTGATGGTCATGCAGAGGTCACAGCTTGGTCCATGAAACTCAGGACCTGCAGCTTCCCCTATCCCATGCCATAGGGAGACTATTCCATGCCCAATCTGCCTGAACACCTACTTTAGATTTGATGGAAGTTCCTCCAAGCCCAGGGTGAACTCTATAAAACTTTATGAACTTTATGAACATATATTAATCAGAAAATTTCTCATGGTCTCTTGTTAGAACTTCTGAACTTTGTTACACCTACAAACTGCTGCCATGGATTTCTCCAAGCTTAAAAGCTACTGCTTAGCAAGCCTGGAATTTTTTGATAGGAAGTGCTGAATTCTGCCAAATAATCAACTGCATCAACTGGCTTCAGAAATCTGAACTATGTATGGGAAAAGGGATCAAATGTCCACATTACCTCAACTAACACTTGAACTCATTATTTGGCTACATATGTTAATTTGAAAATTTTAAACTTCTAAAGTACTTAGATTAAACTGACTCTATTCTTTTCCCAGAAACAAAGTGGCATAACAGAGCTACATTTTGACACAAGAAAACCTTTCTTGAACATCATCTAAAGCTTTCTACCCTTTACATAAATCACTGTGTTCAGAGGTAGACACATTGTGGTCATGTTAAGATATAGATTTTGAAGCCTGTTTACAAAATTGTTGCTTTTCTATTAAACCACACAGTAAATTTAATTTCTGCCCTTTGCCACACACATTGGAAATATCCTTGGGTGACAACTTGTTGGAACACCTCCAGATGCACCTGAAATCTGGAATGTCTGCGGACAAGGTTTCTGAGAAAAGATTTGCTATTTATATTTGTATCTATTAGAGTTAATCCTTAAAGCATTATGATAATTCTACCTGAAGGAATCAGGATGAAGTTTGTCAGCTGGCTGGAGGTGTCTATTGACTGCCATTACCCTATGGAGGCAACATAGGGATCCACAAGTTTAAGAGCATGAATTATGAAGAGATCAGAACTCCAGCCTGTAAATTGCTGGATGTAAGGAAAGTCAGGTGCTTGTTCTTATACAGAGAACAAAACCAGTCATACTGGTTTTCATGGTGGAAGACCAGTCATACCTACTGCTTTGTAGCTCTAACACTGCTTTTTCACATGATGAACACTTTTCCCTTAAAATCAGGATTGACAGTAGGCAATTCCTTCTGAGGAGTTCAGAATAAGCCTGGATTCACTTTTATCAGGAATACTTTTGAGCAGCATTTTACCTTACTTCTTATTTTACATTTATTATATTTGCTTTGAGACCATCCTTCTGTTTAAGCATTTACTCATTTATTTGCCTTTTTTTGGTCACTTGTTTGATGTAGGGCAGAGGAGAAAGCTCGTTTTTCAGTTATAGTTGCATTTATAATGTGAAGGCATAAAGAAGAGATGAAGACTACAGGCAGAATGTGCATTCAGTGTCTCCCCACTTACCACCCAGAAGAATAAACCCTGTGCTGTTTACCAGGAAAATCAGAGCCAGCTGCTGCAGAATTCAGTGCTAGGAACGGATTTTGGCTTGGACTCTAATTCCAGAGTCTTCCCTCTCTTTTTTCTACTTAGAATAAACCCAACGAACATATTACATGAACAGGAAAATAAGAATACAAACCTGAATATAGCTCAAACCTGAAAACCATTCCACCTGTGACTCAGGGATATTCCTGGTTGCTAATACTGCCCTTTCCTAGTCAATGCTATTTCAGGCAGCAAATTCTCCTGCTTTTTCCCTTTGCTTCAGGAAGCAACAGGAAAAATTACCAGTGTATCTTTCAAAGGACTCCAGCGCGTGTGTGTGGCACGAGGAACCACGGGCACACTATTTGTTACCATTAGCACTACAAGCACTTGTGGCACCTCTTATAAATAACCCACGGAAAAACAGCTTGGCAAGGAGAGAATAATGACACCTGAACACCAAAGTACATCCAGGAGCAAGGAGGCTCCTGCAGCTGCTGCTGTCCCGTTTTCCCTGCGGAGAGCTCCGTACCTGTGTCCTGGGAGGGGCTGACACTGTAGCTGTCACTTTCCTTGTCCACTGATCCTGCTGGCCTGGGCGTGGGGAGCCTCCAGTCTGTGGTGAGGGTGTGAGCTGATATGGTGGGGTGGGGTCTGTTGAGGGTCCACTGACTTGCGTAGCGGTTGCGAGCGGTGGGCCCGGTTTTGGCACTCCTCCTCGTGGTAGGATCTGTGAGGGATGACACAGAGGGTCTTTGCCTTGTGGATTGATAGGGAAACAAGCCCTTTCAGAGTTGTAGAATTCTTGAATATCTTGAATTGGAAGGCACCCACAGATATCATCTAGTACCCCAATAATCCCATCCCTGAGGGTGTTGTCCAAAGACTCCTTGATCTCTCACAGACTGTGCCCACTGCCCTGGGGAGCCTGTTGAGTGCCCAACCACTCTCTGAGGGAAGAACCTTTTCCTGATATCCCACCTAACCCTTCCCTGGCACAGCTCCAGCCATTCCCTTGGCTCCTGTCACTGGTCACAAGGGAGATGAGTGCCTGGCCTTCCACTTCCCTTTTCCAGAAGGGGATGGCCACTGAAATGATTTGGTTAAAGAAAACAAACCCAAAACATTCTTTAGAGGGGAAAAAACCAAATAATGAAAGTGCTGATCATTACCAAACTGCTAATGCTTTTTTTGAAATACCCTCTTTCTAATGGAACTGTACATTTTAGACAGAGTGCAACTAAAGAGCTGAGAGCCCCATCAATCTTCCATTGACACATTCATTATCCCTTTAGTCCAACACAAGCAGTTTTCCAGCACCAAAACCACTCTGAGATGTGAAAGAACAGAAGGTGAGTAGATTTGGTGATTTCATACCACATCTCAAGTGAAGTATAAGGTAAATTATCAGTTTAGATGTGCCCTCAGAAACACCCCACACCAGGTACCTTCTCCCAGTTTCTAAAGAGATGTGCTCAGAACTGTGGTGATATGATTTCCTATTCCGGACATACTCTTTCTATATTACTGTATTGAACAGCTACAGATTCCCTATTTTATTTTAACAAGTAGCCAAGACATAAAACATAAGCTGTAGTAGTGCCATCAGAGTTTTAGTAGGAACTGGTCCACAAAGTTTCAACTGCTAGAAAACAATTAGTAAATTAACACAACTTCTTAAACTTTAAAAATAATTTAGTATTTGCTTAAGGTCAGCAATGCTTTATTTTTTATTTTCCTAGAGATAATATGGAGATCAAGAGAGTAAAAGTGAACTATGTGCCAAAATTGACCTCCTTAATTTTATTAATAAATGATTCTGCTGTAAAAGTGAGTCTCTCTAATCAAAGTGCAAGAGAAAAAATCATTATGTGGGAAAGAGAGTGACTACATCAGCACTGAAGGATTTCTCTTCGAAGCCTCTGAAAGGATAGAGCTGACAATAGAGAGAAAGAGTATTAGAAAGGAAAAATTCAAATCTGTTCAAATGTTCTTTGACATTCAAATGGTGAAGTTGTCAGTCTTTGAGGTAAGAGAATTTAGCAGGAGCAATTTTAAAAGAAAAACAATACCCAGATAGTGACTCTGAGCATTGCTTCTGCCTAAGCACTCCCAGGGAGAATTTGTATTCCCCACTTCAAAGAAACAAGGTATTTATTTACAAATACCAGCTATGATCTGATCCTTCTCTTATTTCACATCTTCTCCCTACAGCAGTGGAAAAATTATAACTCAGTGCCATTAATAATTGATCCTCCTGGTAGTGCAGCACAGGGCTGCCTCACGTGAATATCATCCAAAAATACTCTTGGCAAGACTTTTCCAGCCTGTCGGTACAAACTGCTGCTTCCCCCAGCTGTGGGAATTTGGCACGTGGCTGTGGTGTGGCCAGAAGTGAGCCTTGTGCCTGATTCCAGGGAAAACATGATGGAAAGAAGGAGAGTGCTGGTGGGACAACTCCTGGCATGGGACTGGGACTGCTTGGTCTGGAGAAGAGAAGGATTGGGGGAATCTCATCATTGTATATAGACATCTGAAGGAAAGTGCAGAGAGGGGAGAGTCAGTGAGAAGAACAGAGACAGGGTAAAACATGGGAGCTTCCCTCTGAACATCAGGAACCACTTTACTGTGAGGGTGACCAAGCACTGGCACAGGTTGCTGTGACAGGTGGTGGAGTCTCCATCCTTGGAGACACCCAAAAGTCATCTGGGAATGGCCCTGGGCAACCAGCCCAGCTGACACTGCTTTAAGCACAGGGGCTGGACTCCCCAGTGCCCAAATGCCCCTTTGAACCTCAACTGTTCTCTGAGCCCTTAGGATTTTGTCTGAGGGTGGAAGGTGGTGGAGTCTTGTCCTGCTGAGCAGCAGCTCTGCCCCAGCTGTGCTGTGACTGTGTAAAGGACTCTGCAGCACAGACAAGTTCCAGAGCTGGCAGAGTGGTGGAGAACAGCTCCCACCTGGTGCCCCAGCTCTGCTGTCACACGCTGAAACAGAACTGGAGAGAGCTGAGGTGAGCAAGGCAAAGGTTCACAAATGCTCTCTTTCATAAATAAATAAATAAGAGAACAACTTAAAAAGTGCTGTAAGGGAATATTTGCCACTCAGTGAGTGTGAGTGTGCTCAGACTGGAGGGTCCATAGTCTCTGAGCCACCCAACTGGGCTCTGCTCTCCTCTTTCCAGACAAAACTGTGGGTTTAGACAACATCTCATATTCCAGCCTCTGTCAAAGCTGTTTTAGTGTCTTCAAGCCAGAGAACACTCTGGAAGTCTTTGGCCCAGCCCTGTGCAGTGCTGCAATCAGATTTTACTGCATAATAAAAGTGATGGTGCATTTTTATTTCCAAAGCAGGGCTGGACAGAGATCATATTCCTGCACCTGAGTTAAATCCACATTTAGTTTGAAGGAATTTTCTCCCTGGCTGCATTGGAATGAAGCACACAACTGCACACAAAAAAGGCATTAGGTGCAGAAGGTGCTAGTGCTATAAAGTGCTGTGGTTTGATATAGGCATGAGTTTTTGGGATGGTGCCTCTTTCCTTATTAGAAAGAGGTTGGAAAATAATAGAGTCCACTGTTTATGCAAAAAATCTTGATCTGCCAACATGATAAAAATGACATTATGGTATTTTTGCTCTTAGTGAACAGATGAACTAGAGAACAGCATGAACTAGAGAAGTGAGACAAGAGTGATCCCAGGAAGACAACAAAAATTGTACATTGACTCTTCTAATTCAAAAGCCATGACTCTCCATAGATGAAAAATTGTGTTACTAATCTAGTCCTCAAGAAATGAGTGACCACATCTCAAAGATGATAAAGTTACAAAAGCAGCAAGGCCAGGACTGGAACAGCTATCCTTTAGAAAGACTGGAGTGAAAACAGAGATGTGACAAAGATTTTTCCAATAATTGCATTCTAGCAACTGAGATTTCAATATTTATGTTCATCAAACTCACCAAGTAAACAAATTCTGAAATGATCAGGGGATAGAAATAATCCAAGAGATTTTAGAAACTGCACACTGCAGTGAAGTACAGTCATGTAAAATTCCTAACTCATAAGTAATTCTTCAATCTAGTATTTTTTCCCATTTACATAGATGTGGAACATATTAATGAGAGGAATGAGAAGAATGGATTGCATCAGTGTATTAATTTATGGTAGTATTTTAATCACTATAATAATAACTCAGCATAAATATATCTGGGAAAAGTAATTTACCATAATAACTAAAACCAGAAATACAACTTCTTTTGGAAAAAGCAATAATGAGAAATGTATTTCTTGCCTGATGGAAAGGTAGGGAGGAAAGATGTTTTTTGAAATACAATAAAGATTGATCACAGAGAAAAAAAAAGTATGTTCGACACTTAAAGCCATTAAGCTAATTTACCCAATAAATTCAGGAAATTAAAATCCAGCATGCATTTGGTTTAATGAAAGCCAGGTATGAATTATTTCAAATTACACCTACATTTCAGATGCATGTGCAATTTTTACCAAATTGAATCACTAAGTGCAATTGTTTAAGAAATGTTCTCTGTTGTCCTAAAGAGATTTCGCTCAACTCTCAGACAGAAGGATGAGGATGCAAGTGCAGGAGCACAATATTAATTTTCTTATGTCTTTCTCCTCTCCAGAAAACCCATTTTTCCACATGCTTACTTGTCCCTGGCCGGGCATCAGAGACGTCCACCAGTGGTCCTGTAGCTTGTGACACGGACTGGTAATGAACTGTGTGGGTGACAGTCAGGGACTTCTGCTTGGACGTCTCTCCAAAGTCAGCATCAGTGAGCAGAACTGTTGATCTGTCATCTGTAAGTTAAAAAAAATCACATAATGAGTATAAAAAATTCTGGGTTTGCCTTCATAAGAGCTTTGCTGCAAGTCCTCAAGCTCATTTTCATTTGGACACCACCATGGACAGAGACAGCTCCCTCTTTTCTGCAGGACTGAAGGTGGCTTTGAAGCCACCACAGTTTGGAAGCCTCTGGGTTAAACTCAAAGTCCATACAAAATTAGAGGATAAGTGTGATTTTCCTCGTGATTTCACCTTAGAAATGTCCAGCTGACACAGACTATTGAACATCCTCCCAGAAGGCTGATTATTTTTGGCCCTACTTCCTCCATTCCCATCTTTTAAACACTGCCCACTTCCCCTTTATTTTCAGAGAGCTCAGATGAGGTTTCCAACAAAACATTCCATTTATTTATTTTTATTAACACAGCTGGTAATGTCCTCAGTGAAATCACCCATGTCTCCCCAAAGGGAGGTCATTAAGTGCTGTTGCTAATGAAGCTTCTGCCAGTCCCTGTTTCTCCAGAGACAGAATATTGCAGAAGGGATGGCCATGGCCCAGGACTGGTTTTTCTGCAGGTGGAAGAAAAGGTGTGACATGAAGCCTGAACTTAGGAAGGAAGAAAAAGGTGAGCACTGACCTTTACTGCTGTGTGATTCTGCTTCTATTTCTTCCCTGTGGGGTAGGATATAATCACCAAATATCTACAGACACCTTGATCATGCAGGAAACCAGAGCTATACAGCACTTGGATACTTTTTTATTTTTTTTTTTTTCCACTTGTGATCTCTGTATCATTTTTTTTTTGCTCCAAAGAGGAATCTGGTCCACTTGATTGTGGATGGTTTAACAGCAACAAATATTTCACTGCATTTGTGCTTACAGAACAACTGTGCTATCAGACTTTCTTTTGCTTTCTTTACAATATTTTTACCCATTCAGAACTGCAATAAAAGCCACAAGGATTTCCCACTGTGCTGTGCTATATAGCCTTGCAATGTATTCCAAGGGGACTGGCAGCAGTAGGGCTTCTGGGCATTTACTAGTAAGCAGAGGTTGATCTGCTTTTTCTAAGCATTCCTGGTTTTTGTTTTGGTTTTCTTTTTGACTTGACAAGACACCATGAGGCTGAACAGCTCAGCACAATAACACAACTAGCATTTTTTACCCAAAGAAGGCCATAAATGGAATGAGCATTATGAAATCAAATCGCTCTGGCAGAAGATGAGCCCTTATTCAGGTTGGGAATAAAGCCTCTTGGCAGTAAACTCCATCAAACATTGCCAAAATCCCTGCTTATTCCGAGGGCTGTGTGGAAAGCCAGCTCTTCCCAAGGCCTGATCACATTGCTACAGAGAAGGCACTAATGGTATTTTCACTACAACCCCCCATTGCTCAGCAGCTGTAACTCGAAAGCTAAAGCTGTCTTTAGGATGAAGCCTGGCATGAAGGGTAGACTTTGAGAAGCTGAAATCATGGTAAAAAAACTCTGTATTTCAGGTGCAGCACAGGTCGTCTTTTCAGACCTGGAATGGTCATGGACAGGAGATGCAGAGATGCTGCTCTCAGCTTGCTCACTTTCCTCTCTGGCCACATCACCCCTGGGATGCTGTTACATTATCAGCCATCAAAGGCTTCTTTTACACAGGTTTTTATCCAAAAAAGTAAAGTTAGAAGTCTAACAAGATGAGCCAGGAGTGTCTTGCCACAGTGTGTACCCTACAGTCACAACACATTGTATTTCTATTCTGCTGGGTTTCCAGACATCTTGTTTAAATTATTTGGTAAAAAACCTCAACAAATAATTCAATTTTTTTTGGTGACAGCTCAGCTATGTGCCAGTCACATGAGAAATCTTGTTTTCTTTTGATCACACAGTTTAGATTTGACTTTTGCATAGATACACAAAAGCTGAAAACTGATGAAAATGTTGAAATACCATTTGCTATGAACAGGTGGATACAATGTGCAACATGTAAGTTTTAGAAATTGGCTGTGGCAAATCTTTAAATATTGAGATAGTAGTTTCAGAATTTCATTTTCCTTTTAAGTAATGTCAGTGAATCCAACTGCCTACTCAGAGCCAAAAGAGAAATCAAAATGAAAATCATAAAACTGCCAGTTTTCAAGTACATTTTCTTCAAAAGGCTCTTTCCAACAGCTTCATTTTCCTAATGTCCTCCATTATTTTAAACACTGTACTGAGATTACTTCAGGTGGGAAATGACTCAAAGTGGAGGAAAAAAAAAATCAGTTCAGTTTCCAAATGTGGGAAATTACTTCATAGCTCTTCTTTTCATGATGTGTCCAGTGGGGAAGAGGTGTGGGGTAAAGGAATTCCACCTGAAAATGCCTGTTACATTAACCAGGGAAAATAAACCCAAGTTTACCAATGGTCTCCATCGTGTCTCTCTCCTCAATGAGAAGCTGTGCCCTGGGAATGTCTATGTGCATCCTCAGTGTCTGCTGCTGCTTATTAAGTGTATCTGATGTCCTGGTGTTCTTGCTGAAAACAAAAGAGAATTGAACACTTTAACATTCAGCCCGAATTAAAAGATATTTGCAAACTTCCTCATTTTAAATCTGTCCAGCTCAAACAAAAATAATGGAACCATAATCATCAAAACCACTCATACATCTTATTTTCCCCTCTTCAGAACAAGTGCAGAGTATTAATTTATTGCACATGACAAACTCTTAGATAAATGCACAGTGTGAAGGCATTTGGTCTATTCCTTATCAGTAGGAATCTCCCTGAAAATTCCATACTGTTTTCTTCAAGTGTTGTCATATAATGAAATTAGTAAAAACACTTTGGAAGATGGACCTTTTCTTCCAGTCCTCATGAATTTGAGTAAAGCAACATGCAGCTGATCAAACAGGCTGGTAGGAAAATGATGTCTTAAGTAATTTCTAATTATTTTTCTTTATCTTTTCATTATCTTTCATTAGATAAGTTCCAAATATCACTTAAACTGATAAATGAAAAAGTAAATTAATAACTGGAGATACTATTAATAGATTACTTAAAATAAATAAAGGTTTTCGTCCCATTGATATTCCAAGACTAAAATTGCAAATCTTGTTTACATTCATGGATTATATATAATTGATTGATGCAATATTCCAAAAAAGAACATAAACCAATTATTCTATCATCATGCAAATTGAAACAATTTCGTTTTAAAGTTTGTGTACCAGAAAATGACTTCTTAAATGAGCTGTCTACCAAAAGAAAATAAAAATGGATAATAAAACTGAGTGCTGCAGTCATTTCTAACACAGAGCTTACACCAAAAAACCTTCAGATTGCACGAAAAACCCAGGAACTTTTTGCCCTTTTAGATGTAATTACTCTTTGGATGAAATGAAATATTTGAAAATACTTTAGGCAGGGAGGCTGAGGAGAGTTAAGACAAATCAGCCTGTAGTGTGATCCAAGTGCTCCAACTTCAAAGAGCTTTACAGCCAAGTGGAGGCTCATTTTCCAGCATAAAATAGCTGTAGATCACTCAGTTTAATTCTGCTTTGGCAATGAATTATTGTTGTTAATGGAATCAGCAGAGGGCTATTAAGCTGCTTGATGATAAGCTCCCTTCCTGCCCGAGCACGGGCTCCATGCAGGAGATTAATGGGTGAGTGATGAGCCCACATCCCCAGGAAATGTGTGCTAATGTCCTGCTGTGCCTTCATGTGAGCAAGTCCTGATCATCTCAGGTTGGGAGGCTCTCCTGGAGTCCTTTTTAGGAGGAATTTTCCAGCCCTGTGGTCAGTGGTTCTGCTCCACACCCAAGGAGGACTCACAAGGGACACAGGTTCACCTCCCTGGCTGACTCTCACCTTCTGGCTTTCCCTGCTCTCGTGGTCCCCAGAATCAACACCATCTATGCATCTCAAATTTAATGTGTCTGTCTTTCCCTGGCTGATTAGGTGGTTCTGCTTCCACATGTTCTGATGGATAGCTGAATTGCATTCAGACAGCCCACAGCTGGTGCCTCAGTTAATCATCATGGAAGCCAAATATTAAGAGAGCTACCCAAGGGTTTCCAAAATTTTATCCATATATATACAGTGGGTAATAGCAGTCACAGTGGCTTATTAAGCACATACATTTTCAAAGACATTTAGTATCATCAAATGCAGATAAATTCCACACTGGCAATCTCAAAGTCTCTGCATGGATTAGATGCCACTCTCCTACAGGTTTCCACTCAAGTTGCTGAAATGTTAAGAGAATCAAAGACTAATATATTGTCTGTGTGCCAGATATGCTTGAAGACATACCCTTGAAAAGCTGGACTACTTTGGCCTTGTCCAGGATTGCAGAGCAAACCTGTGATCAAGTAGAAAACTGAATTTTTGAAGTCAAATTTCAATAATCCAGTAGTTATAGGATACGTGCAGTCAAACATATATAGAATCTGTGCAATGCAAAACTGAATGTAATAAATGCATCACTGCACCCCTCCTTCCTCATTAGGGATGCAGGAAATAAAGAGATTAAATCAGTCATCTTGTTCAGGGAATGCAGGCCCCAGAATCCTGGTGAGAGCTAGAACCTCTTCTGCAGTATAAACACTCTGTGTTTCATTGTTGTAAAGCATTCAACCAACACAGAAAGTGCTGTTTGGACCACAAGGAGCAGGAGGAGGGTTCCCCAAGATTTGCAATTATACTGCTCAGCTGCCGAGAGAGAATTCCCAATCCCATTCTTGGCTCCAGGGATAGCTTTATGCAAAATACATGGAAGGTCTTCCAAGTCAGAACTGGAACACAGGCCTTTCTATAGCCAGGAATATTCCCTACTGTGCTCAAGAGCTATGCCCCAGTTTGTGGGATCTCTCTCAGTTAACTGAGAGATCAATTCCCCTTTATTCAGCAGTACAGTGACATGGGGTGTCCAAACACAGAACAAGCAACTGGCAGAAGCAAGAGGGTTGCTGCTCATTAGGATTCTGTCTCATTCTGGCTCAAGGAATATTGAATTCTTTTCTGCAGACCACAATAGCTCAACTTTCAAGTTATAAAAACCTGACGTGCCAACAGCAATGAAGTGCCTCTAGGACTTGGAAACGAGGCAAAGAGTTTTAGGGTTTCAATTTTGAAATTTAGTGCCCAACTATTTTCTAGCCTAGGGAAAATCAGGCATGAAGGTATTATAACAGTCTGGTGGATGAGGAGTCCAATGACTAATTCTTTACATGGAGAAAATAAATCTACCTCTATTTTTCTATATTTACAGATACAAAATTCCCAAATACAAGTATGTGCTATTCTTTACCTGTCAGACCTTGTAAGGATCTGTGTAGGATATAATTAATTCCCTTTGGTTCAAAGAATCTCTGAGCTCCAGATTAGGAACTGTGAGCCTGTCTGGGGAAGAACCATAGAATCATAAAATGGCTTGAGTTGGAAAAGACCTTAAAGATCATTTCATTCCAACCTCCCTGCCATGGCCAGAGACACCTTCCACTAGACCAGATTTCTCAGAGCCCTGTCCAACCTGGCCTTGGACAACTTCTTGGGATGGAGCATCCATAGCTTCTCTGAGTAACCTGTTCCAGCACTTCCCTCTGAGTGAAGAATTTCTTCCTCATATTTAATCTAAATCTGCTCTTTTTCAAGTTTAAAACCACTGCCTCTTGTCCTGTCACTATCTGTCCATATAAAAAGTCCTTCTTCCTCCCTTCTATCAGCCCCTTTAAGGTACTGGAAGGCCTCAATGAGAACTCCCAAAATCTGTCTCCAGGCTGAACCACCTCAGCTCTCTCAGTATTTGCTGCACTCTTTTACTCTAATAAAGTGTCTGCTTTTTGGTCATTTTTTAAAACAGGTACTTGGACACGCGGGCCTTTGAGATGGATTGAGAACAGCTTTTATGTACAGTCTGTGGAGGAAAGGGCCTTTTCCAGAGGAAGTACATTGTACCAGGCATTTTGAAGGAGTGCATAGTTAACATATTATCCCCTTTTAAGTTATTTTTATGGATCTTTAATACACAAGTATTTATTTGAGTGATTGAAAATGTCTGTGTGCACACAAGGTTAAACATGTCAAGCTAGTTATGTAAAGGGATTGAATATGATGCTCTGTAAACTCAAAGTCACTCTGGGTCCTTGGCAGAGAGTCAGGCCAACCTCACCTTTCCCTGATTTCCCAAGGTGGTTGTTGTAAAAACGTATGGAAAACTAAATCTTGTAAGCAATCAGCCTGACAGAGGAATATCTGGGGAGAAATATTCTTCCCATTGTGTTCAAAATTCAAAAACTCAGTGAATTGCTAAGCTGATCAACAGTGAGCTCTTTCAGAGAGTGTGCCTGGTGTGTTCACCCAGAAGGAACATAAAAAGGCTGTGATTGTCCAGCAGCAGGGATTTGTTATTTATGAATTTAAGGTGTCAACAACAAGTTGTGCAGCTCCTGTTAAACTGCTGACCTCTGGGGCTTATCCTGCTCCACACACATTCGACTTACAAAGCCCGAGCCAGCGACTTTCAAAGCAAAGACTAAAGCTCTGTTCTTAATCCGCTTTACACACACTCATAAAAACCTCCTCAGAGGGAAACACACACAAAGCTCTCCCCATCCCTCACACCTTCCTACCAGGCAGGGAATCATCCTTTCTGCCCTCTCCCCAAATACCCCCTTTCTCGATATTTTTACCACAGCAGATTTTGGTGAAATCTAAAAGATATAAAAAATCCGGAGCTTTGTAATATGTGACTGTTGCTTTGGAGAGGGCTTGTTTTCCTTTGGTTATTAATATGCTACATCTTCAGGAGCATCTAGTGATGGTGGGTAGATCAGGTTTTGGTTGAAGGTGTTTCAAGAAATTATCACAAATAAGAGTTCCAAGTTCTGATGTGCCTGCAAATGTAGACCTCTATCCCCCACTTCCTCTGAAGTTCTGATTTAATAGTAATTTTCCATTGTTCACATTTTTAGAAGAGAAACATAAAATACAATTATTTAATAAAAACAAGATTACTTGTTAATAAAGGAGATAAGAGAAACTGGCTTGATGATCATATTTCAATGATGATGAAAGGAAAAGCAGAATGAAATGATGGCAGATGAGCTCCCTTGAAAAACAGCTCTGAGCTAAAGACTGAGAAGGGACCTGAGTACATCAGGTAGGGAGGGCAAAAACCTTTAATTTGAAAGTCACCATCAGCAAAAGTGGGTTAAACCAGGGCACTTATATTGGCAGTTTGATGAAGTTTTCTAAGAGTCAGAAGAGTGAGACTCTGAAATGGCCTCTCAGAGGTGGCCACAAGACTGGTGAAGCCAAGCAGGGTCAAGGCAGAGGTTCACCAGTTTTGCAGGGTCGTTGTGAGTGGTTGTCACTGGGACTGAATATCTTCATCCTTGAGTTCCAGCCACTCCATGCCGGGTTTCTTAAGGGAACAGACTTGCTGCATATGCAAATCTGTGGTGTTTTCTGTCCCACCAAACCCACCCAGAGCACATGTTCCTGAAGCTGCTGAAACCCTCGGTCTGCTGCTTGCAGGGGTTTCTGATGGGCAGATAGGGAGGGTATGATCTGACCTGCATGACTGGTCTTGTTAACATCAGTGGGCTTATTCAGATGTATTTGCAGACTGATGGCATAAAGCTGAATTTACACTGAACCCATCTGTCACCATGTCTTTGGTAAGTATATCCTTACAACAGGAGCTGAAGTTTACCACGGGTGGGGAAGTTTTGTGGTTCATTTGGAAAAATATCTATGACATTCTCAAATTTGTTGCTTGAATGTATTTTCCAGCAAACCAAAATTCATTTGAACTTAAAAACAATCCCTTGGTGATCCCAGTTTCAAGTATATGCAGCAGTTCTAAAGTTCAATATTTTCCCTAGACAAAACAATAAACACTGAAGATATGAAATTTCCATCTTTGGAAGAATTGTGGTGCCAGAACAGTCATTATGATGCAATTCAACAACTGAATTAGATTTCTGAATGCTGAGCTGATGGAACAGAACTGAAAAATAATAAATGGATTTACCTGTTCTTTATACCTTTGGGTATAAGCAGCTAACAATAGTGAATTACATAAACAGAGCTGTAAAGTTTAGAGATATTCGCATCCAGAAATTTATTGCCTTTAATCAGATGATCTCTGAAGAACAATTACTTTGATACATATTAAGAAAATGCTTTTTGGAATAAGAAAAATGTCCAAATGGACTTATACAGCTTCTATAATTTAATCCACTAACACAAGTTATCAGGTTTTTTTATCATTGTATTCTCTTGGAGATACTCTCCACAAACTGTCTTCTTTTTCCCATTTCTTACCATCAAGCATCCTAGTTCATAAGAGTCAAATAGTGTGTTTGGAAAAAGGGTTTAGGAATAAAAAGTTTACTTCCCCATTTGTCCCTATCATAATTTTTAAACATGATGAGATAATTGACAGATATTTTTAAATTAAAGCAAAAGTTAAATGTATTCTTACCTCATAAGCATTTCAGCCAAACTCTTTGCATCTAGAGAAAAAAAAAAAAAACAGAAGAAATGTCACCACAAATGAAAATCTATCTGATGCATTATTAGAAAGTAAGTGATTTGAATCAACCATGTGTAAGAGTACTGCTCTTCAGTGGCAAGAACAAAATAGGCTCTAAAAGTCCCTACTTTTGCTGAAATTGCATTTCTGCCTCAGAGCCCTGTTTAGCTCCTTAGGAGCATAAAAGATGCTTAGAGAAGTACAAGCTACCATTGGCTTCACTAGAAAAAACTACATAAACATATTAAAAGTAGGAACAGTTTAACAAGCAATGGGGATCTCTGTTCAATCTCACAATCATTAAGGTTAGAAAAGATTTCCAAGACTATGAAGTCCAACCTGTGACCCATCCCCATCTTGTCACCCAGCCCAGAGTGTCACATCCAGTCATTCCTTGGACACCTCCAGGGATGGAGGCTCTGCTGAAGGAAAAATATTCCTCCTGATGTTGTCATTGCTGCTATTATTAGCAGAAAATCCTTTGGGGATATAACTATTTCAATGCTTATCAGTTCAAAAGACACAGCTGAAGTTTGGTTTTTCAGGTAGGTTTCTGTAAAACTTAATCAATAGAACACAATCATTTCTGTAGGATCATTCAGCAAAAATAGACAGTTCTGTTTTGTTCTCCTGCAATCGGCTGCTAAACAAACTCACTTAAAAATGCTGACTCCAGAGCCCTTAAGTATCTCATACAGCAACAAAGCAGCCTTTTGTGCAACCAAGTGAAGCAAATCTGAGAAGAAAACAATTCCAAGTCCTAAGTCTTCAAACAACTCTCCTCCTATGTGAAACTTTACATTACTTCATTTATCTGCTTCTTGTAAATCCACCAGCATCTGCCAATGCATTTACTGAGCTTGTTTTTGTTCTCTCCATCTCATCTTTTTTATTGCTCAGTCACCTCTTGGGTCTCCAACACCTACAACAATCTCCTTACTTGTGATCCCATTAAATATCCTGCCTTTACAATTCAAAAGATGCAGCCAGAAACCAACCACCATCTTAACACATCTGTGCAGCTTGTGTTGGGTTAGTTTTGAAAAGGAATGGACAAAGGGCCCTTTTTATTCACTATAAACTCAATAAACCCCCTTTCATCCACTTTCTGCATTCTGTTCCTCTGCCACAGTGCCAGCTTGACTCTTTTAGCTTTTATCCACCTACTACTGGAGAAGCTGGAATTCTTTGCTTCCTCTAGGTTTGTTTGCTCCACTCCTTCATTTTTAACCTCCTCCAACCCCTTTCCAGCACAGAGCATGGCAGATTCTTGGTGGAGGGAAGGACTCTTCATCTGAGGGTTTCATCTAATCCAAATCCAAGCAGAGCTCCATTTAGGCACTTGAACTTTCTTTTTTCTGCTTTGTATGGGGTTGCCTTTTGCCCTTAGCAGTTAAAAGTGGTCCTACACACACAGTAGGTGACAATGTCTTTGTCATCAGCCACAAACCCAACTGCCAACGCTGCTGCTCCCAAGTGAGAAAGTTTTGCTGCTGATTTCTAAAAACCCAGGAAGGGATGTAGAAACCAGGATTAACATCCCATAAACTGGATCAACGTTGGAACCNTCCCTCCTTCCTTCCCTCCTTCTCTCCTTCCTTTTCTTTCAGCCTCCCTCCCTCTTTCTCTCCCTCTTTCTTCCTTTTCTTCCCTTTCTCTCCTCTTCCTTCTCTTTCGTTCTTTCCTGACTTCCTTCCATTCCTTCCCTCCTACGAAAACAGGGCTTGGGGAGGCCCTGGATGACAGTGAAGGGGCTGCTCTTTGCTCCAGCATCTCCCGGTGCCTTGGTGGAAAAGCCGAGCTGCTCCTCAGGCAGGGATTGACACACGGCTGCTCCCACAGGCTCTGACCCACCACAGCCCTCACCTCCACCTTTAAAATTCTGAAATCCTCCACACATTGCCTTTGCCCCCTGGGAAATCAGGGACAGCGATACAGCTTTAAATTGCATCCTGCCACTCCTGAACTATCCAGTGCTGATACTTTCTGCTCGTGTTCGGGAGAATTGGATTTGAAAACGAAGGGGAAACTATTCCAGCAGCAGCAGAGCTGGGTTAATAGTAAGGAGGAAGAGTATTAAGCCATCAGGTCTCTGTGTTACAATATGTGCTAAAAAATGGCTGCATTTTTTGTGACCTGACTGGTGGAACTAACTAAACCGGGCAAAAAATCTGGACTTTGCTAAAAACTAGACTTCCTTTCTAAACAGAATCCCCCAGCACGACCCAGGAGGAAGGCAAATGTTTAACTGTCCTCACATGCTAAACAAGTAGTAGAAGGAATAGAAATGGAGGGAATGCTGCATTTGCCAACAAAAACTGGAACCACAAACCCATTGTCTATGAGCACAGATAAAAAGGTTTGCAAGCAGAATGTGCTGCAAAATAAATCCGCAATTCCCACTCCTCTTTGTCAAGGATGTTGAAAGAAAACACATCTGCAGCCACAAAAGCAAGAATTACATCTGCAAATTGCATAAATTCTTTTAGAAGGTCCCAGCGTGGAAACTATTCTTTCCTAGGTAGACTAGAGAAAAATTGGCAACAGAATCATGATTTAGGAAAAATGAATTCTGTGTCTCAGAGAAACCCCACCAGGTCATATGCATCAAGTGATAATGTCATATCAGTTTCTATATTCAGATGAAAAGTTGATCACAACAATTACTAGAGCAAAACATTTTTTTTTTAGTTAGGAGATCAGAAAAACTTGCACATGTTTGTTTTAGAGAATTTAGTAATGAGTTCTCTGGAACAACAAAATACTGATATTATATACTTTCAGAGCATAAAGTAACTTCCAGAAGAGCAAAAAATGTCAAGCATGGGATCAGTCTTCACAAAGAATGAACAAAAAAAAGTCTGAATTACTGAATTCCTCTCAATCTGATCTCGGCAATGTGCAAAATAATGGAAAAAATTGAATGAAGCTTAATGAAATGAACTAAAGGAATAATTGAGGCCAATCAATAAAGATTTGTGGTCAAGCAGCCATGTCCAACAAAATGGATTTTTTGAAATGAGACTAAAATTCACTGAGAATTGATGACGTTGAAAAAACCCTCACTGTGATACAATTAAATAACAGTAAATATTACATTTATATTTCTCACAACCAAGTTTTGGTACCTCAAAGTACTTTAATAAAAATTAGTATGACACAACAATTAACACAGGAGTCATTTTATACATAAAAAACCATAAAGGGAAAGAAAAAAGGCTGTTACCTTTCTGTCTGATGCTGATATGAGTGTTGCTGGAATACTACATTAGTTTCCAGCATACACAGATGAGAAAAGCTACCTAAAGATTGCCAAAGGACCAGATAAAAGCCTTCAAATAAATAAATTATGGGGAAACTACAGGGGAAAATTAAAGAATATTCATCTGTTTCATTTACCACTGAATGAAAACATTAAAAAATTACTTGGTTACCACCATGTGAAAAGAATATCCCCAGAGACTGAAAGTGGTACAAAGAACTTCAGTCCCTGTACAGAAGTAAAACAGGATGAGATGCCTGGGATCCAGATCTTATCTGGATTCAGATAAGAAGTGAAACACAGCTTTTACAGAAATGGTAGTTAAACACTGATTACTTTTATCAAAAGTACTGATGATTCTTTTTCACTATCTAAGCGAAGCTCAGATATTTGTCTAAATTCTTATATTCTGAGAGAAAATAGTTTGGAAGGTTCTTCTGTTATGGAAAAGCTGTGCTGGCCAGTGATCATCAGCCTTCCTTAAGGGCCTGTAACTCAAGAATATATGAGTACTTGTAGATTAACCATGAAAAAATAATGTGCACAGCCATCATTTCCTGGAGCCAAGGGGCTTGAAATGTCCTGCTCATTACTGGATGGAATTCTACAGTATTTCTAAGAAGATAACACTTTCTCTTTCTTTACCACACTTTTTTTTTTTAATAAAGAAACCCCCAAAGCTGCACAGAGGTAAATGACTTATAAAATTCCAAATGAAAAAGTTATTAGACAAGCCAAAGCATCCAGATGTCCTGATTTGCAGAGCTGTGTATGAACCATAAGGTTAGTTGTCTACTTGAATCTATGAGGTTGCCCATGCCTAAGAGCCCTGGATCTCTGTATTATTTTTTTTTTTGCAATACATGCAAAATATTTTTACAAAAGGCAAAATGAGACCCAAAAGAGAGATGACTAGTTGCTAAAGTGAGAAGGAATACATAGGGTTGGCCCTGGTTTTATTAGAAATCATGATCATATTTGGGTTAAAATACAAATAGCTAAATAATTTGGTGACTCTTGGAAATATTTGGCTTATTTTTTGCAGATCATAAGTACTGTTTATTCAGTGTGTGATTTGAAAGGCCTTTCCCCAAATACATTCAGTGTAAGGTTTGCTGTAGTGGGTCAGTGCAAAAGCTATAGGGCACAAGTGACTGACTGCAAGGGTCAAAAATTTGGCTGTGGCTCAGCCAGGGGTATTTACTGGAACACTGATAAATCTGAATGAATTCAACTTATGCTCAGAGCAAACACCTGAATTTGAGTAAGGATTAAAATACAGAACAGCAACAAGAAAGGTCGGTGAAAAATTAAATGTTGCAACAGTTGTGTTATAACACATTGTGGGGAAAAAGCTGTGGTGACAAATCTGAGGGTGTCTGGTTGCATTTTGTAGCCTGCTGCCATGTGGATACTTTCTTTTTAAAATTCAGGAATCATGGCTTGCATCTGCTGGAAAACAGATATTCCCTCGTCTTCAGAACATCTGATTTTATAGGTAAAAAATCCTCCTGGTTTAGGTTATTAAGATGATTCACAAGGGAAAGAAACAACAACTAAAAAAGCAAAACAAACAAATCAGAATTAATTTCCTTTCCCACATGCAAAATAATAACAATAGACCCCTCCATCATTTGTTTAGAAACTTATTACAAATGAAAAAGAAGGCATTTCTGTAGAAAACACACACATTTCCCCCCTCATATCTGTTCATACTGCAGGAAAATGATGCCACCTGGGGCTTGAACAGTTTGACCACGTTCAGCCTGACCATGTTCATGTCCAGGGACTTTGTGGATGTAGGGACAAGTGCCACAGATGTCCTCTTACCTCGCAGCCTCTTCAGCTTCTGCTCCCTCCTCCTCCTCCTCACGACCAGCAGCATCACAAAAAGCAGCAAGACCCCAACCAAGATACAGGAAATGGTCACCAGCATCTTTAGCCCTTCGTTGGTCGCCAGCCCTTCCTCACTTTGCACAACTGACTTAATGAGTGGAGGGATTGTACCTGGAAACAGGGTCATGATGTTAGATGCCTATTAATGAAGGTACAAAAATGGAGTTCTCAGGGAATAATGTGTGCTATGAGCTTCAGCTGCATGCAGAACATTAATAAGGGTTTATCTGTTGGGGTAGATGCTACATTTGCGTGTTTAATGGCCATGCTCACATATCCAGGGACACTGATAACGAGGTTCCAACTGCAGAGACTCAGAGATTATCAGAAATCGAAAAGAATTGCATTCATTGATTAAGGAAAACTGCCCTTTACACAGTCAAATACTCTGACTAATTTTGAGTCCTATTAAACCATTACAAAGCTGTGAGAGGTCTCAGAATTCCCACCTATGCCTATTACTCCTTACTATGGAAAAAGTGCACTGCTGTGACATTTCTGCTGGCCTTTTCTTTGTGAGGAACGTGTTTGACAAAGTTCATTTTGTGCCACACACATCAGATTAATCCTTTGAACAGAAACATTCTCACCTCGAGTCTCGGGGTGCAGCAGTGAGAGTGATGTGAAATTCAGAGAGCCAGGCTGATACTAATCTGCTAAAGACTGTCTGACATTAACCTCATCAGTAAAACAGGAGGGTAATGCTGGATAGAAACAATCAAATTTTGAGAAGGAAACGAGGGAAATGAATCTACCAACTATTGGCAGGCAGCTCACTTTTTCATTCTGGGACAGATTTGCATTTTGAATATACCTGGCTTCCTGGTGATATATAATACTTGAACTTTTCAATTCTTTTTTCCTTTACCTCTGAAGGACGTGAGAAGAATGCAGCACTTTCTGTGGAAGGCTGTTTAGTCATGGAAGACTTCTCACTCATTTCCTGATTACTATTAAACTGCTGAATGCAGCCACAAATGAGGCTGTAAAATGCAGATTTTTTTGGAATGGGTAGAAACATGCAAGTATTGTGAACTGTGATGACTTTCAATGGAAGCTATTAAATTTTAACCAGCTACTGAGATATGAAAGTGGTGACTTCCTTGCTAAAAGGATGGGAGGGTGAGGTGAAAAAACAGGCACATCCTTTTTTACATTTTAATTGCTGCATTAAGTGATATAGTTATATTTCATTATGTACCATACAGTATTAGAATAAAAATTGTGATATGATGCAGTACAATGTAAGAGCCACAACCACAGTGAATATGTAGAATCCTAAGTCATGTTTTTTTCAGAATATCTATTTGAGTTGCACATAAATAGAGGAGCAGTTCCCTAAAGGGATGAAGATAAAAAGAAAAGCTACAACCATCCAAATCTATATCAGGTAATTTGAAAAATTTGTTTTCTTACAATTCCATTTTGAATATTTTTCAACTGTTCCATTGCAGTTCTCCTCCAGCCAACTGTTGTTTTGTTTTGTTTCGTTTCGTTCTTTTCCTAATTTTCCATGTCTTGGAATAAACACACAGCAGGATTTTTAAATTTTTTTTCCCCCTGAGATTCAGTTTTTTCACTACTCTAAAGGCAAATAAAATTATTAGATGAAGAAAAGGAAAGAATTTCAAGCCCCTGATGGTAATACTAATAACTGTCTCTAAATCCTAAAACCTCCTGAATACTAAAGGGCCAAAGTTTTCTCTGAATTACAATCACACAGAGTGTTGGGTTCAAGATTGCCTAAAATTGTCTTCCTTTCCTTAATACTTTGATGAAAATCACATTACAAGGGGCCTTACTTTCAGTTAAACCCCAAGTGTTTAATTTGTGATATCATTACCCTTACATCTCCCAAGTCAAATGTAAACCTCATAACATTATATCCAGCCAGTTAAAGCTTAATTTGAAAAATCATACTGCAGGTTTATATATCCTTCACATTGTCCATTTGTGGCTTTTCAGCAATTTTACTAGAAATTCCTAAAAACTAATGGTGAGAAAACACCATTTCAACCTTTGCTGCCATTCAAGGTGCTGGCTGGGAATGGAGTAGCCAAAGTTCTCAGAACAGAGTCCCAGACAAACTGGGAGGGTTTGATTTATTTTCCAGGTCAATTCACCATCACCCGCTTGTGCTTCATAGAAGTTGTAATTCCAATGTCTCTGACCCCGTTTTCCCCTTTGTTGCAGCCCTTCCAGCATCTCCCATTGCACCTGGTGAATTCAGGATTACTGCTTTCCTGTTTCCTCACTATTCCTGGTGGTAAGAAGTCCCGTGGCCTGGACTCAATGAGCAGAGTTTAGAGCAGCTGATCTGATTTAATACCAGGGCTACTGAGTAGCTGATCTCTGAGCTGAGGAGCAACTTTGCAGTGCTACACACTAAAGCTGCACATTGCTAAAAATATCTCCTGAAGTATTGAGTGCAAGTGTTCTGTAAAACAAGGGGCAGGGAGGTCAGGACATCTGTCAGCTGAAATACCTCCAGATAGGGAGCAGAAAGCTGCACGTAGGTTTGTCATTAACCCTTTGACCTACTCCAGCATGAAGAGACTGAAGGTGAAGGATGCTTAGCCAGGGTATTTCTCAGGAGCTGCTGCAGCCCAAAGTGACCAGAACACCACGTAACTCCAGGATTTCTACAGAGTTTACAAGGGCTTTATCTTAAGACTCCTAAAGCTCCTGAGCTTGTCCTTGGCTTTCTTTATCCTAGGACTTTCATACACCATATTATCTAATCTTCAAAGTACTATCCTTGTGTCTGCTTTATCCCAAGGGCAGCTGTGACCCCCAGAAGCTGGAAGGGGTAATCTCACATGCCAGGATGAATCAAAGGGAGAGGTGAGGGTAGCACTCAAAAGTGGAGCTGGTCAAGAAGTTTCCACTGATATGTTTTCTGCAAACAAAAAATTCACTCGCTATGAAAGCAAAAACATTCTGTATGAACTATTGATAGAGAATGTGGATTTCTAATAATACATTATTTTCCAACTCTGAAGCTCCTTGAGCCTATGCAACTTACCAAAGAACAAATGGGAGCTGCAGGGACAACTTTTGGTTTAGAAGCACTCAATACTTGTATGAAATTGCTTATGTGGAAGTAACTGTTCTAACGAAATTAATTTTTAATAATGATGATAATAATAACAATAATAATCATGATCAGTTTATCATTTTAATTCCGCATCAAAGGTAACAAATTTAGAAAATCTGAAAACTGAAATTTGCTTTTCCAGCCATGTCTCAACCTTGGGGTCAGTGTTTGAGATCACGCTGCCTCTCTAAGGTACAACATAATCCTGGCAAAGCATGTTTGACAAACAAAACCAGCAATGGCATAAATGAGCAATTTTCCAGCTGACCAGAAGCAATGGCCCATGAAATTTAATGCTACAAATATTTTTTAATGTTTCATTTTCTCACTTTTAAAGATGCCACATAGAAAATCAGAGGGTGTGCAGGTCACAATGTGTGAAATCAAGCTAAGTATCATTACTCAATCAAAAAGCAGAGCCTGACAGCATTTCAAATCAGTTCATTGTATCAATATATTTGATTTCAGTGCTATCAGTGGAAATTTAAGGCTCTGGACCTGAATTTTCATATAATCTCATTTTAAGGTATGGCTTAAGACTGTTTGCCCAAATCATGTAAGTGTAATGATAATTGTGGATGCAAAAAAAAGATCACTGAAAGTTGCATGTTGCCTCTAGAAAGATAACTGGGAAAAAAAAACAAACAAACAGGATAGGCTAACCAAAGTGGCAAGAAATAAACTCACAGTATTTGAAACAGTTATTGCCACCACCTATACTCACTTAAACAAATCCTACGTCTACCTGGGAAGACCTGGCAGTGTTTGTATAACAGCTACACGGGTCCTGGTTTTCTGTGGGCCTCTGGAATGCTGAGAAGAGATTTTAGATTGTCTGAAATAGCATGTGAACTCTGTGGCAACCTCTAAAAATGATATTTTGCAAAAGGGTGAGTCCTGGGGGCATGTGTGATAAATTGTCTGCAAGAACTGCTGAGTACCCAGCACACAGACTGGGATAGCACTGGAGGAAGTGTAAGATGCTGAGGTTTAAACATCCCCCATTTGGCCACATCCCACATTTCTGACTGGGAATGGCTCCTGCTCTGCCCTGAGCTGTACATGAGGAGTGCTGGTTTGTGTGGGACAAAACTGTGGCAGGGAGATGTGTTACCAACACTGAGTTATGAACAATTAGCAATTTGGTGCCGTCACTGGACAACCATCAGCTCTTGTTTGAACTTGCTCACTAGTCCTGTTGTTTAATTTAACTGTGCAGATGTTGCCAAGTGGCTGCACAATACAGCACAATATCCCTGGCAACACAGCAAGATTTTACACTGGATGTCTCCAGAAAAGCTCTGGCAATTCACACTGGAGCAATTCAGGAGATTGCCATCTGGAGCCATCTGTGCTGCCTTCCTGCCAGGAATACAGGCATCTCCCAACTGCAGAGCCACCGGGAGCACACATGTGCCACCATCCCTTGCAATAAGGCTGCCAGGATGTGAGCTGCAGTGACTGACAAACTGGCATGTTTGCTCCTGCCCTCCTGTCCTGGTTTCTGCAGGGTGGGCAGTGACCCCTGGCAGAAGGGCTGGATGCAACAACTCCTCCATCCCCTGTGCCCTGGGCATGGCAGAGCCATCTGTCACGGCCATCAGCTTCACTCTCCCCTTCTGCAGAGAGGGACAGTAGCACTGCCACTGCTTTGCCCTTGGAGGGTGTTTTCCAGAGGCTTTCCTGGAAGACAAGCTCTGTTGTGTGTCACAATGGGTGTTGGGCTGTGCCACAGGGACATGGCATGGAATAACGATGAGGGCAGACACGTCCGTGAGTGGCTGTGGAACCAGTTGGATGGGAGGCAAAAATTTCATGGAAGAGATGCATGGAATACTAGCAAGTGCCTCTGGAACTGCTGGAACTAACAGCACTTAGTGTCCTATGGTTATGTGTCCCGTGGTACATTGACTTTGGTGCTGCAGCAGTGAGGACAAATAAACAATTCCCCCTCTCTGCCTGGCAGCCCGTTGTTATGAAATCAATGGGTATTTCAAAATGGGGTTTATGAGGGGAAAAAATGGAAGATGAACCAAAAAAAAAAATTAAACATCCCATATGAAACTAGAATGAAACACGATGTAGGACATAAACAGAAAAAAGAAATACTCACTGCCATCATAATTGAGTGTTGCAAATTTGGCTTGTTTCTCTGCACAGCCAGCACTGTTGCACACTCTCATCTGCAGTTCATACCAGGTTGCCTCCTGGAGGTCATAGAGGATGTAGGACTTGGACAGGGATGTCCTCTGAGCCGTTGTCCAGACGGTTGTCCCAAAAGGCCGGTATTCCAGGGTGAAGGAGGTGATGGGACAGCCACCATCATTCCAGCCGATCAGGTTCAGCTTCACTCGCGTGGTGTTGATACTGGCAAAGAGCTCTTGTTCCTTGGAAAACTGTGGCTCTAGAAGCAGGGGTAGAGTTCAAGTGAAATGCTTAAATGTTACAGACAAAGGGCTCTCCAAATGTAAAATTAACAGAATAATTTCTAGGATGACTTAGCTTTATCTTAAACTCAGGATCTATATATTCAGCTTCTCCCCTTCCTCCTTCTTAAATGTTTTTTCACACTTTGTGCCAGACTCACAGACCCAGATTTTCAAATCTATATGTGAAAAAAAATATCCATACATCTCCACATGGACCTGACTCGCTGGTTTGCATGGAACTTACTTAACTTGCAAATCTAGTGCAGATACTTCATATCAATAAATGCCCCTGCTCACTGCTATGAAAAAGAGTTAAGGACTTCCTGCAGAAACACTACAAAAGACAGATACACTTGGAAATTGTCCACTGGTGCTCCAGTCTTCTCTTGAAATGTAATTGAACAAAGCTTTTTTGCAAGTACAAGAACATTCATTTGCAAAAAAATGACAAATTTTAAGGACTTGCAAAAAAAAAAAGGCAACAATTAAAAATATGAGTATGTTCATATTGTACATGATATATATGAAAATAATACATACTTTGAATTTTGTATTTCTGAGTTAAGAGGTTTCCATTCAGAAGGGAACTGATGTTATTGTTTCCTTGTCACACTTTGGGCTCAAATGGTTGGTTTATGTTGATATACACATTAAAGGGGTTTTTTTACAGTTCTACATAACACAGGAGTAATGACAGTAAAACTGGCACCTCAGAAATGAAATAGCAACAGTGGGTGGACAAAGGAGGTCATCATCAATTGTTATTTGAATTACTGTTGCAGTATACTTAAAAATATTATTGCAAACTGTTCAGTAAAACCAGTATTTTTACTGTTGGAAGTGCTGAAAACTGTCTGTAATGTGCTATTGTATTTTCTATAATAAAGCATAAATTTTCCAATAGGGATAATTTTGGCATTCTTGTACCAAAATGTTCTCTCTTCTCTAAATACTACGTAAATCTAAATGAAACTGGTAATCCCTGACATGTGGTATGAACTATTTCAACTGTCCCTGTTAATAGCTTTGGCTAGAGATGCTTCTGGAGCTCTCAGGTGAATGAGAGTGATCTCAGCTTTCTAAATCACACAGTACCTGGTCCAGTCCATAAATGCTACACAGGCAGTTTCCAGGCATTTAGATCAAGTCCCAGAGAAATTCAAAAGGTTGGGGGATCTGTTTCTCATGAACCAATGACCTTAAAGTTCTTTCCCAACCTCAATAATTCTATGATTTAGGTGACATTTGAAGCACATGTAAACTTTACATCTCATGCAATGAATACAAGAAAACTCAGCTTCTCTGAATATCCCCTTCATTAAGTTCAGAAGATGATTCTGCCCGATAATCTCAGCACATCCACAGCTGAGTTTCAGTCTCCCCTGAGCTTCAGCAATGCCTGCCACTCCAATCTACCCTGCAGCAGCACAGGTGTGATGAAGAGCATAGAAGGGTTGACATCCCCATCAAAATAAACTGTTTTTATTTTGCCACTGCTCCCGAATGAGAGTGTTTCTTAAAATTGGGGAAAAGATGCAAAGCTACTGCACTGTCTTGGCTTAAGGGTAAGGCTCTCTAAAGTGCCTTTTAAGTGGCTCTGCTCATAAATTTGTTTATAATTCTGACACATACTTGCAATGTAGAACTTCCCACAGTAACTAGGACCAAGGGACCCACTGCTGAGCAAACTAAGAATTCCATGAATTTTGTTTGGTTTGCCTTGAAGAACTTTATGCAAACTTTCCCTTTCTTTTTGGCACTTATCCTGCTCCAAGGATGTCACTTGTACAGCTCCTGCAACAACCAGCTTGGAATGAAAATAAGCCATTGGCTCAATTTCCTTATACAGAAATTTACTCCATGTCTTCCTTCAACATCCAGACAAATAACCCTCTGGATTTTTCTAACAATAGAAGAAACAATTTCCTCATGGCAATAAAATAGTTGCAATTGCTGTAGCCTGTAATAGTGGAGACACCCCTTCCTAAATATCTACCAACCCATTCCAAATATCTACCAACCCATTTCAGAAAAAAATTATTAGAGAAATAAGGAGAGAACAGCAGTCAGTGTGGCTTGAAATCTTGAAACAACAGCATCTTCTGTCACAGGATAGAGAGAATGGAAACATTTCCAAAGGCAGTGGTATTAAGATATTTGTCTTCTCATCAAACCAAGATCCACAGCAGAACACCAAAGCTTTAGGTGAGCAAAGGGGCTGGAAATAATGTACCTTTTCCAAGTGTTTTGGCCTCGATGATCTCGCTGATGCGTCCGGGTCCCACCCCGTTCTGGGCAGTCAGAGTGAACTTGTACCAAGTGCCACATTTCAGTGTTTCCAACCTGTAGGACCTTTCACTGGGGCTAATGGGAAAACTGCCCCACTGCTCACTGTTATCTTCTGAGTACTGCAAAATATAACCTGGAGGAAGAGCACAAATGGCAACAATAAGCTGGATACAAACCACAAATTCTTCAGGTAATCCAAAGAGTCATTTTAAAGACCTAATAAAACTGGAAAAATTCCATTTGCAAGAAGACATACAGCTCCCCCCTGACTAAAAGGTACCAGGCAACGCATTTTTCCCACCCTTACAACAGCTTAAATACCATTTTTATGATCACTTCAAAGGGAAAAGAAAGGCATAGATATTTCTAAGTACCCTTCAATCAGCAACAACCAGATGATGAACCTGGACCCTCAGAAATGAATGGCTGGAGATTACACATCTGGAAAATCAGATACAGTAACTGTCACAGCAGCTGAGGGTAGGCTGGAAAAAAGTGATTAAATGTGTGAATAAACCACCACAAAGAGAAACTGCAATTTACTGAAAGCTGTTATCACGGTGCTAGTGCACATTAAGGGTTGACAGCAATACAAATTGCTTTGTTTTCCCTTTTTTTTTGTAGCCATTCATAATTCTACACTAATCCTACCAAGAGGATAATTTAGTAAGAAGTAGCAATTAACCTGAATTATATTACCTCGAATAGAACTGCCACCATTGTCTCCAGGTATCCAGGAAAGAGTGATAGAGGAAGATGTAGTTTTGGATACAGTGAGTCTTGGCTGGTCTGGTGGAACTAGATGGGAAAATAGTTAAAAATAGAAAATGCAATCAAAAGATTAGATGTGATTTTAATCACTTCTAAGAGTCATTTATCAAATAACTGTTTTGAGTTGCAAAAAATGCAAATGATTTCTGTCAAAGTGTCTGTTTAGCTGACATCCTTGGTTTAGACAAGAGCAGACAAGCTCTCATTTTTTATATTTAATTTTCTACACATTTTTGTTTTTTAATTCTTAACCCTTGTTTTTCTCTGATTTTTTTGTGTCTGTCCTGTCAGACCTAAAAGGGATATCAGCTACTCAGCCATTAATTTTCATTATTTTTCATACCTGCTTTAGGAAGAAGCTGAAATTTTAGTGGCAGGAAACAGATGTGCAGTTGCAAAGGATGCTCCACTCACACCTGTGTTTGCAGGTTATTATGGCAAAAATTAAAAAAAAGGTGCACATCAAGAGTTTCTGCCAGTGTAACTGTGAGAGGTACTTAGGTAGAATAGGTAGGTCTGTGATAGGAGGCAGATCCATGACATCTTCCAAATCACTACCGGTATAATGAAGACACAAGTCTAACAGCAAAGACTGGAAACACTTCAGTTCTGCTGCTTCCCATAAACATTATGGTTGTGTTAAATCTGTGGGACATGGGAACCATGTGGTTCCCAGGATCAGCTCCTGACTGAGCACAGGAATAAGACAGAGGTCTCACTTCCCATCCTCCCATCCAGTTTCTTTCAGAAGAAACTCTGAAAATCAACCTGGTTTAGGGGAAAGTGTCCCTACCCATGGCAGGGGTTTGGAACTAGAGGATCTTTAAGGTCCCTTCCAACCCAAATCATTCTACGATTCTATGAAAATCCAGTGTGAAAGAGCAAAGAAGGAGCTACAGAGAAGGATGCTCCATTCCAGCNTCTATGAAAATCCAGTGTGAAAGAACAAAGTAGGAGCTACTTTCCATTCCAGAAAGTTGCCCAGGATAAGGAGAACTGGGATTGGGAACTGGGATGGGGAATTGAGGCTGGAAATGGGACCATAAACTCTGATAGTTTAGACTTGGTCTAAGTAACCCCAAATTACACCACTGTATAGTGGCTGGGTTTACAGAGCTCAGGGCTCAGGGGCAGAGAGAGGCAAAGTATCCAGCTTTCTTTTCACCTTGACAAATCTATCGTGTCAATATGATCAATATGATCATACACTAATTATGTAGAGGTCATCTTTGGCTTCTTCCTGAATTGCTTCGCTGGTGCTGTTGTATAAATGAGGTGACCAGAACCACGGCACAAAAGCAGTAAAGCTGTGAACTGTGGTGTTTCCTAAAATAAAGAGGGACAGGTGAAGCTTTGAAGAGCTAGTCAAATATTTCTTGGAGCCCTGAAGGGTGAATATTTGCTAACACATCACCCAGATGTTTTCTGAACAAGTGTGGCTAGAGGTCTCCAAGTTCCTCAGAAATGTAGACAAAGTTCAGCTGTGGTGCCTCAAGGAGTGGGGCATGGACAGTGTGAAGGATCAAGAACTGGGATGGCAAGCCAGGGAGGAGGGAGAACAGGGCAGTCACACCTCCTTTGGTCACTGCCACTCCAAGGGTGGGAAGAGCATGGTTGTGGCCATGACCATTGTTGGCAGGAGCTGCTATTGCCCCGACACAGTTACTGCCTGACAGAAACCAGCCCCTGGCAAGGCAGGACAGAAGTCCCAAATGGTCTGTCATGTCCACAGGACACTGCCTGCTCTGCCTGGGCTTAAGGTGTAGCTCCACTTGCAGAGTGAAACTCCAGGAAAAACTCCCCACTGCAGTTCACGTTCAAGTCATCAGATTACAAAATACTGGATGCTGATTCAAAGCAGAGGCTGCTGGTTTGCAGCTGTGGGCTGGTTCAAAGAGAAGGTGATTTTGCTGCCCTCACAGGGCCAAACAGTGCTGAAGAAAATGAAGGAGACAGTTTATCCTCTGAAGGAAAATTCTCTGTGTTAGATGGATTTGTTCTGTTATCCTGTCTGACTTGGCTGGTTCCATGGAGGGAGACTGCACACACCACACTGGGAAAGATTTATTTCGAAACTTTTCATCACAGCTTCACCCTGTCTGCACAAAGTGGTGGTCCCACATATTAAATGCCACTCTTTCTCTGTCCCTCAGGGAAATTATATTGATTTGCTTTTAGTTACTGCAGTTCGATAGCAGCAGAGATATGCAATTACAAAAGTACTCAGTGAAATATAATGTTTCCATTTAGTAGTGCTTTTAGTGTTTTCTCTCCCTGTACTATGACATCTGTTTCCAGACTTAGGGGAAGGGTTTACTCATAGACAGTGGGGCTGAAGTTGAAACAACATCTCTGCTCTCACACGTTTGCACTGCAAGTTTAGATTCCATACCCAGAGAGTGATGGAGCACAGCATGGCCCATATTCCAAACTCAGGTATTTTCTACTTTAGTCTAAGTGAGCAAGGAAATCTGCATGGTGAGTTCTTGGTATGTGAATACACAGGCTCTGCTTCACATCATTCTCAGGGTGTATTCCTGTATCATCACTGCTTTTACACATATCAACTCCATCACGGACCCACTTTAGGCATTTCAATATTATATGTAGTATAATGTTATATTATAGACATTACATATAAAAAGTAGCTGAAGGTGATTGAAGGCGTACTGGTGTTTCATTTTAAACACTTCCTTGTATTCACCATCAATAAAGTTCTGCTTCTGCATAATGAAGTTTTCATCCAAGGTCTCAGTACAGAGGCAAATTTCTCTCCAAAAGCTAAAGTAAAGGCCTCCAGGTCTTTCTTAAGTTTGTAATTTTTAAATGAAATGTGTGATATTTGTAAGGAGAAGTCATAAGCTGATACTTTCTGTGTGAAGAACTAGAAGATTAACTGAATGTCAACACTCAGTTAATCCTACAAAAGCCCACATAGGAACTTAAGTGCAAATATGTGAATTTTTCCACCAAAAGCACCTTTTGGTGGATCCTAAAATGTCCATGGCTGAGCCAGAATGACCTTCATAATATTTTACTTATTAATTTGGAAGAAATAAATGTGCATTAACACACATTAATACTAATATTTTACACACACCTTCGCATTACCAGCACATAGCAGGTAACAGCTGTGGTAACAATTACGAGAGAGATCCAACAGTCTTACCTTGCACCTGCAAATTCAAAATGATTTCATCTGATCCCCAGTTGTTAGTGGCCACACAACTGTAGTATCCAGAGTCCTCTGCTTTCACAGTCCGGATGACAAAGCTGCCATTGCTAAAGATGCTCCTTCGCCCATCAATCATCACTAGACTGGGTGTCCCGTTACTACCTCACAGGAAACAAAGTGCATACATTAAAGAAGTTACAATCAAAATTACTCAGGGTTGGATTTTTTTTGAAGCAACTAAGAATGGGAAAAAATAAAAAGGTGTGGGGGGTGGCATGTTCCCTTTAATAAGATAGCAAAGGAATATTTTCTGTTGGGAAACACTTGCTATTTGCTTTAAAAATGCATGTATCCCAGCCACAATTTGATTGAAAATGGAAATTCTCTCCTTCCTTAACTACTTACTGTTTCATAAAAGTGCCAAAATAAGAGTAAATCAGTTCCTGGCTACAAGGTTCATTCTTACAAAATAATAGCTATTTCTATCATAGCACAGGTTTCATAGCACTGCAGTATCACTGCTCACACAGTGCTTGGATGGAAATTATCGTCCATGTGTGCTTCCAAGTAACTCTGTCAAACTGTGAAACCAAAGTTCAAAACAGAATACTGGAAAATAAAGTATGTGCAATACACACATTGCACATCTCAGCACACCAGGCACTTTGGTTTTATTTTGAGACAGCATTCTGTCCGACTGAAGGTAAAACAGACTCCAAGGTTTTGCATTTTGAATATTTACCTTTACCTCTTCTTCATTATATTTTCTCCTTTTGATAGCTTGTAATCACCACAGCCAATCAGTTTAAGGAATTTCTAAACTCCTCATTACTGTGACCACCTGCAAATGCCCAGAAATGATTCTTCTCCTTCCTGACAGTCATCCAGAATCCCCTGCCCCACAACACTCAGGGTTTTAAGTGAAGAGGCTTAAACAGAGCTACACATTTAGTTGCTGGTTACCTATCCTTCATCCATTTGACTGTTGGAGCGGGGTCTCCCACGGCTTTGCAAGGGAGAACAATGTCCTTCATCCAGGGAGTTGTCACCGTGCCACTGAATGTCAAGATCCTGGCAGGAGCTGGGTGGGAAAGAGCAAGAAAGACTGAAGTGAGGTGACCATTCCCACAGCCCTTGGAAGGGGAATACAGAACTAAAGGTGGAAAACCACACCAGTCTGCTTCAAATGGTGCTTTTAGGGTACTAATCCCTTTTAGCTCATAATATGGGCTATTTATTCGAGCACAGGTATCAGTATCTGGAAGGCAAGTAACTCAAAGGGAGGTGAGGCACAGGATTGGAAGAGTCCTTGCAGACAAAAAGAGAAAACTCAGTTATTTACCATCTTTACTGGCTTTTATATATTTTTATAGTAGAAATTAGGGATGAAAATTATGTCCAAGGGATGCTTCTCTCCAAACTTCCAGCAACAAGTGCCCACAGTAGGCAGGCATCTTACAAAAGCTAAATTATTGGTAAAAGCTAAATCACTGCTACAATAATTTGGTATTAACCAAAATAAACCTTCATGTATATAAGTGTTAATATATTGCAGAGTCTACCTGAAGTCCATAAATATGAACAAACTCTTAAGTCAGTTTAATCTGTGTCAGCAATCAGATCATCTAAATTTATCAAGAAAAGTATCACTCCTGTACTTTCAGTTTATAATATAGGGGAACATTGAGGTTGTGTTAGAGCTTCTTTTGTTATTAGTCAAGATCCCTGACAGAAATAGACTTGCTGTTGACCCCTAAATATACATTTTAAATGCACTTACTAAACACAGATAGACAAAATACTGGTTTTTTTAGCCCTGATCTACTTCAGTCATACCCATAGATCAGAATTTATACTTAATAATCCATTTTGCACCAATTAGAAAAACATGAAAATGAGACCCAGCTTCAAATATAACTGGGACAGTTAATCTTGAAAAAAAAAAATCATGCATAAAAGAACAGGCCTTGAAAAATTAAGCAAAACTACTTGAGTAGGCTGCAATGGGACTTGAGATATTCATAAAAAGAAATGATTTCATAGATTATACAATCAGTTTGTACTGTGTTGTCTATGTTCTCTTCAAGCACTGTTGAAGGCCAAGCTTCTCGAGAGATTTTTCTCTGGTCAAAATTTTAACTGAAAGCACAAGTAGCTGTTTAAAGCTTTAAGTAACAAAGGGAAGGTTGGATATGGGACATTATTTTCCTAACAGCCAGGCACCAACATGTCCTGTCTAAACAGCAGCTCTAGATTCCTGTCTCCCTCCTTCCAGAGCTGCTGAGGGTCAGTCCTGGCAGGAGGATGCTGCCCTGGAAAAGCTGAACTCCAAAGTGATACAAAGACAATGGTCAGCCATGAAGTCTCATGATTCACCCTGGTGTTCCACTCCTGAGGCCACATCTTCTGGAAAAGATTTACACAGGCCTGTTCTGCCACAAGCCATGGGCTAAGGAACCACAGGAGCTCAAACAGAAATGCTCAGTGTATCCAGAGTGAAATGCTGACTTCTCTAAAGTTGGTGTTAAAAGACTCATTTGTCTTCACGGGTGTCAGGTTTTTGTTGCAGGAGGTGCCTCACAGTGCTCACACCATCTTTAGACAGCAGCTGTCAGCTCTGAGTATCTACAAAGCACATCTGCAAGCACACCTGGACTGCTTCAATTCCTGTCCCATGAAAACTTCACATGCAACAGGAAGTCTGAAAGCTCATTTAAAATGAACTATTTTCTCCCTGGCTTTCCCACCTTTCCAGTATTTCTTGAAGCATCCATCTATTTCCAACTGCTGCCAGTTTTTGTAGGACAAAGCATGTGGAATACAGGAATCCTGCCGAAGCCTTCAGCATGACATGGCACCACTGTTAGCACACTTTCTGTGTTATCCCTTTGGTTTTAAGAGTTCCTTCAATGTGAATTCTTCCTTAAGTCATAGGCTGGAGATCAGATATTGAAAGTGATTTTCAACATCCTGTCCCCCCATTTTGCTGTGATGTGTGGAAGTTAATAAACCTCACAGAAGTCTAAGCCAGTGGCAAGATGACAGACCATAACCTAGAAATGCTGATTACAAAAGCACAGTTTCACTATTCTTGTGAAAGTATCCATGGATTTCTATGGATTATCTTATTCCTTCCATGTACTGAGTGCTTTTAAACGAGGTGGTAAAACAGCATGAAAATTTTCAAGTCCAATTTTCTTTATAGCTTAACGTCTAATAGTGTTCTGAGACTGCTAAAAGGTACACAAAGAAAACTAGGAACAATATAAATGTCAAGTGAAATCCATCTGCAAGCAATAGGTTTGAAATTCTAACAGGCATTCACGAGGTAAAAACACTTGGAACCTCACAGATCTCTCCCTTTTGAGCAAAGGGAGTTTTAGGAAGCATGTGGGCAATTCAGTTGCAGGGTTTACCCCTGTTATTGAAGCCAACCACATAACAGCCTTACACTGGATGGCACAGCACTGGACTGGGGCTGTGTCTGTTCATATTTTTTACAAATTACCCACTCATTAAATGGAGTTGAAGAGGTGCCTTCATGGAACAGTGCACTCTCTTATTCTAATGCAGTTTTCTGCATATTTGTTTGTTTAAGTTACAAATCCTATAACCTACATTTGCTGTCATAAAAAAGGGCAGAAATTCTTTGCAAGAGGCCGTAACACAGATTTTTTTCTTTCTCTCCAGAGGACACAACTGTGTTTTAAAGGCACATTGCACAGGGACACTGAACAAGAGCTGTGGCAGTTCACTGCAGCTTGGCTTAAAACAAATAAAAGATCCATCAGAGAATGCCCTGGGTCAGGTGTTTCTTTCATTTACTTTCCCACAGAAGAGGGTGGTGAGGCACTGGAACAGATTGCCCAGAGAGACTGTTGTTGTCCCATCCCTGGAATTGTTCAAGGCCAGGTTGGATGGGGCTTGGAGCAACCTGGTCTAGTGGAAGGTTCTCTGCCCATGGCAGGGGGTTGGAATGAGATGATCTCAAAGGTTCCTTCCAACCTAAACCATTCTATGATTCTAATATCCTGTGTATTCCAGTCTCATGAACCATTAAAAAAGCAGAGCAATGGGGTGTGTGAGCCCCACATGGTGACCAAATCATTAAACACACAAACCAACATGGACGAGGGGAAAAATCCATTCAAAATTAATGCTCAGATAGTCTAAAAGAACAGGGGAAACTCAAAATTAAAGTCTCCCCACAGCAGATCAGATTGCCATGGGTCTAGATCTGTAATCATCATGTTGCCAGTAAGTGCCACTCTCCAGCAGTCATGGCCAGTAAATAAGAGGAACATGGTGCATGCAAGGTTTTCTCTCTTTTGAATATATTTTATAGACTAAACCCACATCTTTCAAGTCAGCAATGAAGCATAATTTGAGGGGCTGGGGCAGAGGCAGAGCCTACTTCCAGACTGAACTTTCATTGCCATGATTATTTTCTGTTTGTTGGGTTTTTTCTTTATTATTTCTGTCAGTTAATTACAGAGAATAACAATCTGTTCTGAGAAATGAAGACACTAAAGAAAGAAAGAAATGTTAACTTGCATTAAGCTTTCATTTAAATTGGACTATCCATTTCACATCAAACCCCTATCTAGACATCCTCATTGTTCTCAGAGGAGTTCTTAAAGGGGTTATAATTAAGTTGACATAATTCAATTCAAAGTTAACTCTCATTAGCTGTCAGGATGGTAGCATTACTTGGACAGTTACTGTGCAGTAAGAGGAGCAAAAAAAGAAGCAAAACAACTTCAAAACAATGGCCCACAGGATGGTTTTGCATTGGGAACAGGTGGCAAAATCAGCCTGTAACCACTTCTAACCCTGTGATGTGCTATTTGCTTCAGACATATTAGAGGGTGAGAAAGGTCTTCAAGGCTATTAAATCTGCCCATCCTCCTTTATTGTGCATCCACCTCCATTATCACTGATCACCACTTTCTCCCAGCTCTCTCAAATGCCCTGTGATGCATTCATAAAGGAAATCTTGCACAGGATACAATAATTTCTAACCTAGCTACACCCAAAGTTCATAAAATTGCTATCTATCAGTATTCCTAGTGCCCATCAAAAGCTCCACAAATGGATTATTCATCACTTTTTTCAGTCCTAAGTGCATGTAAGAGGCTTTTCCTGAGCATCATCTAATGCAGACTTTATACTGGAGTATTACTATAAGTTCTAAGGTTGACTGGATGCATTTTACTGTCCTTTGAAATAAAGTCTCATTCAGACTGACCTGTCTATATTGAAGTAATTAATTATTTTTCTTTAAAGCCATGTTGTCTTTTCATAAAAATTATTTTTAAGCTCACTTATTTGTCATCATGGATTATGTTACATAAGCTTCAGAGGAGCAGAATTAATTCTGGTAAGCTGGATCAGTTTAAATACATGTGGGTCAAGTTGCAACTTCTCAATTTTTGGCAAAGAGAGCTGTTGTATTCTGCACTTCCTCAGGAGTAGAGGTTATGAATCTTGGCACCTGCAAAGTCTGCATTGATCTGTGTTCATCTTTGAACACTTTCCTCTTTTTTTAAATGCTTAGGGCATGGAAAAAGAGAACTTCTAGTGCATTTTGTGCAGGGGACCCTGCACACTGCTGGGCTTGCCTGCAGCCTCAGTCTGTTAGTATTGTATACCATGTTCCTGGCGAACTGGTTTTGCTCTTATTTGAGCATCTATTTTTATGTCTATTTTTGTCTCCTTTTTTTAAGATTTCATCACCATACATTCACTACACACAGGTGAGAGCTGACCTAAAAGGAGGAGCACATTGAAACCTTTGCCCTGTTTCCTTGAGATGTTCTCTCTCAATCTTCCTTCACTGATGTCCTTTACATTCCTCATCCCCCTCTTAAGATTTCAGCTTTGGTCTCACTGATGTTCACAATGCAGTGTGCAGTTATCCTACAAGAAAGTCAACAGTGGAAACACTCTGGATTTTTCAGATGCTTCAGACTTTTCATGGCCTTTCAGACATCCCACTAACACTGTGTAGCTACTAAGAATTGTCTAAAAGACTGTACAAAAAATGCCAGATAGAAGAAGAAAGTAGAGGTGACTCTTCTTAGCTGGCATAAAAACACATGTAAGCAATGGTATTGGGAGCAAGCATTTCCCTGCTTATTCCAACTTCCAAGACTTCCAAGTCTATCTTTTTTACCCTGACAGACCCTCACTGTATTTACACTGATAAAACTTCCATCACGATCTCCAATATGAGAGATTGTGAACTACATTGTGATCTACAGTAGTAACATCATAGTTACTACAGGCTTCCCACAGCAATGGTGAAAAATACTCATCTCATATGATAAAAACTTCAGCCTGGAGAAATGGCAAAGACAAAACATCACAAGCATTGCCATCACAAGCCTGAGGAGCCCTCTTTGCAGGTTCCATGCATTGGGAAGGTGTTTTGTTCAAATAATGCTCTCCAAACATCAGCACTGCCACCCATAGAATCACAATCACAGAATCACAGAAAGGTTTGGGTTGGAAGTGGCCTGAAAGATGATCTAGTTTTACCCCCCTTGCCATGGGCAGGGGCACTTTCCACTATCCCAGGTTGCTTCAAGCCCCATCCAACCTGGCCTTGGACACTTCCAGGGATGGGGCAGCCACAGCTTCTCTGGGCAACCTGTGCCAGGGCCTCCCCACCCTCACAGGGAAGAATTTCTTCCTAATATCCAATCTAACACTGCCCTCTGTCAGTTTGAAGCCATTCCCTCTTATCCTGTCACTCCAGGCCCTTGGAAATAATCTCTCTCCATCTTTTTAGGTCCCAGAAGGCCACGATTAGGTCATTCCAAAGGCTCTTATTCTCCAGGCTGAACAATCCCAGCTCTTCCAGCCTTTCCTCCCAGCAGAGCTGCTCCATTCCTCTGATCCTCCTGGTTCCTCCTCTGGACTCTCTCCAGCAGCTCCATGTCCTCCCTGGGCTGGATCCCAGGGCTGGAGCAGCTCTGCAGGTGAGGTCTCACCTGAGGGGGCAGAGGGGCAGAATCACCTCCCTCAACCTGCCCACAACTGTGGGATCAGCCCAGGATAACAGCTCTGACAATTAATATACCATCATCAAACTGGTGATCTATCCCCCAGACAGGCAGGAACAGCAAGATTTCCCACAGTGATGGTGTGTGCTCTTCCATCCAGAAAGTGCCTTCATGTTGGTGGCGCTAGGCTGAAGTTCTGCAAAGCCTTTTTTAGAAAGTATCTCTCATCCTAAAGCTCTAGACACTTTCTTTTGCATTTCCACATCATTAGACATACAAGTGAAGAATTAGCAGCCTTGTAAAACTGTAAAGTCAATTAAATTAAATTTTGCGACTCTTGGGATCTGTGATATGAAGTTGAGTGGGAAAAAAAAAATTAATCTGAAGACCCCATGCAGAGATTGGGTACAATGGGACTCTTTTCACTTTCCTGTCTGTTTTCAAAGCTAAAGTGCTCTAATGTTGCAGCCATCACATCTCACAGTGAAGGTAAGGCAGAATTCATAGGCCCCAGCAATATCTTTTAATAGAACAACTAGTACAGCTGGAAATAAATATGCAAGAGTTGAGGCACATTATCCCTTCACCATATCTGAAATAGAAGCAGCAAACTTCAAAGCTAATGCAAATAGAGAACAATTGTTCAGAGTTTAGATATGTTAATCAGACCATTTTATACAGAAGATGGTACTTATGGAGTACACAAGAGATCTTGCTAAGGAAAGGAATTATAAAGAACTTACCTTGTACAGTAAGAAAAAGAAAGGGAAACATATTCAGTGGGGGAGAGAGATCATGTGCAAACCCTCCGTGCCCCACAAAAGAAGATAAAAATGGCTCCAAAATGCAATCTATTCCCTTCTAAGGTAGGTAGGACAAATTACCCTCCAGAAGAGCACGTCATCCTCTCCCTGCTGACTCCAGCAAAAGCTTGAGCAATTAGCCCAGAGCTGTCACATCACTTTTGGGGAGCACTGAAGCTGCTCCTGACAAATGCCGCCCCCAGTGAGGCACAGAGAGGCCACGTGCCAATTACCACAGTAATTAGCCTCGCAGAGCCCCGCGCTGCCCTGGGCGGTGCTGCCCCTGTACCTTTAGCCAGCGGTTCCACCGTGATGATCTCGCTGCTGTTGCCTCTTCCCGCAGCTGTCACTGCCACCACCCAGACACTGTACTGGCGATTCCGGCTCAGGTTGGGGATTCTGTAGGAAAATGAGTCGGGAGAGGCTTCAAACTCGCTGATTACCTGTGGTGGGAGAGACAAATGTTTCCAGGCTAAAATAAACAGCGTTTGGACAAAGCCTGCTAAGCTGAGTTCTACAGAGCCTGTTAGTTCAGGGTTCTCCGAACGAGGATCAATTGCTCCAGACAGATGGCAGATGGCAATAAACTTAGCAGACACAATAACTTGGTGCAATCCATTTATATTCAGTGAATTTGGGCCTATGTCTTGTTTACAGATTGTTTTTATTCAGATTAGAACTTTTATGTGCCTGTTTATTTTTACAGGGTTGGATAAACAATTGAAGAGAACATATTTGACTAAATTCTGCCGTCAATAGTGATTTTGCTTTTCACAAAACTTTCCCAACGGAGGATTCAGTCCTGCACCTGCTGTGAAATCTGGAGTTTACTACTCGAGATATGTCTGGTAGAACCTTTGGTGTTCCTTATTCCTGGGTTGGATGGCTCATTCCTTCAGTAGCGGAGCAAACCAAGAAATAAAACTGTGCTCTGCAACACACTGTTCAAACTTCCCCCTCAGTCTAGTTTTGTTTAATCACAAAATGACTTCCATTCAAAGGCTCCCAGCTGAAGGTCATCTCAGCCAGTTAGCTGCATTAGCAGGGAAGGACAAGTGCTGGAAGAAATGCCAGTTCAGTCTATTGTCACGCTGTCACTCAAGTGCCTGGACCGCGGGGCTGCAGCAAAGCCAACCAGCTGCTCTGCAGTACTTGCTTATCTGGGAGAGCCTCTGCACCCTCCTTGGAGCAACCTGGGCAAAGAGAGGTGTGGAGGAACAGAGAGATTCCTCCTGGGAATGTGGCTTTGTGCACCTCAGCACATCCTCCACAGGAAGCTTGGTGGAGGAGAAGGGAAACCTCTGCCCTGAGCAGAGTTAAAATGCTCAGCGCTGACCAGTTTTATCTCTGACATGGGCTTTGTGATGCTGCTACGTAAAAACAGAGGGGTAATGAACCATTAGCATGAATAATACTCACTTCCCTGTGCAATGCTGAGCATGGTAACAGCTAACTAGCACTCAGCTAAAAATAATTAGAACGTTAATGACGTAGAAAAGAAGGTTTTACAAGGAATCAGCATTAAAAAGAATGCATCAGTGTAATCTAAACTTGGTTCAGAATGACAGAAAGTGTGCAAGAAATCTCTTTGATATACAAATAATCTGCTTGTGGTAAAGGCCAATTCTCTCTGATTAGCATTTCAAAAGGCACATTGACCTGAAAACATTGAAATCTGTAGTCCTTCAAAGTGAATTCCAAATAAACAAGGGATGTTTCTGAGGTATCATTAAACACCTCTCCAGTGTGAACTGGGAGACAGTTTCAGCTACTGCAGGGGTCACTGCACTTCTCTGTTCTTGAGTTGGCATCTCCTACAGCCAGGGGAAGAGGGGAATTCATCTCCTCTCACTTTTGAAATCTAGAGTGAAGACATCTGTATCTGAGCCAGGCACCTCAGCTCCCTTCAGAGACCAGGCAAAGGCTTCTGCAGAAGCACATTCTGTTTATTCTGTGGATCCTAACTTTTCTGGGGAGACTGGTTTTCTCCAGCTGAGTTACCCAGGCTAAGAGTAAGTCCAAATGGAGACTTTGCTTTATTTTCTGGGCAATCTCGTTGCTCCTTTGCTTGTCAAAATGCCAAGTCAGTTTGTCCTGTTTAACAAGCGTTTGCCTGGGTTCCCACTTCTGATATGAGGAGGTCAGTGCAGCCAGACATTTCTATTATTATGTGAAATACTGCAGCAGGTTTTGAAAACCATCTGTCTTGACATTTACACAAGAATATTGGAAAAACGCCCGTAGCTTGACAGGCTGGATCTTTGTGAGGTCATACATAAAAATTAATGTATTGATCATGGCACAGGAGGCTGAATTTTAATATTCATGAGGCAGCTTTTCCCAGGGTTAATTTGAAAGTCAAACAGGCCAGGCTGTCTCTGGAACTTAGGCTCCACTTATTAATGCAGTTATCTAGCACAGGCTACTTCTAAGCCACCCATTGACATGCAACATGGATGGAGCATTTAGGAGCAGCTAAACATCACAGAATTCCTTATTGCTAACTTTTATTCCAGCAGGCACCAGACCAGTTGAATTTATATTGTTTTCCCCATGATTCCTATGGTTTAGGAAAGGGACATGGCAGCTTTGGAAGCCACTCTAATACTGTCAATCTCCTGCTTGAAATACCTCGCTGCCCTGGTCCTCTCTGCCATGGCAAAAAATTGTCTCTCAACAGAGGAGCTCTCTCTCCCTGGAACTCCAAAGATGGAGGAATCACAGAATTAGCTCCTCTAATGCTTTTAAAATGCCTTGTCTTCAATTCCTTTCTTTCACCCACAGAGAGCCGTCGTCTGTCACACATTTGCATCCGTAGCTATTCCAAATGTAAAATCAATTATTCTTGGAATTAATTTATTAATTGAATCTGGTAAAGGTGGTTTCACTAAATTAATGATTCTCATTTTCTTAAAACAAACTGCTATAGCAAAAGAGTTTGGTTTCTCACTGGTTAACATCCATCTTCTATTTCCTCAGCTCACATTCCCTTTGAAACACTTGGGAATGTTTCAGTGACAAAGAATCGATTTTCCTTTAAACTTTTGCCTGTCATTTCAATTAGACTAACATGCCAGAGACTTTGATTACACAAGAAGAAAAAAGGCAGCTTTGTCAGCAAAGGGAAGATTAAACAATTGAAATAAGAAATATTTTAAAGGAATTTCACCTTGTCACACATTGGCCTGTGCATGTGCCAATATAAAACCTGTACTGCTGTTCTGTCTTAGGAGCAGTAACATGCTTGCTCAAGGGATTTTTCCCCCAACTGCTATTTTTCTTGAGCTTATAGATGACGGGTTAATTTTTCTTCTGTCTTTAGCTTACTGTGTGAGAAGGACAGACAGAGATCAGTCTCTAAAAAGCCAGCAAGGGCTGTGAAGAATAAAATGAAATCAAAGTCCTTTATCAGGACACAGTCAATCTACTTCCCAAACCAGGCAACGTCAAGAGGTGCTGAGGAACAACCACTGCAGGGAACATAATTTTCCACTGGTGCAACTTCAGCTCTATTGGTGTGCATTCCTTTGTGCATTTTGAAGCAGTATGCCATCTCCTGGCATTTCTGACTCCTTTAAAACACAGTTAAATAGATAATGTGCATAGACTCTGATCCCTCTAGCTTTTATTTTTGGTTGTTTCTTTTATTTCTTGGTTTGTTTTTCGTGTTTTTTAATGCAGCCTCGAAAAAAATTTAAAAGGACGCTTCAGAAAAAATAATGAAAAAACATTTCTAACAGTCTTCCAAGCAATCAGGGAGTTTCCCAAGCAAGAAAGTAATGAGAACAGATAGCATTTACTGTGGACTGGGAGATTGTTCAGTGAAAGTAAGGCTGCACCTGGCTTACAACTGGTTGTACATAACTTGTGATGTAAGATAGGTGCACTGCAGATCTCGATCTCATCTCCTCTGCAAGCTGCAGGAAACTTGGAGGTGAACTGAGAAAGCCATATGGAGACTTTAAAAACATGAGTGAAAAGAAAGAAACAGCCCAGCTTTGTGGTGTTTGTAAGTGTTTGTGGTGTTTGTTGTGAAGTAAGAGCATGTACAAGTTAGTTAACTGTTTATTTGCTGCTTCATCTTGAAAATTAAAAATGTGTTTTCACAATGATTTTAGGTAGAAAATATGGTCATAGCATCATCTAAAAATAGAGCTGGAAGGACCCTGAGAGTTCACCTAAGACTATATTACTTTAAAACAAGTCCAACTATATTTGCACAATTTCAAACAGATGTTTTTCCAATCTGATTTTGGTGACTTACAATAAAAGGAGATTTTGCAACTCCCTAGGCTGCACAACCTATCCCATTGCTTAAATAATCTTACAGTTAGAAATCTTTCCTTGTAATCTAGTTCGAGTTTCCTGCTGCAGTTTAAACCCATATCTTCTTTTCCAGGCTGTTAGGAACACAGAGAATAGATTATTACCTTGATCTTTGCACCACTCTTTAATCTACATGAAGTTTTATCATTCCTTTCTCCACCAGTCCCCTTATCTTTTTACAACTAAATAACCCTGATGCTTTCAACATTGTCCAGAAATCACATTTTCTCCTGCAGTTTCTCTAATAATATCTGCTATTATACTTCAGAATGTCAAATGATGGTCCATAGCTTTCTCAAAAACAGTTTCCAAACCTGTATTCAACAGTTCCAGGGTATCTCATTTGGCTTTTCACAACAGGATTATAAAGGCAGCTAATGTTCATCTTGGGATGCACAATAACCTCAAAATCCTCTTCTGAAGAATCAAGGCCAATTGCTCTCTACCCAGTACTTCTGCAGTTTGTTATTCACAGTACCTATTTTCTTGCTAAATTTTATCTAACTTTTCCCAGACCAGTCTCCCAGTCCGTCAAGCTCTGTCTGAATTCTAGTTGTGTCTCCTGTGTACATTCAATCCCTCCCAGCCTTATATCCTGCAAATTTAATAGGCAGCCTCTCTATTTCATTATCCAGGTCACTAATGGAACCACTGCACAGAAGTGGACTCAGGAGAGATACTTATGCCTCTCCCTCCTGCCCACAACAACAAACCACTGGTTTTTTAGCCTCCCACAGAGCAACAATCAGTTTTATTTCTGGCCTGAGTTGAATCAGTGAAACGGTGTTTACATAGCTGGGTTTCAACAAAATCCATCCTCTGGGCTTATCTCCACTGCTAAATGGGAGAGAGCCAGGCAGTGTGTCCAGCACTTCATCCCAGTGGTCCACGCTGCCTTTTTAGCTTGGTCTCTAGCTCAGTTTTGTACTGCTATAAACAGCTCTTTTCAAAACAAATGTGCTTCAGAGGTGCTCGTGTAAGTGGAATAGACTGACATCAGTCACCATCACGTCTCCTGGGTCAGGAGCTGCTCCTGGGCCCTTGTTTAATCAGTAGTACAGATGAGGCCTATAACAGCACAGAGACTTAGCAGTAATTAAAGTGAGTTTTTAGTTTTCCATGGTGAAAACACAAAGATTTCCATCTTTACGCATAATGCCACCTCAGAATTGTCTACCCTGCTCTGCCTTTGTTCCTGGAAATCACAGAATCATCCAGTTGGGAGAGATCTTCAAGCTCATCCAGTCCCATCCTCACCCATCACCACCATAATCACTCCTAATCCATGTCCCCAAGGGCCACATCCAGACACCTCTGGGACACTTCCAGACATGGTGACTCCACCACCTCCCTGGCAACTTATTCCAATGCCTGACCACTCTGGCAGGGAAATTTTTTTTCTCAAATATAATCTGAACTTTCTCTGGCACAACTTAAGGCCATTTCCTTTCATCCTTTCACTTGAGACATGGAGGAAGAGATTGATCCCTACCTGGCTCCAACCTCCTGACAGGGCGTTGGAGAGAGCAATGAGATTCCCCCTGGGCCTTCCTTCCTCCAGACTAAACAGCCCCAGCTCCCTCAGGTGTTCCTTATAGGACATGTTTTCTAGACCCTTCCCCAGCTCTGTTGCCCTTCTCTGGACAAGCTCCAGCACCTCAATGTCCTTTTTTGAAATGAGGAACTCAAAACTGAACACGGCACTCGAGGGGCAGAGCACTGTGATGTTTTATATTAAAAATTATATTTTAGACTCTCCTGGGCTCACAAGTTGTTCAGTAATGGGAGCTACGACAAGTTGTTTCTACCTGGAAGCAAACTGGGGTAATACAAAATCAATACATTTCTATATTTAGAGAGAACAAACTTCAAGTTCTGCATCCCTGCACAAAGCAGACAGACCACTGATGTGCCCTCTCAGTGAACTCCCTAAAGATGTGAAACTCTGCCTGAGGTTGTGAATTGTACTTTTCTGGAGGACTGCTGGCTTTTGCCATTCATCCTTTCACAGATGGACGGGCTGTCAGAGCTCCAAATAACCACCAATCCTGGACTCATCTGCTGCTTTGGTCATATAACACTTTCTGTTGAGGTTCAGGTTTTGAAACATGGTGTTTTCTTTACTGTGAGGGTGGTGAGTTGCTGAAACATGTTGCTGAAACATGTTGTGGATGCCCCATCTTTGGATGTGTTTAAGGACAGGTTGGACTGAGCTCTGAGGAACCTCATCCAGTGGAAGGTTCCCATGGCAGGGGGATTGGAATCAAAGGATCTTTAAGGTCCCTTCTCACCCAGGCCATTCTATGATCTGCTTTTCACTCAGCATTTTTGAAGGTAACTATGGGAAAACAGAAGCTGTGCACAAAACAGAAGGCAGCTGTCACATAAAATGTTATCCTTTTTTTTTTCCTTAAATGAGGAACCAAAACATTAGACAGTGTAAGATGGAAATTTTGAAAACAACAGAGGCAGCTCCCTGACTTCTCATTGGCAGGAAATTCTTGCAAATCCATTCCAGGAGTTAATTACATCTGGCAGACAACCCACTGCCTAGAATTCCAGTTAGCCCACGTGCTGAAGGAGTCTTTTCCTTGGAAGTCATCAAGGTACAACCCCTGCCTGTCCCTTTGTAGCAACTCATGGAGAGTCCATCAGCCTCCTGGAGCTGGTGAAGGGTCTAGAAAATGTCTTATGAAGAGAGTTGGAGGGATCTGGGGGTGTTTAGTCTGGAGAAAAAAAGACTCAGGGGGGACCTCATTGCTCTTTACAACTCCCTGACAGGAGGAGGCAGTGAGGGGGGGTTGGGCTCTTCTGCCATGTTCCAGGGAAAAGGATGAGAGGAAATGGCCTTAAATTGTGCCAGAAGAGGTTCAGACTGGATTTTATTTTTTTTTTCACTGTAAGAGTGGTCAGGCATTGGAAGGTGACCACCCAGGGAGGGTTGCAGTGCCCATCCCTGGGGGTGTCCAAAGAAGGATGGACGTGGCACTCAGTGCTCTGGGCTGGGGGACAAGGTGGGGATGTGGCACAGCTTGGACTCCATGATCCTGGAGTTCTTTTCCAACCTCAGTGATTCTGGGATTTTGTGGCTGTCTCAGGGACACGTGTGATCAGGGAAGCAGCTTGTGGTGTCACAGACTGGTGACCACAGAAGGGTCAGGAGAGCACCTTTTGCACTCACAGGGGTTCTGCTGCCTCCTTTGTTGGCCCCAGGAAACCAGCAGGTTTGCTCAGAGCCCTTCAGTCCAGTCACAAACTGTGTGACACCATCTGGTCCCAGTGCTCTGTCCCTATATGATGCAGAAGGGACTGGGATGACTCCAAACCCACTGCAACCAGCACCAAGGACTTCTTGCCAGACTATATTAATACACCTGCATGTGAGACTTGGTAGTGAGACAAGAAGGGAGTTTTAATGGAAAAATCAATAGCAAATTTGTTTTAGTAGGGCTTTACAAGGAGACCTTTTGAAAATCATATAAACCAGCACATCATCAGAATCAATTTATACTCTGTCACGTCTCTCCTGAGGTCTGCTCTCTGCAAAAATAAGATAGGCAAAAATGTAAAGTTGACAAAGCAATTAAAATAATGAATGTACTGTGTTTGGGAGGTGGCACCAAAGCTGTGAAATAACTATGAAAAAGCTAAAAATAGTACATGTGGTATATTAAAAAAGACACATCTTAGGTACCATCCAAAATAAGGTTCTAAAATAACCCCTAAATTATACACTATTTCTATGCTAAATAAAGAACAAGAATTAATAAACATAAATATCTTCATGTTCTAAGAAGTACTATATAAAATATAGTGATAAATACTGTCATAAATACTGCTTGTAATACACAAATCAATGAATATATATTTAAAATTTGGCCTTACAAATTCTGCTGACTCTAAATAAGCTGCTGTTCAACAGTAATTTTATCTGCCTAGCCAACTTCTGCCAGCTCCCTCTCTCCTTTTTTTCGAAGAGACTTTTTAATTCTTTTAATCACTGAAGCTTCTGTAGTATGTAAACAACAAATCATTTGTGGCTTATAATTGCTTTAACTCCATTTTCCATGCCTTTTATTCAAGTCTTTAATCTGGAGAGGAACTGAGGGTCAGAAAGTGTAATACAAAACCAAAGTTAGAATTTGGACAGTGCCTATGCAAAATCAAGACAAAAATTTGCATCTGCCTGAAAGAATTGCTTGGAAAATAGCTGGATGCTGGGAATTTATGCCAGATAATTGTTTAAAGATCTACAAATTACAGAGAAAAAGCAGAGATTACTCTTTTTTTTTTTCCACATGGAAACTCCCAGAGTCTCCTGTGGATGCCTTTGACAGGATATCAGCAATAAATTGCAAAGAATACCTTCCAGGTGTTTTCTGGAAGATCCTGCTATTATGGAATATATCTCAACCATATAAGATTCAATAAGAAACAAAGATATTTGGCCTAGTGTTTTCCACTGAGACCTTTAGAAAACTCTGTGACCAGAGTTGGGAAGATGCAGTCTATGAATTTGTGGAAGAGAGAAAGGAAACCTGGAGAAAGAATCTGATTCATGCCACTTCTACTAAAAAGAAAAAAAAAACCCTCTGTAATACACCTTCACTAGGAATCTGACTACAGTTTTCCCCTCATTATGATGATCTACAGGTTGACAGTGAAAGGTGCACAGAGATGTGAGAAACAGTTGAATAGTTTAGTCCCTACTGCTGCTGGTTATCCTACCCCAGGACTGAGCAGACAGAATGTACATGGGAATGCTGTCTGGTTTTTAATTTGGCAGCTGGTTAAATCATGTGATTTTTTTCATGTCTTAGTGGGTTTAAACCAAAGCAAAACAATAGAATGAATATAGAAATCTAACAGGCTCAGGAATATGTTTCTCACAGAAAAAATGAGCAAACCAAAAAGATTGGTAACTTTGCATCCCACACTGTCCCAGATGTTGGTCAGATTCCAATATCAATTATGTTTCCAAGTAGACAGACTTGAGGTTTGGCCAAATACAAGATTACTTCCTACTTCTCCATCATTACTTCATACCTGTTCATCTACTGCATATTCCAAACCCAGTTGTTTCACAGAATATTTCCAGGCCAACATGAACCTTTGCTGGGCTTTCAGCTTTTGGATCTTTCTAAATCCCTTGGAGAAATCCAGAATTGTAAATTACAGTTTTCAAAGATTCTTTCCAACACAGGTCACTGCCAGGTACCTGGGGCTGACTGTAGGTTTGCACTGTGAGATAACCCTTATTCATCAGCACTATTTCAGCATTGGGGGCTGCTCTGTGTTCTGGTTCCTCATCCAGCTAATCCAGCTGATGCTCTTATCATGACAGCATCATCTGGGATCTTTGCAGGAAAGCCTCACTCCATTCATCTTGTTGAACAGCATCCCACTCTGGAATTTCTCCTCCTTCCAGTCCTCAGGCTTCTGGTCACTTGGGTCCTCAGTCAAGGTGGTTTTAAGGTAGAAATCATATTTTTTAGAAGAATATCACAAGTAACAACAGCTTGATCAACTAACACTTCAAAACTACTGTCAGGATTAAAGATCAGAGAATAAAGTGGTTCTTCTGATCCAAAACATAGGGGTTTAAATATCCACCTTTTTGTTTTGCAAGCTTCTTGTCATATTTGCCAGTCTTTGGGTACTTGTGCTGGAAAGTGAGGTCAAGAGATGAGAAAATACAGACCAACCACATCATTTGGGTGTCAATGGACAGTACGACATCACTCAATCAGAAACAGACATTTTAAAATCTATTTTGACTTGTTGATTAGAGGAGTGTAGTTGTTATGGTGGTTGTTGCTGTTGGAGTTTTGTTGGGGATGATCTCCTGGTTGGTCATTCACTGATATGAGGAACAAACATATTAAACATGCTTATCCTGCTGTTTCCAACAAAGCAGGTCATTAATTTGTGTGTCATTCTAATGCTTTCTCCATAGAATGCCTGGAAATTAATGGAAAGGAGTCGTGTAAGTACAACTGCACTATAAAAAGATAACAAATGGAGACTATTCTCTTTCCCAGTGATTTTCCTTTTCAGAACACTGTCAGTTGGTTCTTGTCTTTCTTTCACTCATATGGAACTACCTTAAGATGTGAAATAAGATGATCTCACTACCACTCTCTGATTTCCTGATAGTGAAAGCTAAAAGCAGATCTTGTTTGGGCAACTGTGCATAGAAAGTGTTCAGATGTCTGCAGTGCTGCCAATGGCCCAAAATATCATATGAGTTTTATTGGAGCCCTTTTCCCTCTCTAACTTAGGAGACATCTTGGGGCCAATCTAATATGTTTCTTTTCCCTGGGGAGTTGCACATTAGCTCTATCACTGTCTGGCTTCAGTTGCTGTATACAAATTTTGGCCAACCTTTTCGAGTTTTAAACTTCCATATAATAATAGAGCTGAGGTTGGAGGGTTCCTCTGGAGGTCACTTAGTTCAACCCCTTTCTCAAAGCAAGTTTAATTGCATCAAGTTGCTCAGGGACATGTCTAATGAAGTCTTGAAGACTTCCACGGATGGAGATCCCACAGTCCCTCTGGGCCCTACTTCCAATATTTGACCATGATCTCATGGTAGATTTTCCCCCAAAATGATCAGAATTTCCAATGTTGAAATTTTTGCCACCCTTCAGCTTCAAGAAGAGTTTGGTTTCATCCTGTCTATGTCATCTGATAGCAGATAGGGATGGCAATAAAATCTCTCCCGAGCCTTCTTTTCTCAGGGCTGACAGACACAGCTGGCTCATCTTGTTCTTGTACATGGCCACTTTCTCAGCCCCTCCTACACCAGGAAATCTTGCTTGTTAACCTTCTTTGTCCTGCCTTCAGCACACCCCATGCTTCTTTAGGGGCTGCTTTTTACCTGTTCTGGGCTCACAGTTTCCCAGCCATTGCACGCTGTGTCACAGTGACCTTTTCCAAACACTTTCTGCCACCTACATTTTATTTAGTCTTTTCCCACTGACTCCTCCTTAAGTAGTGAACTGACATGAGTGCAACAAGAGGTTGGCAGTGTTTGTTTTGTTTCAGAAAACACCTAAATCTCACTTTGTGTTGCACTTTTAAGAGCCCTGACAATACACATCTACAACCCATGGCAGCAGGTGCTGGACCAGCCACATAAAGCAGCTCCCTGCACAACCAGGTAGGAATTGAACCACCCTAATCCTTGTGCTTGGATTAAAACTGTGTTCCAAGTCCATGGTACCACTGGGAAAAATCCAGTTGCTTCCCTGAGGCCTGGGAAGGAGGAGTGTGATGAGTATCCTGTTGGGAGTGAGCACACCTAGAAGGAATCTGACCAACATGGGACCATTACAGGTGGCTGTGAGAAGCCAAATCCCACAAGGAGTTGGACATGGATGTGGGAGGAAGTGGGGAGAAGAACTACCAGGAGTAGGCTAGGAGTTAGCACAAAGGATAATTATTTTAACGTAAGTTCTGGTAAGTTTTGTCTCAAATATTTGAAGAATGAAGGACCCATAAAGTATTTCTGTATTTTTCCTACATTTTCAGAAAAAAAAGAAGAAAGTTTTGCCTATTTATGCCTATAGAATACTATAGATGCAGCTATTAAACATTGTGACATTGGATCCTTGCTTGCCCTTTATCTTGGCTAGAGAATAGACTGCAGTGAAAAATCTCTTTTACTTTTTCACACATTAATCAAATTTGTGGTTTGAAATATCCCAGGCAAATACTTTCCTTAAGGACTCAAAATATTTAAAGAGGAAATGCTCTTGTTCTATGTAGAGGCAGCAAAAGTTTTAACAGCTTCGGCTATTGCAGAGCAAACTGAACAGAGCAAGAGGCAGCAAATCTTCATTTTATAATATGTCAGAGTTGTATAAGGGTTGCGCTTTAAAAAAAATTATGCACAATACAACCAAGAGAGTTAATTAGTTTTCCTGTTGGTGACTTAAACACCAAGCAGCGTTCTTGTGTGAAGGACTCTCTTGTTAGGCTGTCTGAAGTGGATTGCATTGACTTGTTCCCAAATCTGCAAAGAATATGGGCTTCTCATAAGTTTACCATTACCCCTGTTCTCTTCTCTTTCTCCTCACTGATGCTTGAAAGCTGAATTTGCCTTCGTGCTTAAATAGTAGACTTTTAAAAAAGTTATTTTGCAACAAGGGCTTTGACTGTTGAAGTCTGTTGAAATTCTTATGGCTCTACACCTGCAGCTACAGCACTTGCTACTTATGGTGGCAGAAGAGATGTTAAGGACACAAGTCTTTTATTTATTCTCCTCCTCACCCTAATTTAAGGCCTCTTCCTCTGTCAGCTACTTGTCTCTGCCAACAGTGAATCAAACAGGAACTTTCCTGGGATACATAAAGTGTGTCTGCACAGCAGTGTTTGCATTTGAGCATCTCTGCAGCAGGCTTGTTTCACTGCAAAGCAGCTCTGAATGAAACAGCTCTTTATTTCACAAGCCTTTCAAGAATGAAAGATAACGGAGCATTTTTTTTAGAAATAAAGCTGGCAGAGTGTGTCCTATATTAAATATGTCCTGAGGCCTTGCATTTATTTAAAGATATCCAATTCAGCTCCTGGAAACTGGTCCCCCAGAGTGATCCCTGCCTCACTCACCACACAGGACTGATAGAGAAGATCAACCACAGCTCTTGCTGATGTGCAGAACTCTGGGGAGAAGTGGTACAAGGACTGTCCTCATAGATACATATATATAAATAGGTATGTAATAAACACACACATACCTATATGCAGGCAACAGCAGGATCATGGAATCACAGAATGGTTTGGGTTGGAAGGGGCCTTAAAGATCATCTCATTCCAACCCCATGCCATGGGCAGAGACACCTTTCATAACACACATGTGCACCTTAGCAGTTAATAAAAACCACAAACACCCCCAAGTGCCTCTACCTTGGGCTAAGTTATACAGTGATACCCCATAATGAACACCACAAAAATAGAGCAATGAAATTCAGCACAAGCCAAGACCGACAAAAAAAATGAACTACTCTTGTTGTCCATCCTTGAACTGCTCCAAAAGGTAACCATGCAACAAGCTGGTTTGTATGTGAGAGAACTGCATGTTAAAGAAAAATATTTTTAGCTGAAGATGTTTATTTTGCTGGGGATGTAAACATAGGAAAAAATGTTGGTAGCAAAGCCCCAGGAAGAAACACTGCAGCTTTGCAGGAAAAGTAAGTAGAGAGGGCCAGCAGACCCCATGGGTGTTCCCTCCAAACCCCCTTGGTCCCCACTCAGACCAGTCCTCTGAACTTGGACTTGTTTGACCCACTGAGTGCCATGGAAATGTAGGAACCGTGATGGGAAAATCTCCAGACAGTTTACATTTAAAAGATATGTTGAAAATAGCTGGGTTTGCACGGCTACAATTATGAAAGTAACAGAGTTAGGAGACAGTAGTCCCAAAATATAAATCACTGAATCACAAGATGGTTTGGGTTGGAAGGGACCTTAAAGATCATCCCATTCCCAGCCCCACTGCCATGGGCAGGGACACCTTCAACTATCCCAGGTTTCTTCACGCCCCATCCAACCTGCCCTGGGACAGTTCCAGGGATGGGAAGTCCACAATTTCTCTAGGTAAATGAAACAAAGACTCCAACTCTTAGCTTTGGATATGAACAATAAATCCTGCATCAGTTTAAGCACAATGGACATGTGTATTTTAGCCTCTCTTTCCTCGAGTATCCACAGAATCTGGCTGGGTGAGGCTGTGCCTGCCCACAGGGTCCTGTTCTGACACCTCCTCAGCCCTTCTTTTCTCAGCCAGCTCTGAAAACAAGCCTGAGACACTTCTGGAAATTCCTGGAACAACATTTCCCCTGTCTATTAAACTAAGATCACATTTTGCAACATTTTGCCGCCTTTGCTGAGAAGTCCTGCTTAAAAACTAAACCCCAACTTTGGATAAAACCTAAATCAAAACTTCGGATATAAAATAAATAAGTACTTTTTTCAATGCACATGAAAATAAATATGCATGGCTATTTAAAAGGAGCAGTTGGCCCTTGTGTTTAATGATGGCTGGATTTCTTTGTGACTCAGAGAAGGACAAACCTGATATTCAATTCAAATTTCCTCTTGTCACTTTCTCAGCAAGTAATAGCGTGTAGAGCCAGATTGGGCAAATAGTCCAGGCATAAATAAGCTTATTCACAAGTAAATATATTTGTTTATAAGTAATTATGTTCCTTCACACATGAATACTCAAGTCAAAAAGGCAGGAACTCAGATAAAAACACATCAAGGAAGGGTATATAAATACTTGCCTCCAGCTGCAAAAGGACTTGTGCAGCTGGTCCTGTAAAACATAATTTGGTATATTCTAAACTAACCAAACAGAATATACTCCACCTCAGCTGTGAGTTTTGAATTATTTGTCAACCAGGGCTCTGCAATATGTTTTAAACAGCGCAAAATTTGACAGGTGGGTAAAACCAAACCCAGCTCTCAGTCCCCTCCGCAGCTCCAGGATCCCCCTCACCCTCACTTAGGGTGAACAAAAGGCAGGGGAGGCAGTGGCAAGGGGAACATCAGGCACTGGGAATCTGCAAACACACGTTCCAGCCCCCTGGTCAGTGCTGTGGGACTTACTGTGGGGTAGGGGTGGGAGCAGAACACGGTGTATTTCCGAATGATGCCGTTCAGCTTGAGGGGAGGGAGCCAGGAGACGAAGACGGTGGAGGCCGAAGCTGCAGCTGCTTTAACACCAGCGGGAGGACCTGGAACTGCAAAACCAAGATGTGTTAGTGGCCCAAGGCAGGCGCTCGGTCATCCCAGTGTAGCAGAGGAGGAAAGAGGGAAAAGGGAATGTGCTGCTTTGGGAACTGCTTTGGGACTGAGATGGAGTCAGGGAGCAGCCCCCACACTGCTTACACCAGGGGAGGGTTGTGTCCCCATCCCTAACAGGGGAGAGGCTCTGCTTCAGAGAGCCCCAAAGTAGGAGCTGCCACTGATGGTTGAACTTCTGTGAAGTTTCCCCTCCAACCTGTATAGAATCATAGAATGAACCCTGAAGTGGTTTGGGTTGGAAGGGACCTTAAAGATCATCTCATTCCAACCCCCTGCCATGGGCAGGGACACCTTCCACTATCCCAGGTTGCTCAATGCCCCATCCAACATGGCCTTGAACTATTCCCGCTGTGGGGCATCCATAGCTTCTCTGGGAAACCTGTGCCAGTGCCTCACCACCCTCACATTAAAGATTTTCTTCTGTAGATCTAACCTAAATCCTCCTTTTTCAGCTTGAACCCAAATGCCTGTTGGCTGTGGTCAGTGAAATTGCCAAACAACTTATTATTATAAATTGTAGACTTCGAACACATAACTCATGCCTAATTATTATTCACTCTATAAACAATGCACATGTGAGCAGTTTAATGGCCATTAAGAGTTAGAGCTGTGAATTTAATGAAATGGAGTGTAAACAAGCAGTTAGCACTGTGATGTGTGGATGTGTGAGCAGATCCCTGGCCACACAGTGTCCTTGTCCTTTGTCCTGCCCTCAACAGCTCAGACCTCTAAACAGAGACATATCCATTTCTCTAATTACAGCAGCTATCCATATAAGCCACCAAAAACTGTCACAGAGAAGGAGGAAAAAAAACCCATCCTGTCTAAAATCATGTGGAAAAAGCTTCAGCTGGGAAATGCTAAAATCTTGCTGCATAATCTTAACTATATCCCTTTGCGTGCTTGCATTTTGAGAAAGGCTTTAATTTCATGAGCATATGTTGTTTTTCAGACACACATAACACTGTACAATGTTCTCCAGCTTTGGAAACCTTCTTATACTAATGTACAGAAATGCTAGAATTTTTCCTGTGTGCTTGAATATCACATTACACATTGGCTTGTACTTAAACAAAATAGCAAAGGGGACATTTAACATCAGAAAAAGTGGTTTTAATGTTTTGTGATAAACACACCTTGTGTTAAAATGTTTGAAAATATTTTTCAAAACTATGAAAATAAATAATTTTAAATATATTTTAACACTGCACATGGTCAGTATTAATGTCAAATTATTAAAATAGATATGTTGTATTGATAATCACTATATATGGTGTAAAAGAAAAAAATGAAACATTTTGCTGGACTCTTCTCTACAGAACTGATATTTTTGCCTAATTTCAAGTAAAACAACCAAAATGTTAAAATTTCCATGAAATCACCATTGCAATGCTTGATCAGCTTTCTTTACTTTCACTGAAAACTGTTACTGTGCAGTACAGATGGAAAATCCTTGCCCATCAAGCTGACCTTCATAGGTGGATTCTGAATCTTTGTTCTACCTCCTTTAAGAAAGCAGATGTGAAGATGGTACAAAACTTTGCCTATAAAGGGAAGCCAGACAGCCTTGGGTCTAAATTTGCCCAGCTTTGTGGCCAGTTGTAAAATTAATACAAGGAGAACTTCAATTTTATATCTGCACAGGTGCTGCTGGAAGATGTAAGAACACTGAGAGGCATCACTCAGTGCCACGTTTCTGAACATGCATTTTCTATTTATAGTGTGCTGAGAAAGCTAATTAGGCATCAAGTGAGAACGTCATGATGATAATTGCATCCAAACCCAGCCCCTTGCTGCAAAGGGGCTAATTCAGTTAGCAGTTCTATGCAATGCAGGGTAAATATTGATGCTTGACAGCATTCAAGTTGTTATTTATACCCAGCTCGTTAGAAATGCTATTTGCTCCTGCTGCTGAAGAGTGAAAGCTGGCTCTCCAGGGCAATTACCTAAACCACAGGAGGATTCCCTTATGGTTAGCAATGTTTTCTGGAAATCACTGCAAATAGATGTATGAGGTTAAGGTAATTTATTGCTAAATTAGGGTGTGATCTATAGGGACAGGTTCTGATGGTAATTGGTCGTGGCTGTCAAGTGTTGAGGGATTAACTCAGAATTCATCAAGCATTTTCCAGCCAGTGGACATATGTGGGAAACATTACTTGTCATTGCTGTGTTTCTGTCTGGTATGAGAGCAGCAGAAAGAGGGGCTAGAAGGAAACTCAGGAAGCTCAGATTTCTAACCCGAGGACCCCTCCTCATTGTGTAGGGGTTGGAATCAGGTGACAGTTTTTGCAGTGCTGCCAAAATTATTCTGACTATTCGTTGTCTTCTTTGGCTGGGTTGTGCACATGAAATGACTGTGTGTCATTCCACCATGTGTGTGGAAGTGTTCAGATTTCCTTAGATTTCTGGTGCCTTATAGACCACCACTGTTCTCTGTCCAGAGGGTGAAGTCATGGTTCAAACTCATCCCATGGACCTAAAGTTGAGTTAGCTCAGGATTGACTGAAACATTTCTTACTAAAACTGGAGTCCTTGAGTATCTGAAGAAGTTGTGGTCAGGGAATACAGTGCCTGCCTTATCCTGAAGAGAAAAAACCTGACTTACTCTGCTAACTCAAGGTCTTTTCCCTCATTGCAACTGCATCCTGCAGCCTTACTGGCTTCAGTCATTACGAGACAGCAGTATCAGGAGATTAAATTCTCCATGGACCTTTATTAAGCACACTGATTCCCACAGATCCCATCAAAGACAAGCTAAATGTGCACAATGCCATAGTTTCTTTTCTTCCATGGTCACCAGGGGTAAAATAATGGTAAGAAGCCAGAGGACAACCTGGGCTGAGCACAGAGAAGAAGAGGGCTGCTTCTACACAGATTTGAAACCTTCCAGGGAGCAGATTTGGCAAATTTAAGATCAAAGATGGCCTCATTCTCCAGCGACAAGGCTTTGAAAGACACGGAAATAGCATGCTGCTCTCACGTGGAGGAGAACACTCTGCATTCCTGACAGTGCAAGTGAAATGCTAAAGCAGGGAAGGCAATTATACTGATACAGCAGGTCTGGGAAACAGCATGTAGATGTGCCAGATAATGGGGAGGAGCTCCAGGAACTTTCTCATTCCCCTTTTCATAAGCAGAGAGATTATCACCATTTTTCTTCACAGTACTGAACAGCAGGGAGGCAAATGCACAGATTGCAGTGCATTCAACAGTGATATCACAGATATATCAGAAAGCTGAGCACTGTTCTCTAATAGGTTTTTAATTCTGCACAACACAGGACTATTCTATTGCCAGTTGCACTTAAAAAAATAAAATCAGCTCCTGACTGCTGCCTGTTTGTTTAAATAGATATCCCAGCCACAATGTAGACCTGAGCCAGCCTAAACACATTCACAAGTGCTGCCCACCCCTCATTCACACTGAACTGGTTTCATATTTAGAGCACCATTTCTACCTAACCCTGCCAGTTTCACATGGGGAATATTTATTATTCTGTGCCTTTTGTTCCTTACTCAAAAAGATAAAAAAAAGGGCATTGAAGGGTCATTAAGGGCAATTTTCCATCATAGAGCCCAGCCATTCTCATCAGCTGAACAAGTCCAAGCAGAGCTCTGCTTCAAAGAGTCCTGCACATGCACCTGACTGGATTTATGTTTATTCATTATGGAATAAACAGAAAGCTTTGTTAGCTGATATCTGTACATCCATCTTCCTCATGCCAACTGCCAGGAAGTCCAGAGAGAAAAAGGAGAGGAGGAAAACGTCTGGATTTAGGCAGAGTCTTACAGTGAGGCTGGCAGAGGAGTTTAATGCTATTCCTCCTTCCTCTCTGCAGCAGGTCCCTGCTGCTCCCTTCCTGGAGCTTTTCCCCTTCTCTGAATTCCAGAGAGCTGGAAGGACAGCACTGCTGCACCGAGCAGAGTCTTCTGTGACATTCAAACAGCTTTCTGTGCATTTCAGCAAAAACAAACCAATACAAGAGAGGAATGTGCATCCTCCTGCATCACAGAAAGCCCAGATGGAACCTCTGACAGACAGCAGGTAAAAACCAGACCAAATTCCCAAGTGCAGGAAGCTTTCCTTGGATGGAGGCTCTGGGGACTGTGTCCTTCCCTGGCCAGTTCTGCTCAAGGTCAGGGGTGCTGCTGCCAGCCAGAGTCATGTTTTGGGCTTGCTGGGGGAGCAAATTCATTGCTTCAACTCCAGTTTCCTCATATTGCATTTGCAGCACAGAAGCAGAGAGGGAATTTGTCACACACGCTCCCTCCTGCTGCAAAATAGAGCAGCTTCTGAAACTGCATTTTGAACACAGTGAGGAAAAGAATTTGAAGAGCTGCTTTCATTTTTAATGATTTAGTAAATCAAGTCTTCAGGTGAAGGGGACGAGCAGTTTATTAGAAACTGTAAAGTGGAAAGGGTAAAGGACAAACCCATGATGAATTCTCAAAAATTGGACATTTCTGCTTTGGCTTATTTTTTTACCAGGAACTCCAAAAAGAGCTGTTCCTTTTTCTTCAGGCTAAGGGAGGGAAAAAAGCTAAAGAAAACCCATAAATACGATCACATTGAAAGGAAAGCTCATTTTTTGAAAGCTCATTTCCTATTATTTGCTCGAGCTGTTCCTATTTCCTGAGCTGATCAGCAGCAGTGTCTGACCTCTGGTGTCTAAAATCAGTATCAAACATTACAAGAAACAGAAGCCTCGACTCATTACATCAGTTATATCAGATGGATAAGATAAGATACATCTGATACATCATTCAAGGCTCACTGCTTCACTCCATGGGTTTCCCTTATTTTGCCCCACTGGAGGTTTCAAGGCTGTCACAGAAATTTTGGGGTGATATCTTTAGGTGAACACCAAGAGAAATCACAGGAGGACACGAACTGCCTTTCCACAGCACCAGTGGAATGTGTTGCACCCTTGATATTACAAAGAAAAGTTTCCCCTCACATAAAAGAAATTAAAAAAGAGCAAGGAATTACTGATGTGATATGGTGTCATAGTAATAACAATGCAGAGGGCTTGGAAGGCACTTGAAAATACCTCAGATTTATAAATTTTATTAGAGGATGGAATGTCTTGTGTCATAATTTTGGCCAGAGCAGGTCCGGGAGCATAGATATAAGGTTTCCAGTTCTAAGCTCTGTTAAGATTCCAATTAATTTATTTCATATGTCATGAGAGTGTATAAAATCACTTCAGGGCAGGATCTTTCAAGTGCACTGAAATTAGTCCTACTGAATAATCCTCTACAGAAGATTTTCCTTAGAAAATTACAGAAGAAATGTCCATTCTTTAGATTAATAAGGTACCTGTTTGATGCATACAGCTTGGCAATGTGAATGCTCTTTTTTTCCTCTTTAACCTTAAAGATGCTTAGACCCAGGACTTTGGGTCTGGCTTATGTTTAACTGCAGACCTTTATATATTTCACTCCTAAACTTTACTGGCCTTGTGAAGCTCAAGCAGGACATGAAATAATTGTATTTTCTGGAGCACCTTTCCATTTAGTCTTCTGGGCAAAAGATTTAATGAATGGAACCACTGTGAGGCATGAGGAAATACCTGAAAAGGTTAGTCATGCTGCCTAGGGGTGAACTATTGTTGAGCTGCCAGGAGGATTAAAGAGGAGAGATGAGCCTTTGCACAGCTGCCAAACACGGGCTGAGGTGATGGATGTGTTTTCCTAATCTGCCTGATCTCAAAAAGGGAGAGAGCAAAAGAGCCACCAAGAGTTAGGGAGAAGCAAATTAGGAAAAGGTGGGTTAAGGGGAAAAAAAAAAATAAAGTATTTAAGGCTTTTGATGTTTGACAATTGTTGCAGACTGCAGCCAGGTCACAGGACATGGATGGATGTGTGAGGAGAGGGAGCAATGGGCACAGTAACCCTCCAGACAGGGAATGCAAGTGATCCACCACTTTCCCAGGAGAGCAGGGCAGAGGGAAGTATTCAGCCCACTTTTCAGCCAAAGAGATTGCATTATAGTGCATCCTTAGCTGGTACAGGGTACTTAGGGAGCCTGTGGAGTCCTCATCACTGCAAATTTTGGAGAAAATTAGTAAATATCAGTGATGGATGAGATGTATCTGATTCTCTTTAGAGCAGGGGAATGGTCTTGGAGAGGTGTCAGCAGGCTTTCAGGATCAGTACACCACGTTTTTGGTGTCCCCAGTAAGGGACAGATGTACTGCTGGCACCATTTCTGCCTTCAGATCAGTTCCAAAAGCTGAAGGATCCTCACCCAGGGACAATAGGTGTTATCTGCTCCCAGGCACGTTTTGGTAGCTTGCAGCTCCCACCAAGTTTTTAACTCATCAGAAACCAGTGCATGGCATTCCCAAAGGTTGTTATGACTTCTCCAGCATGTGTGCCATGAAGTGCTGAGCCAGGAGCTGTCTCTACAGGTTGGTTTTCCATGGATTTCTGGAAGAATGTTCCTTGTCCCCCGACATTGGACTGGCTGGTCAGTACAACACAGAATCACCAAGGATTGAAGAGACCTTCAAGATCATCCAGTCCCCTCGTCAGCACCACCACAACCACCCCTAAACCATGTCCCCAGGGCCACATCCAGACAGGCCTGACACAATCAGGCTGCAATGCTGCTCACAGGCACAGCCTTGGTCTTCCCAGGGATCCTCTGACATGAACTTTAGGTCCCCAAGACCAGCTTGTCTCTGAGCTCCTGAAGAAAAGTAGCACATCACCCCTGTCTGCTGGTGGATTAAATCCCATCCCGAAGGCTCTGGGGTAAGAGAGAGAGAATTCAGGGAAACTTCACCCCACTGGGATCTACTTGGCAAAAAGTAACAGGAAAATGCAGCATGTGAACTTATAGTTCTCTTACATTTTAGATTTTTTCATGGAAGGAAAACAATCTACTTCCAAGCACTGGGTGTCCAAGAACATCTGACTTGGTGCTCCAAAGTAGTTGCTAAAGGACTTTAGGTTGGGATCAGAATGACCTAACATCCAGTGTTTAAGACACACAAGACCAGAGCTGAGCAAATTTCATTTACTTCATTCCTTGGATACTGCAGCTGGAGCCAGGTGACCTTAATATTTTATTGGAAAAAAATTAATAATGTTCTTAAAGAAAATTTTTTATTGATAAAAAACACCAAGCATTCACCAAGTCCGTTAATCTACTGAACTTGCTCTCTTGGCACCTTTGTAAATCTCATTACAAATAAAAAAAAGAGAAATATAATCATATATTCATGAGTGACCAGTAAACTGGATAAATTAAAAAGAAAACTTCATTGACTAATTTCCTTAAAACATATTGCATAACTCATAGGAGAATTTACTAATCAAACATTATTCAAGTAACTTCATTGCTGGGACTATGTGCATTTTTATTTCTGCCAAAAAATTCTCCATCCAGATTTTCAAACATGTTTAGGGATCTAAAGAGATATTTATGCATCTCATGGGGTTTCAAGGCATTAAACAGGTTAGGGACACAGGTGCCCCTGAATTTGGAATTCTAGTCATTCAGAAATAGATCCGTGTATGGCATTCGACTGAGGAGACCTGAAATGATTTTTATAGTTAAAATTACAAGAAAGTGATTATGAAATCTCCTGTGTATGTGTCTGTGTGTGATTAAAAGTTTCTTAAACTTTCATTAGGACTTAAACTTTCCATGTTTTGGCCTGTGAACAAAGGTAAGACATTTTTATTCTTCATTTGGTTTTGGAGGTAAGAGGTATTTGTACTGAAAATAATATTCTCAGAAGGATATAAATTATATAAGATGATACCAGAATAGTTTCTCCTCCTTTCTCCATGTTCACAGAATCACAGGATNCCAAAGCTTCTCCTCTCCAGGCTGAACAATCCCAACTCTCCCAGCCTTTCCTCCCAGCAGAGCTGCTCCATCCCTCTGATCCTCCTTGTTCCTCCTCTGGACTCTCTCCAGCAGCTCCATGTCCTTCCTACATCTTCAATCACTTGAAATAATTAACTCAAACTCTCTCAAAATTCTCAAATAAGGCCTCGAAGTAATTGAAACAAACAAAGAAACAAATTAAAATAAAATACCAACTTGCTTAGATAAGTGGTGTTAAGTACAAACTTCTGTCTCACCTGAACTGGAGTTTGGAAACACTCAGGTTTCCCAGTATTTCCACAAGATGATTTTCAAAGCCAGGGGCACAGACACCTCCCCGTGTGCTCCTACCTCAACACCTCCAGAGAGAAATCTCACCCTGCACGTTTGTGTACAATATCTGCCTGAGACATACAAACATTTCTTGGAAGTGGGAATGGGAAGTGTTTTCCTCCTTACCATCTTCTTTAGTGCGGGTGAAAATTTGCTCACTCCTCACTCCATCCCCAGCTCGTGTAAAAGCCAACACCTGGATGCTGTAGTTGGTGTATTTTTCCAGGCCATCCAGCTCCAGTGATGGCTGTGTAGTGGTGACATTCTTTATCTCCCCCAGCTCTATAAAATAAAAAAGAAATTAAGTGATTGCCACGTTCAGTTTTCTCCCAGCTATTGATAGTGTGGGAATCTTGGGGATTAAAGTGTGTACCAGACAAGTAATATTTCATTATTATAAAACAGCAATTAATTATATTAAATTAAATTCCTTTATGTCCTGACATTTACCATTCAAAGCAGAAACAGTTTTCATTTTCCAGCTCTTCCTTTTTGTAAATTTTTAAAATAGGGTGAAGCAAATTGAAAAAAATCCTGCAAGTAATAAGATTTTTCACAAAGAATAGATAACAAGAACAGATTATTGCAAAACATTCTCTAAAGAAAAAAATGATAAAGTTGGTTATCTTCATAAAGATTCTCTGGTTTTGAGAAAGACCACTTCTCATAAGGAAAATGAATAAAAAGTGCCCTTTATTTTAAAATATATAGCAAGTGCTGCTGCAAAGCACTTGATGGCTGACAATAGAGTTAAACACAGTAAAATCAGATTTACTTGCAGAAAGATGATGCACTTCATATGAATCTTTTTTTTCCACTGAGGTAAGAAGTATAACCCATATGGCAAAAAAAGCTTTAAACATATTTAGGGCAGAAAATTAAGCTGAACAAATGAAGAAAATCCAGTTTTAAGCATCACATGAACATCATGTTTTTCATGTTGCAGGACATCACGTGGGAGCTTAGACTTGCAGTCATAATATTCACATAGGATACTACAGGCATCACTGAAAACATTTCATTTTATGCCCTGCATGTCTACATTTTCATTCATGCCCCTCATAAAATTTTAATTTTTATTTTAAAAGGAATTGGTGGTTTATTTCCAAATATTTTTGAATCTGCCATTACCAGCAGGGCCTCTGGGTTACATTTCCACTCCGGGTTCCCCTTGCCACACTAACAAAGGCCAGGATTTGCATGTTAGAGTGAACTATGACTCTGGTGGATGAAAGCAAAAGAAGGGAGACAGCTGTGGAAAATCCACAGGGCAGATAGGAATAAAGGCCTGTGCATCTCAAACCCACTGACGTTTAATTTACAAGAAAGGCCCATACACAGAATTATCATCATGCGATAAATTGCAGATTAGTGAGGCATCTCATTTCTCCTTTGATCATTTCATTCTCTGCTCTGGAGTCTATTTCCATAGGAATTATGCTCAGAGTACAAAACAGAAGCACAACAGAAGAGTCTGGCATGGAAATAAGAAGCCTCTTCCAAAAAAGTTTTTCTTTTGCCCTCAGCTATGGAGACAAAATGTGCCCTATCAAAAAAGAAATGAGAGTTTATCATGTAGGCAAACAGATAACCAACAAAACTCAAGTGAAATACAGGTCTGGGTCAGTATTTTCTAGGTCCTTGTCATCATTCTTTATGAAAAAACCCCATACTGGATTCTGTAAATGAGGTGAAATTTGCTCAAACCATGTTGGGTACCACAGTAGGTCTGTGGTGTGTTGCAAACCCACAATGAAACCTTTCCCCGATGAAAAGCTTCTTCATCCAGGCAGATTTGTAAAACCTACTCTATTAAACCTCTCAAAAAACCAGCTTCCTCACAGGTAGACAAAGTTTTCCCTAAAGCAAAGAGAGAAGGCAGTACAATGTCTTCACACCAGAGAGAAAATGAACATAAAAGCCTCGTCTGATTCATGACTTGGTGATAAATTGAATTCTCTCACCTCCATCCAAGAGATTGGCCCAGTAGATAACCCTGAATCCTTGCAGAATCCCATTCAGGGTTTCCTTTGCCAGTGTTGACCAAGAAATAGAGATGGTTTCTGGTGATGTGGCAGTGGCTTGCACGTTCCCTGGAGGGCAACTGGGCACTGGAATAAGAGATTCACCATTTTAACACAAGGAATACAACTCAGGATTTACATTTTTCTACCCTTTATTTTCATTGCTATCTCACCACACATGATTTAATTATTGGTTACACACTGTTAACAATGCAAACCCTTTATTCTTGCTATAATCCACATGTTTCTGGAAGTGCAGCTGTTTTCCCTGGAATGACTTTTGATGTACTGCTTCTTCACTTGCTGGCTAGTTTTTTAATAGGCTTTATGTTGCTTCTTTAAAATGATGTGTCCTAGTGATGAAATGAGCAGAATATCCTGTAAGAAATTTAAATACATGTTTTTGAAGTTTTCAGCCAAATTGTCATCTTTCTGGACAATTCTAATGTCCCTTTAAAATTGGTGCTGGGGGAAAGTAGGCAATTNATAAATATATCATAAAATATTTTCACTGACATTTAGAAAAACTGGAAAAAGTCAGCCAAATCTAAGGCATTTTTTGTTGGCCATTTAGTGTCAAAGTAACACATCAGTATTAATATTTAATATTTAGTATTATTTTCAAAGCTTGTGGCATCTTTAATTCTAAGAGGGGCCCAAAATTGAGTGACAACAACAAAAAATATTTTGCCAGGAAAAGTAAGCATGCTGGATTCTGAAGGGAAAAAAATCCTCTTTATTATAATACTAAACATATGCTTGTGTGAGCAAACTGCCTTGTGAGGTCTTGCAGAGATCTGTCTAGGCCTAGAAACATTTAGAGTAAATAAAACCCACCTGCCTTCCATGATGCATCTTCCTCAAAGTCCGTAGCTCCTGAAAATTTTAGGGTGTGATATTCCCTTTTTCCATGTGAAAAGTCAGATTCCAAGCTGGCAATGACTTCAGTACAATGATGCCAATTTACAGCAGCTGAAAATCTGACCTATACTACCTTTAGGTTTATTATTTGCTTTTATATTCCTCTAAAATATTGGACCTTTTTTTGGATATGGACCTTTTTTCTTTTTCCACTAGAGGACTCCCTCTCATTGTTTGAGAAGCAATTTTTATGCAGCTGGAAAAAATAAAAATCTAAATTGTTCCTTGGATTACACAGCCTGAATTTTGCCTAAAATGGTGATTATTTTTCTCTTGTAGGGTTGGATATCTTTGAAAAACCCCATACATCTCTCTTTAGACTGGTAAGAGTAGGGAATGTGCAGGTAGTTACACAGCAGGTACATTTGAGAACAAAAGAAAACCAACAAAATTAACAGTATTGCTTCACCTTTCAGGATTTCACTACTTAGCATCTCAAAACTATGATGAGATCACTCACTATGAAGAGTGCTGAGACCACAAAATTTGCAAACACATAACAACTACTGGTCTTAATCATCATTCACAGCAGGATGTATTGCATTAGTACGGTTATTTTTATTTATCTGGATGATTCTGCATCTCTTGCCTGAAAATCATACAAGTTCATTGGCTGGTCTTTTCCAGTCCAGCTGTTTACTGTATTTTACAGCTCTAAAACCTAGTCTTCTATTACCCCCACTATAATAACCACTAATCAAACAACAAATATAACAAGGTAAAAAGATCTAAAATAATAATAATACATCCCATGGCAGCTGTTTGGAAGGACTCACCATCCTCAAGAGTTGTGGTGATGATTTCCTGAGAAGAAGGTCCAATTCCAGCCCTGTTACAAGCCTGGACCACCATGCCATACTGGGTGAATTTTTTCAGGTTGTTCAGTGTATAAACTTCGCTGTCCCCAGTGGTGTCAATGCTGATGATGTTGAACTGGAAGTTTCCCCCTGCACTGTACTCCCGATACCCGATCTGGTACCCACGGATGATTCCATTCTGCAAATGCTTCTTGGGAGCCTAAACAAAATATGAAACGTTACACATTAAGTGCATATCTCCAAAGTCAAGTTTTTCTCCTTAAAACGTTTGAAACAGACACAAATTCAGAATTTTTATTCCCTACTGAATGGAAGTCTATTTCTAAGTAACAGTTTGAAAATACCCTGCATATGAAGTAATAACTTTTTACAATGATACATGAATTTCAGATGTGATTTGCTCAAATCTGTGACTTTAAAATGGTTCATACCCAGAAAAATCTGACAAGGAGATACTCTCGAGTTTGAATTTATGATGTTTTGTTCTCTTATCAGGTGAATCAATCAAAGTTGAGTTCATAAGGGTATATTTGCATTACAAGCCTACCATTTACTCCTAATTGTGTTTTTGCCAGAAGCTCCTACTATTCACTAAATCTTTAGTGAGGTATTTGTTGATGTGTGGAAGGCAGTCACAGAAGTTTATTCAGTGAGATGCATTAGGAGACTTTTATGCTGTGCTTTGAAATATTCTCCTGTTCATTCAGTGTGTAGTGTAGAAAGATGAGTAGATAATGAGTGCTGAAGGCAATAATGATTTGGAAAGCAGGGTTTTGCATTCTGAACAGCTACAACACATGGCATTCAGGAATATGGACAGTACAAAATAGTTGGCCATAATTATGTGCCTTGTTTCTGAGTCACAGTGCAAGATTCCCTGTACCTGACTAGTGGAAATCATTTATGCACTCTGCTAAATAAAATCTAATCTAGAGCAAAACAGGGATTGTCAGCTCAGGGAAAAAGCCCATTATTGACAGCAATACCTTTTAAAATTCCATTTAAATAGTATTGGGCAAATTTCAGTATTTGATAATGTCCCTATGTATACAAGGTATAATGAGTACGAGCACTTTAAGGCACAGTTTATAATCCATGGCCAAAAAGCTCTTCCAAATCCTCCAAACCTCTTTCAAATTCCCACCAGATGCCCAGGAGCTCATCTGTTCCACTGACCCACAAAAAAGGTCTTTGTGACGCAGTTTATCCGCTATGAGTTGGACTGGCAGAGGCAGCAATTTCTGTTGCTGCTTTATCCCATTAAATCTCCTGAGGAACGTATCCTCAAGAAGAACACTCTTCCCTGCCACAGGACCTGTGTGTTTTGGTGAGTTTATAGTCCCCTGGCCTGAAGTCTCACTGGAGCTAATAAACTTCTTCATAAACAAATGGGTCTTTTTTTATCAAAGCACTTGGTTTGCAAGTGTTGCCTGTTCTGAACAACTCCAGGGCCTCATGGTCTTTGAAGGTTTGCAAAAGGTGGTATTTTTAAGCTGAACTGTGGGGTGGAAGCTGAGGTCAGATTCTTGTTGCTGTTGTTGTTTGAGTTCAGATACTTTTCTTCATAGAATGGCAGAATGGTTTGGGTTGGAAAGGACCTTAAAGATCATCCAGTTCCAAGAGCCCTGACAATGACAGGGACATCTTTCACCAGACCAGGTTGCTCAGAGCTTCATCGAACCTCGATGGAGCATCCACAACTTCTGTGGAAAACTTGTGCTGAGGCCTCACCATGCTCACAGTAAGTTTTTCCTAACATTTAATCCAACTCCACTCTGTCAATTTGAAGCCATTCCTCCTTGTCCTGTCATTCCAGGCTCTTGGAAATAGTCTCTCCCCATTTTTCTTGTAGCTCCTTCAGCTCCTGGAAGGCCACAATGAGGTCACCCCAAAGCTTCTCCACTCCAGGCTGAACATTCCCAACTCTCCCAGCCTTTGCTCCCATATACTTCCTATGCATTGAGATGTTCTCAGAGCAGGACTAAAGCCACAATAGCCTCTCCACTGGGAATGATGCAATTGAATTGGAATAAAATGGCAAATTTTGCATTTTTCACAAAACATCTTTATAATTATTTTAGGTCCAAGGACCTCTTTTTTTTTTTTTCTTTTTCACTTTGAAACATTACACAATATAAAACAAACTCCAAGTCACTTCAGGACGAAGCATTGAAATGTCCTGCTTCACAAAAATTCAAATGTTCCATGTTAGTATGATCTGAATGGTTCATTTTTGAGTTGATTTTTTGCACACATAACTCACATTTCATAAATATGCCTTCTTGTGTAGAGACACATTTTTTGATAGAAAATTGAGTGAAGCCGTGTTTGTCCATGGCTAAGTGTTCTTGGGAGAAAAATACTATTAACCCTGTCAGTAGTCATAGAATATTATGGAAAAGTAAGTTTATTCTATGTCCTTACTGTTTATCTCACAAAATCCAATATTTGTAAAACAGGATATCAATGACTTTTTTAAAGTATAACATTTTATAGTTATGTGTGTGTGTATATATTCATAAAGAGAAGGAATATTTCCCATGCCTAAATTTAATGGATTTATTTACCTAATTCAAAGTACTACAAGAAAAAATAATGGATATTTTCATGATTTTTTCTAAATGAGAATTCTTGTTTAATTCCCACTATCTCTGCACCATTGTAAACTGCCAAAAAGTGCTGAGTATTATTTAAAAACTCAATCTGAGACCCAACGTTCTACATGGACAGAAATGGGATTAAATAGATCACATACCCATACAATTTTGCTTAACTAGGATTTTCTAAGAGTGGGCTAAGAGGAACTTTAAATGAAAATTTACAGCTGAAGAAAACTGCAGAAAGGGAATTTAATACACAATGAAAGATAGTCAATGTGTTATCCTCTGCTCCTTTTGCTGTTATTGACACTGTATTTTAATGAAGGTTTGCCAGTTTAGATACAACCATAGTTCTCACCACAACCATTTTTGTATAATGTCATCACAGTTTTCATGTCTAAAGCTCCAAATGCCTCCAAAATAAAAATGACCACATTATTACCGAGTTTATTTTCTTCCTTTTTTACCTTCATGACAATATAAATTGATCTAACGGGATATTTCTTTATTCTTAATTACTTTTCATTGCACATGCAATGAGTGCCTTCTGCACAGCATCCCAGGGACTTACCCAAAATCAGGCTTCAGCATGGGACTGGTCTATATTATGTCTGTGGGACCATCTTAAAGTACTTTTCTGAGTAATTAACTCAATTAAAAAATTTGGTGTGGGATTTTTTAATTGGTGGCCTTCTTAGTCAGCTTAAAAATCATTCAGGAAATAACTCTTCTAGTAAAGACAGGACTACACAAGCTCCAACTCTGCTCAGTGACTTCACCTTTGGCTGCAAAGGAGCTTTGAGGTCAAGAAAAATATTAGGTTCCAGCTACATCCAGCACCACAGGGAAACTGGGCACCCATCAGCAGGTAAAACAAGGACTGCAGATCCAGGTTGTCCAACCTTTAACAGGAAGATCTCCAGACTTTTTGCTGCTTGGAAAACAGCACTTCATGGGGTCTTGTGGTGCAAGGGGCCATAGGCTGCCAGAGCCAGCAGCACCTTCCCAGCCCTTGGCTGAAGGAATTGCTTCTTGACCATGTCAGGTACTTCTGGTCAATAAATTAAGAGATTGAACAGATTTAGCAGAGATTGGGTTGTACTTGAAGTGTCCTGGAAGCACAACTTTTAGACCATGTTATTGAAATGCAGGTTTGTGAATTTTGTTTGTCCTGTAGCTGCCTGTTCACATCTGCATCTATAAAATTTAATGGTAAACTTCTAGAATCACAAATAACAGCTATAAACTCCAGCAGTGAACCAATGGTGTCTGTCTTCTCTTGCTGCTTTTAAAAATATCCCCCAAAGTGAACTTTATAAAAAGCAAGCAGTCTTTCAATCTGCCTACCCATAAATCCATAAAAACAAGTTCATATTTAGAAGCTTAGAGGTTACAGTTGACTAGAGCAGATGACGCTCACAATTCTGAAGTAGTTTAAAAAGAAAAAACCCATTAATCATTTATTTCAGCTGTTGAAAATCACTGTACACTCTTGTATGTCTTCAACAGCTACTTCCTTTGCTCTACTGACTTTGTGTTGGATTCAAATCCATGCTTCATGTATGTCTTTTGTAAATACATTGTTGTGTTTCACTCCAACCACCAGGTAAGTCTGTGACTAGTGACCACCTGCCTTTCTGTTTTGGAAACTGTTTGATGAAAAACAACACTGATAAAAATTTAAGATGTGGACAAGATTCAAGAATCAGCATTGCACTTGTGACCTGTGCAGAAGAGTTCCTGCCTTTTCAGAACAGGATTATGATAATTGTAATTATAATACACAATATTGTAATTACAATATGCACAATATTATAACTACAATATACACATTATTACATAATAAATAACCCACCACCCACAGTTATTTATATGGTTAATAAGCAGAAGATCATTGTTACTATTCTGTCTTCTTGAATGGTCCATATAATGGGACAAAAGACACACCATCCTCATTTTCAGGAGTAATTAACATCACTATAGAAATTAATTACTATTATGCCACCATTTCACTTTAGCACTTAATACTACATGTGTCAGAATTGTAAATAAATGGAATTATCAATACAACTTGGAAACTGCCATTCACATTGAGATTACACTACTTTAATTAGACAGCTTTATTCTACCCACTGTATATATTTTATATATACACACATAGTGATATATACGAGCAGTATATATCACAAAACCATTTAAAACATGATTTAAATTCCAAACCTTTTAAAACATTCTGTCATTGCCAAGACACTGGGAAAAATCTAAACAAAATGAGTTACAAAACATGCCAGACTTTTAAATAATACTTTTAAATCAGTTTCCCTGAATTCTCATGGACTATATGGAGACACTACACTGCTCTCTCTGTGCAGACATGCCAGCAGTAAGGATCTGCCTCACAATCCACTCCAAGAGGAAAAAATACCCTTGGCTCCCATGGTTTGGGAAAATTTTGCCTGGAATCACAGAGAAATTCTGTGAGTGCTCATTTTCCAAGCACGTGGCCTTATCTCTGAAATCAGAAGGAAGCAGGAAATGCAATCAGTTGCTGCTGCTCTCCAGTGGAAGGTTCTTTGCACCACGCACCCCTCAATGGCAAATACTTTAAGATTGTTGGCAAAGGCATCTGCAATGTCTCTCCTAAATAAAATAACTAAGGCCCAGTTGTTTTAATACTCCCCTCAATGGAACCTCTTTGAATGCACCCAAACACTGTCAGATCCTACACTCTTGGATGTGGGAGTATTTACCTTCCAAGTGACTCGAATGCTTTGGGATGAGATAGGCTCAAGCTGGACATCCTGAGGTGGACCATCAGGAGCTGGAAAGACAAGAGAGATGCATCAAAACTGGCCCAGAATCCAGCATTTCACATATCATGTCACCATCTTAACACCCAAGGTCAGAGATTTGGGGTGAGTCAATGTCCCATGGAAACTTCATCAAACCAAACCAGGGCCTGGCATCTTCCACATTCAGGTGTCATCGTGGCCTACAGGGAAATTCAACATATGCCAAAACCCAGCAAGCTGGTAAATAAAATAGGAGTGAATAATAGTGACTTTTCTTGTTTAGAGATGCTCTCACAGGGCTTTTTCTGCATTGTAAACAGGCAAGACAAATTCTCAGCAGTCAGAATGCTGTGGGTGATAGAAAAGCAGCAGAACCCACTTGAAAGCAAGTGGGAGAGGAGATCCCCACCCATCCTTCTCCATGTTGCAAACTCTCCAGTGGGATCCCCCTTTGTTCACCAGAGACTGAGCACATTCAGTTCATTATAAAGTATTTTACACATAAAATCCTGCACACTTTACTCGTTCCCCAGGGTAAGTATTCCAGCCTGGAAATCGGCAAAAAAACCCAAAACTTGCCAGATGGAAAAAACATGTTGCCACTCCTGGCAGGAGAAGTTTCCTTTGCTATCAGCACATTGCCAAAATTGTGCAGGATGCTTTAGAGGTGAGGGGGAAAAGAAGGTCCTGGAACCTACTTGTCATCTGGGAAGCTATAAAGGGGATCAAGAATCAGCTGGGATTGAGTGGGAGATGTGCAGTAAATTGCTTGCTCAGAGAGGTAAATCATTGGAAAAGAGAGATCTGAGGAAAGGGATGGAGTCATCTCGAGCTGCTGCAGAGGGATCCCCTGATGCAGAATATGGCCTCACTAAAAGGTGTTGAATTAAGTTTAATAGCAGGACAAAGGAAGTAAAACAATAAAAAGGGTGAGACGGGGCTGTTAGAGGTGGAGCAGCAGTAAATGACAGCTGTGGTGAAAAGAACCAGAACATTTCACTTTAACTGATGAAAGCAAAGAGACAAAAAATACAGCCTAAAATATGTTTAAGTTATTAAACATGCCCTGTTCTCTGCCATTCCTGCCTGTCCTTCAGAGGGGAAATTTCCAAAGCTTGAAAGAAGTTTATTTCCATTCCCCTTGCATTAATATAAAGGAAGAAGAGGAAAAAGTCCACTGGCAAAAATGAGATCTCTGTGAAGTTTTTGAAGCCTGACCTTGATTCTGTCCCCCTGTTGACAAAAATGAATGTCATTTCTCCAGGGTACATTGTAATGTAGTGGAATTTGAGAAAAGCATTGGATCGTAAAAATGGCTTAAAATGCGCCCCTTAAAATCTTGACTTTTCTTGAAAGACCCCAAAGTTTTTACAGACCTGAATAGTGAAGTGATCCCAGCATGCCATGGTGAAATATTAAATTTAAGAAGTAATTTGTTTTACATACTTAATGTCATACAGATTTTGTGGCAAGGACATAAAGCAAAAAAAAAAAAAATCCCAGTTTCCTCTACTGATTTCAGTATTAGGCAATGACCATAATAGTTCTTATTTTCTGACAAGTGTTGGTCCAAATGTGTATCTACATCTATTTTCCAACACTTGAGCTAACTGTGGTTGTATGGAAAGAAAGATGTGATCTACAAGCTTTGAAGTCATGTCATTCTTAACTATTGTTTTGCCACAGAAACCATTTACAGTTTTCTTTCTAATAGTTATTGGGTCATTGCAATACATGACATACAATCTGTGCCTCTCTACCAACAGCATGGTTGGAGTTGTTTAGTTTTTATGTTATATTATATTCTTATATATTTAGGTTTATGTTGTCTTTCTTGGACCTCTATTTTTCTCCCTTTTCATTACCTTCTCTCTCATTCCCTACACCCATGGTTTTCTCTATTTCCTATTTTAAAAACAGAGAACAGATGTAAACACTGATCAAAAAACTATGTTCCCACACATTGCACATCACCTGAAATGAAAGCCCAGGAGACAAATATCACACACTAACAAAGCCTGACCTCCCCTCTCCCACTTCTCCCCTGGCAGACCAGTGACTTTTGAATACAGTTCCACACTGCAGGTCTTTTCCTCCCAACAGAGGCTCCTTAAAAGATAGAGACAAAAGGATCATTTATTCTGAAACTTGGTTACAAAGAACTGAACAAAACGTGATGTTAAGGTTCCACCCTGTTCATGAGGAAGCTGATTTTTTATTTCAAGGCCAGCTGCTGATCCTGACAACTTAATTATCAGTGAGGAAAAACCTGGCAAGCAAAAAATATTCCAAGCATGGATGAATAAGCATGAGATCCAAGACCCATCCCTCTATTTTATGCACAAGGAAGGATGGGAATTTTGGGGCTACACATGGTGCTGGATAGAAGAATGGATAGCCTGTTTTCTCTAGTGATTTCACACTTTGCTTGAACAAAGGAAGAGGAAAAACCCTGATTAAATGATAAATATTTTGAAACAAAGTATTTTCCATTGATAAATATGTTCACTGAAGGGTTTCCTTCCACTAGGACGAATAAAGAAATTAAGCTCATGGCTCCAGCTTTACACTGTGAGCCCTTGTGTCCTGTCCTTACAGAAAGTCCTACATTATTTTCCTGGCAAGGGGTTTATTTTCATTGTAGCAAATTCACAGAGAAAATAAGTGTGAATTACACAACTGTACTCTTATGAGCTGAACTGAAAATCAGTCACCAAGTGTTAAAATCCAAGACCAACATGAATATTGAAAAAGAAGGAAGTCTTCACTGTCAGGATACTGTTACCCAGATATTTGCATTATGGTTGTCCTTTCTAAACCCCCAAAGAAGGAAGCAGTGCTGACTTAGCATAAGATAGCAGGAAAAATATTTAATTGCAATGTGTGCCTGGCAGGAATATTTAAGCCCATTCAACATTTTCATTTCTAGTTGCTCAAATAGAGTGAAAATGCCCACATAGTCCTCCCGATACAGAACCCTGTAACGATGTAGAAGAATAAAAGGTTTAAAATAAAAAAAAAGGTTGAACTCAATCAGCTTGGAGGTCTTTTCCCACCTAAATGATTCTGTGATATGGCAACAAAGAACAGGGGGCTGACAGTAACTTATGACAGCCAAATGAGTTAAAGAGATCAGAAAACTGAATGGTGAATGGGTTGAATGATGGAATATTCAGGAAGATTTGATTTACGTGGATCAAAATTCTCAAATGGGGGCAACTTAAATTAGTTACCAATATTGATATCTGAGCATCTAAGGAAAGCCACAATGCCCACATGGGAGGAACCACCACCCAAACTAGGCTGCTGCTGGTTGAGTTGCCTCACTGTTGATGTAGGTGTGTTATTTCCAGAACCACAGGCTGCAACTTCGGAGCACAATGTCTCCTTTGACCACTAGATGCCACTGAACAGCTTTAATTAGAGGCCTGCACGGCGGAGCCGCGAAAGTCTCAGCGTTTTACGGGAACAACTCAGCATTTCTCTCCATGCAGCTGCAGCCACCTCAGCAGCATTTCATGTAAAGGTTCCTCCCATCACGGGGAGATAGTTCCCAGCACAACTGAGGTGCTCTAGAGCCAGAGCATACCTGCTTCATCAGTGGTGATGGTGAGCTCGTTGCTGGCCTCGCTCTTGCCGATGCGGTTCTTGGCGTACATGCGGATGTTGTAGGTGGAGGAAGGGTGCAGGTCGATGATAGTGGCTTGGTTTAGCTGAGGGGAAACGTCTCTGGTTCTCTGGACTGAATCCCAGGAGTCTGTTTGATAAGAGATATGAATAAAAACAAGCAAATAAGTGGTGGTGTTAACATGACTAACACGGGCACGCAGCTGAACCTCACGCGACTCTGCTGAGTGGAACAACAGGACTGGTGCTACCAGAAAATCCAGTGGTCACTGCCCTTGGCAGAACTCAGGACTGCTCCAAGTGTGGTGCTGTGAGCAATGGAATCATAGCTCCAGGGTCATCTACAAATCCAAGGAAATAGCTGCTCCTTTGCCGTTTTTTGAGGCAGCAAAGATTCCGCAGGTTTTTTTGTATGTTTTTACCATTGTTACATTGGAATAACTGGGAAAAAGGTGGAAGCTGCTGCCCCAAAGGGATCAGCACTCAGCAAGAGTTGGTTGTGCTCCAAAAAAGCAAGGAAAGGGAGCGAATAAACAGGACTGGCTCAGGGGAGACCTTATTGCTCTTTACACCTTCCTAACAGGAGTAGGAGAAAGTTTGGGATCGGCCTCTTCTCCCAGATAATAAGTCACAGGACAAGAGGACATTGTCTCAAGCTGCACCAGGGGAGGTTCAGGTTGGACATCAGGAAGAATTTCTTCACTGAAAGGGTTGTTAAGCATTGGAATAGGGTGCCCAGGGAGGTGGTGGAGTCCCCATCCCTAGAGAAATGACTGGATGTGGCACTCAGTGCTCTGCTCTAGTTCACACACATAGTTGTGATCAGCCAAAGGTTGGACTCCATATTGAAAGTCTTTTCCAGTCCTAATGATCCTGTGATTCTGATTGAGGGCTCTTACACTAGCAGGGATCAGAAAGTTTGATCCCAAACTTCAGGAGTTCAGAGCAGAGGCAAACAGTGAGCAGGAGCTTGGAGTACTTGTGGCTCAGCATCCTCCAGGGCTGGTGCTATTTCCCTGACTCACTTTAGGATGCAGGAGCTGTTAAATACAAGGGGAATGCAGAACCCTCTTAGCTGTCTGTGTATATCCATAAAAGGAGGAGCACACTGTTACTAGTCATGCTTACTATTCATCTGCCTGTGATGTTTTTAATAAATTATCCACACATGCAACAGGAAAAAGGATGGAAATTGGCTAAACACAGTTACCCTTCTTTTTCATCCAAGCATTGAATTGCTGCGAACAAAATAATGGCATTTATCAGGTTAAAGCATCTTGATGCCTTTTGTGAGTTGTTGTCCTTCATTTCTTTCTTACTGGAGGCAACATTCCTCCTTTAACCTCTGCAGCACCCTGTGGGGGTGGCACTGGAGGCTCCCAGGAGTGTTTTACAGTCTGGGTCACTGTAGGCAGGATTAAAGGAAGCTCAGCAGGTAAAAAAGACTAGTTTAAAAATAGAAAACTCACCCAGCTAAAAAATATTTGCGCTTTTCACATGAGTTTGCTAAAAGATGCACAAGTTGCCACAAAGACACCTCAATCTTGGCTGCTTAAAGGGCCTGTTTGCTGCTCCATGTGGCTTTGTTTTCCCAAAAAACACTCGAATCAGACATTGAAATGATAGCTAAAATTGCTTGAATATGTTTTATATCTTGGCAACTGAGTTTGTCACAGATTTCTCTGTAGGAAAATTTCAGAAGCTCCAAGGGTTTAGCAAACCTGCAGTTTGCTAAAACTTTATAAAATTTCTTAAACTCGACAGAATTTCTTAACTTTACAGAACTTTAACCAGCAATTCCACTCCACTGAGTTAAATGTTATGCCTGCACAGGAGACTCTGTCTGTAATATCCCAAAGGTAAAGGAATTTCAAAAAAAGACCTGCTAGATATGGAGAATGTGCTAAATTTCTCCTGAAGATGATGAGAATTTCTTTTAATATAGTCTGTATATTATCTGACTGCTTTAGCTTTCACTTGGTTGTTTAAAATACTGGCCTCTCATAGGACTCTAGTACATAATAGCTACTGAAATCAAAGAAACAAATCTGAAAAATTCAGGTGATTCTTAGCAGATTAAGTAGTGACGCCATGGAGAAAAAGAAACGAAAATCCCAATTTCCTGTACTTGTTAACACAGGTTTCCAAAGCTTATTTATGATGTGCACGGACTTCAGTAGCATATTTTGATACATGTACCCCCTTTTTGAAGGTAAAATGAACCAACAACAGCAAACCTTCTGAACTGAGTCAGTCCAGAGAGAAAACAACACATCTCCAGTTTTAAAAAATTTAAGCAGGGAAAAAGAAAAAAAAAGAGTTAATTTTGTTTTCTTTTGGCAAACCCTAAAAATATTTGCTTGTGTACACGTGGTAAGTAACAGAGGTGTTAAGATTGACTATTGGCTCTTCTGGGTTTTATTCCTGTTTCAGAGCAGTCTAAAATCTAATTAGATAGAAGGACTGACAAGCAGCAATAGGCTCC
>WEIV01027527.1:147984-229389 GCA_013390005.1 Calyptomena viridis | reverse complement strand
ACTTTTACATTCATTGTCATCATATCTTTGCAGTGTTTTATCCAATCTAAAGACCTATCAAAGGCCTATAAAGGTTCTATTAAATCTAGATCTTTGTCCTGAGCATTTTGGGACTGTTACACTGAACAAAAGCAAGTGAAAATTTGGCTCCAATACCCAAAGGCCAAAGGCCATAGAGAGTGATTGGACCCTAATTTGAACTCAGATTATAGTGATTTTGCCTTATTCAGAGGTGCCAATGTGCTCATCCAGCTGTGAGCCAGAGAACAGTGAAAAGATGTTTTAAAGCCAAATTTGGCACTGCTGTTCCTGCTGTTGAGAGTGCCTTGCTGTACAGCTGGGGGCCTGGAGGTTTATCACCTGTATAACCAAGGTCAAGGTGTGTGTTTGTGCCTGCATTTAGTGCATAGACACACGTGTATGAATGAGTAAGAAAGAGGAAGAAAATAGATATTTTCCACGGAGGCAAACAAGGAGAATGATTTCATTACCTGCAAAAAAGGACAAAGCAACCTTCATTGCCTTCTTCCCTTGACCTTCAGCTGTCCTGTGGATTCCTCTTTTCAATATGCTCTTAAAAAAAAATGTGTCTGTTTCTCTGGAGACCATTTTTACCCCTCAGCCAAGGAAAGGAATCATAAATACTTGTGTTTCAGGCAGCAGTAAATTATAGCCATCCATCTCAGGAACAAAGCCCATGGCACAGGGCTGTGGGTCACTTTCCCCCACGGTCCCTTCCCACAGCATGAAGGAATTCAAAGGGCTTGGTTTATTTTTTTTCCTTCAAATTGTATTTCAAGGGAATAGGAACTTCCATTACCTCTTTCACACCCAAAAGCAGAGGCCAAAATGGCACTGCTGACAATGTACCACCAGCAAGATGCAAGAGGAAATTCAGGCTTTTAAGCATGGTTTGACATATTGCATACGACGGATGCTGAGTATGATAAATGAAGCAGCCACTTCAGGGACAATATGAGAACAATTCTTTGATTTTTTTTTTTTAATCAGATTGTCAAATGTTTTTTGTTTAGTCAAAATCACACAAATAAAAAAAAACGTACTTAGATCTAAGCTTGCTACTTAAATTATGAAATTATCTTCACACAAAGAGTTTGGCTTTAGGAAATCTGGGAGATTTAAGTGCTGATTTGGTCATTCTGCATTTCATTTTTTGGGGGGGTTTAAACTATATTCCGTTATAAAAAGAATAATCACTTACGAAGGAATAGTGGTGGTTTATGCACTATATAACAACCTTATGAGTGACATACATAGGGAGAACTTTTGCTCAAGTTTTATTGCTTTTTTTATGATGTACTCTAGAGTTTCTTGTAAGTTGGTAGGAAGCTTTTCAGAATCACTCTTGTTGAGACTTTGGACTGTCTTGTGTTTTTTTCTTTTAAGACAACAGCTAATTTCTTTGACCCAAAACTTTTTATGAGGATATGGTCTTTTTGACAAAGGAATTGTAGAGGGTTTATTAGCTCAGCATTGAGTTACTAGTCAAAAGATGAAAAAAAGACTACAAGTGCTCAAAGTGAGCCATATAGTCACTGACCACTGCCTATTTGAGGACACAACCTTGAACCTAAATGCCTCAGTGTCTCCATCCCCATTTTCTGCTTTTCATAAAATCATTGAATGTTTTATGTTGGAAGGGACATTAAAGGCAATTAATGTTGCAATTAGATGATCTCTAATGATCTCTAATGACCTCTCTCTTCCAACCCAAATCATTCCATGATTCTTGACATGGAATTTTTCTGTTTATTTTACTCGTAAACAAATGTAAGATCCATCAGCTACTGTTCAACTTCTCTTCTTGTTAATCAGCCTCTGTTATAAAACTGGATTCAGAACACCAGACACCTTTCAGACACTAACGCTACTTCATTCTCCATAAATCCAGACAGATTTCAAAAATGAGGAGTCAAAAGGCACTGCTTTCCATTATCAGCTTCACAGACTCCAGTTCCTTGCCTGACCTGACTAATTAGATACATGACCAATGACTTAACCAATTAGATATTTTTCTTTTTCAAATTGTAGCAACCATTTATCATGCAATAGTTAGAGTGACTTATCTTATAAAAATTAACAAATAAGCAGAGAAATGATAATTTGTTTTAAAACTCATTATTGCTGCTTCACACACTCCAGGAGCTTTGACCAAATGAGATCTCCTAGTTACAGGTGATATAAAACACTGAAAGCAGTAGGGGGTGAAAGTGTATTACAGTTCTGAACTTGTCCAGAAATCAGGCCAACATGCTCACAAATCCTCCAAAATACAAATTATGACAGAAAAGGAAAAAAGCTAGAAAAAGTTGTGAAAATTCTCAAAATCCAATGTTTTTTTCAGCCAAAAAATACTAATACAATGATTCAAATTCATGAAGCTAAAATCATTCTAAAGGACATGGATTTCCTGGTGGTCACCTGGGAATACATTCCTGACTCTTTAATTCTATTTGGAACTGAAAGAATAGTTTTGACAAGTAAAATACAAAACACAAGATTATGGTATTATTAAATCAGAGGTAAAAATTTTCTTATTCACCATAAGTTAGCTTCTAGTCAACTTCTTGTTTAATGAATTTCCCCATGGATGAATTCTTTAGCAAGAATTCTTCTAGGCTTCTTGCTAAAAACAGACTGTAGGACTGATGGCAGAGTCTAATGTTCTGTACCCATGATACTTCTCTGCAAATAACTAGTTCCTGCTGGTAATTAAAGATTTATGATATTATCTAAGATCCAGTAAAAAAACATCCTGAAATTTAATCTTGAGAAGCTCTTGCATTTCTGCTGAAAATGTGGCTCTTGTTTGAAATTTAGCATGAAAAATCCCTTGCTGTTGAAGTGCTACAGCTTCTTCCCGTAGTGTTTCACTGGGAACTCACAGTGGAAAGATGCTGGAAAATGATGTGACTTTTTAACTTTCCTTACCAGTAAGATAAATGAAAGTAATAACAGTATCAGCATGATGCCAAACTAATAACCCAGTATGAATGTTCTATAAAGGTAGGTGCTGCCACTGTCAAAGCAGCTGCAATTATAACTTTAAACTGGAACAAACCCACTTGATTCTCATAATCTCATCCACTTATGCAAAGAAAAGGGTGATAAAAGCAGATTGCTTCTCCATCCCAATTTATTTTTCTTCTTTTCCCTTTAATAAGGGGGTCAGTGATAACACTGAACAACTGCAGGGTATTTTGTGGATAACAGGTTTTTCCCCCACAATTCTTAGGAAAGAAAACAGGGAACTATTCAACCAAACTGGCTCTGTCCAAGTCTTAAGATCCAGCAATTGTCTTAAAGGGTTTGTCCCATATTCCATCAGAAATGAAGTCTATTTTGAAGAGTAACTACTCAGACTCTACTGGTTGAAGAATTTAAAAATATGTAAGAATTAAAGTATATATATAACTAAAATATCCTCCCTGGATTATTCTTACATGGATTAAAACCAGAAGCTGTTTTTAAATTGGAAATTCAAGCATCCAAGATTTCAATAAACTAAATAACTGAAACTTCCAAATATTCTCCAGTGAGACTGTTGTGATCATGTTTGATGATACATTTTTTAATTATACAAACACTGTTTTCTCACAAGATGAATTCTCTTTTAGTACAGGGATTACACAGTGCTCAGGGTTATGAAGTTAGTGAATGATGATACTTCTATTTTTTGCCTTATTTTTGATAACGCACTTAATTAGAAGACAGTTAATAAAAACAAATCCTTTGCCTAGGCTTGGTTAATGCCACAAGGATACATCCATTTTACTCTCTTTTAGGTGGCAAAATTAAGGTTTTCAACAATGTTACTTCCCACCTTCTTTGACAGATGTTGTGTTCCTTCATTTATTTTTGGGTATTCAAGTGGCTTTGCAGAGTTGCTGCTGAGTGCAATTGAAGTCTTCCTAAAAATATGCTCAGTGAATTATTCCTCAGATAACATATGAGGTATGAAAAGATTTTAATTCATATTTCACAAAGGTTTTGCAAGGATAACTTGGAAGTTGTGTGATTCCTGAAATATTCCCGTATTTATGCTGTGTACTGTGCTCAGTCTTTCTATATGAACAGCATCAACCAAGAGACAAAGTGCTCAGAATTGGTCTTAAAAGGAACAGCTTTTTAAAGAGCTGAACTCTAGTGAACTGTGAAAAAAAAATAAATATAAGCACAACCATATCTGCAGCACCAAAGAAAGGAAAAGCCTTCTCAGCCCTGTGTCAGTTAAATGCATTTTTAATACTGCTGCTAACAAATAATAATCCTTTGATTTTCCTTCCAGGAGCTTCCAAAGTTTCTGGCAGCTCCACTAACTTCCAGTTTCTACTGTCAGATCTGCCAGTCTCTCATAAATCTTAGTAGTCTCTCACACCTCTCTCTCCAGACCTCATGTTTCTTGCCTCAGATTTTGCCAGGATAAATTCCTGTAATGTCAATGCAGTTTCCCCCACCCCTGTCTGAACAGGCTCCTGTTGTGTTTTTTAATTAGATGGTGTCCTTTGCAGAGAATGGGACTTGGAGGCAAAGAGGTGAAAAGGGGTCACTGGTAATTTATTGCACAGATCAGGGCTGAGCGAGCTGGTAACTGTGAGACTGTAAACCTGTAAAAAATTAGCTTTGTAGGGAGCAGTGGAAGATTTGGTACTCAGGTGAAAAAAGTAAGGAATCTGAATAATTATCTTAATCTTATTGAATCCTCTCAGGAACTATAAAAACAGGTCATCTGTCAAGAATTCCAATGTCATTATTACTAGTAAGGAAAGATACAACTCAAGAGCAGCCTTGGAGGTGGTTTTCTTTTTCTCTTTTGTGATCACTTAGAACCACGGAGTCCAAAGTAAACAAAGTAAACTAAGATGTTGCTTTAGAGACTAGTCTTTCAACTTTAATTTTTCTAAAATATTTGCATTTCAGCTGTCTTGGACTTGCTTCAGGGAGGTTGGTTGGCTTATATGTATTTTTCCTATAAAGTACCATCAGCATCATGATCTCACACTTTTTGAAATTATCATAGAATCACAGGTGGTTTGAGTTGGAAGGGAACTTAGAGATCACCTATTCCAACTTCCCTGCCATGGACAGGGACACCTTCCACTATTCCAGGTTGCTCCAAGCCCCGTCCAACCTGGCCTTGTGCACTTTTAAGTTCGGGGCAACCACAACTTCTTTGGGAAACCTGTGCAGGGTCTTACTACTCTCACAGTAAAGAATTTCTTTCCAATATCCAACCTAACCCTGCCCTCTGTCAGTTTGAAGCCATTCCCCCTTGTTCTGTCACTCCAGGCCCTTGGAAATAGTTTCTCTCCATCTTTTTTGTAGCTCCTTTCAGGTCCTGGAAGGCCACAATTAGATCTGCACAAAGCCTTCTCTTTTTAAATCCCAACTCTCCCAGCCTTTCCTCCCAGCAGAGCTGCTCCATCCCTCTGATCATCTTGGGGCCTCCTCTGGACTTGCTCCAACAGGTTGAAAGCACAGTATTGTGGATTAAATACGGAACAGCTCTGGACGATGATGATACTGACGGGTCTTTGAGGGAGATGTTTGCCAGCAGGTCCCACATAACCCAGGGGAGGAGGCAGCACCAGAGGAGGAAAGCTCCTGGCATCCCTGTAACAAGCAGCCTTTGAACTTCCAGAGGAAACTGTTCCACCTTTCTGTGCCAGAAGAACCCATGGCTCTGGGCAATTTTACACAGCTTCCTTCCAGCAGGACAATAATCATGTTTTTCAGTTCAGTGAAAGAAAAACAGGAAAACCAAAAATACAGAGCTCAATAAATTGCCAGTTTCTTAGTTCAGAAAGAAAACTGTAAAAGATGGTAGCACTGCCAAAATCCATAGATATCAAGGAGGGGGAGTTCAGTGTTTCCTACTGAACTGGGCTGTGCAGGGGCAAAGGCAGGAAGGGTTCAGTCCCTGAGTGCTGGGGGCACCCACTGACCCCACAGCCTCAGGTCAAGGGAGCAGCTCCACTCCCAGGACTGTCAGCAGGAAAATCCATGTGCTGACCAAGGGCTGGAATCTGCTGCTGCATCACAGCAGGGGTATAAGTGAGATTGCTCCCACTTTCAGAGCCTGATAGACCACATGGGTGGAATTCTGGTCCTGGAGAAGTCTTGAGGAACTTTGGCATTGACTTTCAGTCGAGCAGGATTCAATTTGCTAAAATGAGAGTTATGCTGGCAATTTGCCTATAGTCTTACTATCCAGTCCTCATACAAGCTGAAAGGGAGGTGCTAAAAGAGAACTAAACTGTGGAATATTAAAAATATTAATTCCTTTCTGTTTCTGTTTAATAAATAAAATAAAATGTCTCCCAAGGTGCTTAATATTGCTTATTCCTATGCACATCCTCAATTCATGACTAATGCATTTTAATTCAGTCACAGGGTATGCTTCAAACATTTCAGTGCTGCATTATGTCCTGCACTTGAGAGGTTCAAGATCTTAATTGTTTGTTCTCTTCAGTATCCCTCACCCAAGAAGCTAATGAAAAATTCAGTCTTGATGGTATTGTTTATGACACACATAGCTGTGACACATGATAATTTCACAATCATTTCAAGACACCATGTGGTTTCTTTTGACATTTTGTGACAAGCTGTGTTATCAGGCACAATTGTTTGCACAGGAAACAACTCTAACACGTGGTCCTTGGGACATTATGTTATCTCCTGATAATGATGTCATTAACATGTGTATACTATAATTAATGACTACAAGAGCAATTCATTTGAGTAAGGCTTATGAATCCATTTCATCTAAAAAGGGAAAGAAAACCTATAATCATTTGGGCTCAGATCCTGAAAGCTACTTACTTGCAACCTGCTGCAGCTACACTGGGTGACCCATTAATTGAGGCATATTAACCAAGAAGCATTTATTTCTCAGTTATATTACAGAAGCTTGGATTAGAATCATTATCATAATGATTGTTCTACTAGAGATCAGTGAGAGAAACAGGAACCTAGCAGTGCTCCAAACCCCTTTTGTCACCTCATCTCCTACCAACAGCAGCCAGGAAACAATTACAGTTCATCAGTGTGCAGAGCTGACATAATAAAGCTGAAGAGGTGGATAGCAAACCCTCTGCAGGCAGTGCTGTCCCCTCCTGCTCCTGTGAGTCCTCAGACAGAAAACACACTTCTTATGTCCTTCTCTGCATGTCACAAAGGCAGTTCAGGCACGTGAAGTATTCTTAGATAAGAATTGTAGAATGGTATGGGTTGGAAGGGACTGCAAAAATCATCTCCTTCCAACCCCTCCATCATGGGCAGGGACAGCTTCCACTAGATCAGGTTGCTCAGAGCCCCATCCAACCTCACCTGGAACACTTTCAGGGGTGGGGAGTCCACAGCTTCTCTGGGAAATTTGTATCAGGGCCTCCCCATCCACATAGTAAAGAATTTCTCCGTATATCTGAACTATTTTTCCTCTGTCCCAATTTGAACCCATTCCCCCTTGTCCTGTCACTCCAGTTCCTGACGAACAGTCCCTCTCCAGCTTCCTTGTAGCCCTTCAGATCCTGGAAGGTGCTCTGAGGTCTCCACACAACCTTCTCCAGCCTGGACAGCCCCAATTTTTTCATCCTGTCTTTGTATGGGAGGCGCCCCAGTGCTCTTACCAACTTCACGGCCTCCTCTGGAGTTGCTCCAACAGTTCCATGTCTTTCTTATGCCGAGGGCACCAGAGAAGGAGGCAGCCCTGCAGGTGGGGTTTTCTCCTGAGAGTAGAGGGGTAGAATCCCCCTCTCACCTCCTGCCCACACTGCTTTGGATGCAGTCCAAGATACATTTGGCTTTCTGGGTTGTGAGGGCACATTGCCAGCTCATGTTGGGTTTTTCATCAACTATTGCCCCCAAGTCCTGCTCTCAATCACTTCTCTGCCCCAAAAATAGTTGGGCCTGCGATTGCCCCAACCCAGGTGTAGGGTCTTGCTTTGTTATAGTTTATATCACTATGGTTTATATAACTATAGTTTAATAATTTATATGCCTCACTGTTAAAATGTGCATCCTCTTGACCAAGTAAAATACAATCTATTTTTGCCATTATATTTTTGTCAATATATTTGATAGTTCAATGTCTTAAGTCATGCAGTGGTTTTGGTGTAATGTCACTACAAACTCAATTCTGCTTCTCACTGCTCACAGCTTCCTAAGAGAACAGTTATATTTAGACAGCCAAAATTTGCTTTCAAGCCTGGTAATCCACTCTTCTCCCTTAAGGCTACACCAATTGCACATAGACTTTGTGTTATTTGGATTTTCAGAAGGCTGTGTTTGGGCATACAAAATATTTTCATGGAGATGTTTGCATACAGAAATAGCTGGGGGTGAATGAAATTTCCAACCTGCCACAGATCGAGTCCTCAGGAAAGCTGCCTACAGGGTGTCTGATGAAATCAAGATGAGACTGGATCCCTGTGAAGGTCTTTGGAAATAGCCTGTGTGGAAAAGCTATAACTGATGAAGGCTGGATCTTGCTGAATCCTCCAGGAAGATTAAAACAGGACAGGAGGGAGCCAGGGAACCATGAGCAGACCTGCTCCTCCCAGCATTCCCCAAAGCATAAATTTTGATTTGGGTTCAAAGATGCACGAAGCACTAGCTGGGCTTTTCCAGAACAGGGATGGTGAGATATCTTCCTGCAAAGCAAAGTCAACAAACTGGGGTTTTTTGAGAGATAGTGCTGCATTCTGTTGGTTCCTTCTCTCTTTTTGTGGCACTGGAGGAGAACAGTTTGGGAGACCCGGGCAAACCTCTTCAGCTGCTTCATAGCTCTACAAAGTCAATCTCTTTGACTTCAGTTGCCTCTAACACATTGTTTCTATAGAAGGAGCATATGGAATATGAATATGTTGCATAAATAATTATTTACATGCACCATTACCTTTGCTCAGAGGCTTGAAACACTAAACATGTATGTGCTTAGTCGTCCTTTTTACATTGTACCTCCAGAAAAATCTCACTGGATCTAATTCGGTGTGCACTAGACTTTTTAAAGCTAAAGTGAATAAAATAACAATATGTAATGTCATGATATAAACTAAAAAATTGTTTTTAAAAGTCAGGAAATACAAAATCAGAGTTGCTGGGCTAGTAAATTAGAAACACTATTAACAGCAGTTGATGTATGACATAACAAAGGACTTAACACTCAGAAGCTGTTTCTTCCTCAAACAGATGTTCTATCTGTATTTGTACATGTATGTTCCACACCTGTACTGTTGTCTTTCAAAAATACTGTGATTCTATTAAAAAAAAGTAAAATACAATTATTCCTCCTAAACAAAGCTCCTGATTCAGAACCAAATGTGTTTTTAATTCCATGCCAAACACTAAGAATTGCAAATTGGTCTACAGAAATATTTTATGAGTAAAATTCTATAATTTAGATATTATTTATCTTTCTAATTTTAGTAATTTTATAATTTTTTTTACTGTAACATCCTTTATAATATTAACTTAAAAGAAAATGCTTCCTAAAGGAGAAATAAAACCTTTATTCTCATACAGAATTAGTGGAGTCGTACAAGCAACCAAGGACTATATATTAAGTATTTGTATAGCAAGTAGATCACAAGTTTAATTTTGGAAAAGCAAAAACAACTGCAAAACTTGCACATATTCAGAGCAGGGATGTCAGAGCTTAGTGTAAATTTAGAATCCTGATTTAATTCAAGAGTTGGAGGCAAGCATGCTGATAAAGATTATTCCCAACAGATAAAATCTATACCTTTTAAATGCTAAGCAGATTGCCTTGGCAATTAATGCTGCACAAAATTTAGCTGGAAAACATATTTTTCCTAGAAATAGTCGATGGAAACAATATGTCAAGTGGTGCCATGAAGTTATTTTTCTATGCATTTTTCATATTTGTGTGTGTGCATGCACATGCACAGAAATAATGCATATGGGGGACTACAGGAGACACATGGAGTTAAAGATGTGCTCATCCTCACACTGTGAGCACTCATGTTGGCCTTTTCCATACAAAGTCCTCTAGGGATTCACAGATGTGGGGTTTTATTCTCTCCTGGCCTCCACAGTGACATAAAAGTGGGGTTTCAGAGTATTAAGAAAGGAAAACAGGAGAGGGAAGGGAAAGGAAGGGAAGGAAAAAAGAAGACCTTTAAAGGATTGAATGAATAAGCTGGATTTAAAGCAAATAGGCAATTTTTGCTGTGAAAACATTCCATGGTGCACACAGGACAAGCCAGACTTGACAGCCATTACATGACTTACACAAAGGCTCTGAAAACCTCTCACTCTCCTTAACTAAACATACAATAATCCAAATTAAATTATACAGATTAATGATACAGAATCCATATCTCAATCTTTGGAGTACAAGAATTAAGCAAGTCCCTCCAGATCATTGTCTCAACAATGACAAGTATGTCAGTTTAGGCATCCAATAGTAGTTGGGGAAAAATACCAACTTTTTTTATGGAAAGAAACAAAAAGAGAACAGATTCCCCTGACTAGAACCAGTTGGATGATTTTATAACATTTCATAGAATACGAATTTCCCTCTTCTCTCTTCTGGGTGTGAAAGCAATTTATTCTTGTGTAAGAGTAAATTCCTCAATCCTCAAGGTCACTCACATTTCAGGGTATCTGAAACACTCCTTGGGTTAGTTTCCATCACACTGCTGAGAAACAGGCTAATGCACTGTTATCTCAAGATGCCTTGGCATAAGCAAGCTGGAAGTATTAAGGGATATGATATATCCCTTAAAAATACTCTTAACTCATGTGGGTTTCAAGTGAAAATATCCCTGGATGGCTCCAAGTTAAATCCCTGGTGTTTCTAAGCTCCTACATTTCCCTTGTTCAGCTTGCTCAGACTCAGGAGCTGAAGCAAAATTTGCTTCAGGTTTGTGTTTTGGGTTTCATCTGTCCATTCACTCATTCCCTGCCTTTGAAAGTAATTGTAACTAAGCTGCAAAAAGTCAACTCTTGCTCCAGAAAAAGTGTCCAGGTGAGAGATTTATAGTAATACAGCCAAGAAATTAGAATATGCTAGAAAAATCAGCAAAAGCAGAAATAACCTGGAATGTGGATAACTTACTGAGAACTGCAAAGGACAACATATATATATGTGTGTGTATATTAAAAAAAAGCATACAAATACACATTTTAATTGCACCATCTGAAGAACTTGCTGTATATCAGCAAAACTGTGGTAACTACCCAGGTCCACAAGGCCACCCCACAGCAAATGGGAGGAGGTTCAACCTTTTTAATTGTTAGTAATTACTTTGCATATCTCATGTTCTAGGCAAACACGTGGACTCCCACCACAGCTCAGCAGATGCCAGGCCTGGCTCAGCCACACTCACTGGATTGTTCAGAAGAAAGGCTCAGTTATTCTGCTCCTGGGCCTTGATAGGTGAAATAAATAGATAATAGAGGTTAAAAGCAGCTCACAGACAAGGAAAAAGAGTTAGGCATCCCAGCCAAGCTAAATAGTTCTGGCCAGGTTGTTCTCTCCTTTCAGTTTTTTGGTACCTCTTCAAGCATTTTTGGGAGGTCTTTCACAGTGAAAGGCATAAGTCCCTGAAGGGGGAGAGTCGACACCTCTGTGCAATATCTTATTTTCATTATGTGCAAACAAAACTCACAAGTCCTCCTTCACATCTGTCTTTCCACTGGTGAGTTCCTTTAAATAGGTCTGGGAATAGTCACAGATGCTGCAGGGAATCAGCAAAACCCCTGAGGGCACCCAGAATTGCTATGAACTCCTGTAATGGTCTTCCCCACTGTTTAGGTCCATTCCCATTTTCCTTAAAAGCTGGGCACTTCATTTAGCTCTTATTTAAATCTTAGATCTGGGCATTTAGCAAATGGTAATTGGATTTTCCACAACAATATGCAACCACTTATGAAAAGTCTATTCCTCCTTATTTCATCTTGGCAAGTCACCACTTAAAAATCTGATAGCAGGAGATTTTCCCTGCTCAAAGTATGGGTTTTATGGCTCTAAGAGCATGGTAAAAAGCCAGGTTGCACCAGTTGTAAATACAACAGTTGGGCTGCATTGAAAAGTAAGGCTAAAATATAGCAGAGCTCTGCTTTCTTATGGAGCACTTACAGTAATAGGCACTTATTTTAAAAGCCAGTTTTGAGATAAGACCACAGGAGTGAGATCCTGCTGCACTATTGTGTATGTACATGTGTGCAATTACCAAAATCAATGACTAGTAATTAAAAGTCAGGGAAAAATAGTGGTCTAACATATGATCTTTCCACTTCTCTGATCATTCGCAGCAAAATATACTTACATTAATAGCTCTATTTTCTGTTTCCATCTCCTTTTGTGATCAAAAGTTTGTATGAACTAACTTTCAGAAATGACATTTGGTCCTTCAAAGCCTTTGTCCTTCACAAGGAAACAGATGAAAGTAAGAGAATAGGATTGTTTTTCAGGCACTCATCAATCAATATGACAAGTTTATTAGTGCAAAAATATTCTTGTGAGGTCACAGATGATGCGATTTAAGAGTTTATTTTAACTGATACAAGAAAAGTTCAGAATGGGGAAACAGAACCGAGAGAACTTGCAGTGCTGCCTGAAAGCCACTTGCTGCTTTATTATCCTTTTCCAAAGGTGCACAACATTTCCTGGAAAACTCTTTCTTAAAAGTTTAAGCCAAATTTTAAGCCACCACCACCAAAACCCCCAAATAACTCATATTAAACATATGTTTAATTTCCTAAAGAGCCATCTGCTTTGCTAAGCATCCTTCATCACATTGCTGACCACATGGAAGACAATTGTATACACACTATTCCTATAAATCAGGGTTCTACTTTAAGAGAGGAGAAATGCCTTCAGGAACATAATACTTAAGATGTTATTTTTTGTTTAATGTAATTTTAGGAATTAAATTTCACCAAATCCCTGAACCCAAGCCATTCTATGATTCTATATTTCTTTGCTGTGAGTGCCCACATGTTCATGGACATGGGCACACAGAGATATTGGTAACTGAGGCCTTTACAAAGATCAAATGGAACAAGAGATCTTTTACTTGTAATGGCATCACTTGGAATTTTGCAAAATGAAGTCTAGAAACTCAGCAGCTTTCAATTGTTAAAGCAGGGAGTTTAGATATGATTGCCAATACCTGCACACACTGGGCTGCTTCCTCTGTCAACACATCAGCTGGTACAAGGGAATTTTAAAGGAAAAAACTGTTTCACAAGTCAAGAACTGCAGTTGGAACTAAAACATTTACTCCCTCTCTGAAGGATCACTTCTGCTTTCTGGATTTGGTCATGTGCTCACCTGCATGCTTATAAGTAGCTTATAAGTACAAGGCACTGCTTTCCCAGGGACAGGAATTTGCCAGGTGGAAATGAAGCACCCAATAACTGAGGACACAGAAGCTAAAATTAATGTCACAGGATACATATTGCCCAGACAACACCATTCCTACCTGATCAAATATCCTCACTCAGAATGGAAAGGAAAACAAAAATTGAATGGAAGACTAATCATCCTGTGGCCTGATGGAGACAGTTTAAAAAAACCAGTGGATGGGCTTAGATTAATCATAAGTAATTAGGCCAACAGTAAGAGCTCATTCTTTCATTATCTCCTGGTTTGACAGACCAAATCGATTCATTCCTTCACCCTGCAGGATTCTAATAAGATTTATCTAAAAATGGAGCCATGCTTCCTTAGTTATCTATACTGGGAACACTCAGAAATCAATTGCTGTGGCCATGAGTGGACTCTTCCTTTTCTTTTTTCCCCAAGAAACATAAAAGCAACAGATCAAGATACGTTCAAGAATCACATACCCAAGAACTATCTGAGCTACGATGTGGATGGGAGCTCACACTGATGAGGAAGGTGAATCCTAATGGTTAGGAATGCAGTTTAGGGTGAAGGAAACCTGTTTCTCACTAAGCAAATAAATTGCTGAAAGAAAATCTGCATTAAAAAATCCTTTCTTATGGTAACACCTGACATGCATAGCAGGAAGAGGTGCCTTAACTTGTCCTGCATGCAGCATCTTCAGCTTGTAGACAGCTCTTCTCCCTACCTTGCATTTTCTGCTCCCTTTGTGACCTCTCAGATATGAATTTAATTCTTGTTTTTATGTTTATTACCAGAGAATCTATAGACAGTGTTCATACTGAGCACCACTGTAGGATTGTCACAGAGGGATATGAATAAAACCACCACGTAATTCTTGAAAAGACTATTTTGAAGACTAAAAGGAAGTACTAACAAAAATGCCTCTTTATGTTTGAAGGCAAAACTGCTTTTCTTAAAAAAACCACTTAAAATTGCACTGATGGAAGCTGTTGTAAAAGATCATTTTTGGCTAATGGTGACATTCGGTATTATATTTTTAAAGAAATAAACTCTTATCCAAAGCATAAAATATTTGCATATAAAATACCATTTTTTACAAGTTTCTTTTACAGCAGGAGAATTATACAGAAAAAAATGTGTAACTGATTTTGCATCTGTGTCATACTAAGTGTATTTTATAACCTACATATCTCATAAGATATTGTGATGTATTTTTTATTATTTTTAGTATAACTGATTGTCTCTTTCTTTCCTTTTTAATGCAAAATTTAGGGGCTTTTTTACATCAAGTTATAGGTAAGGATAAACAACCAGCATTAATAAATAAATAAGTAAAATGAAAAATTATAAAGACTCATCATGCAATTTCTATGACAGCATTCAATAATAAAAAAATTGGTGAATAACCTTTTCAAAAATAGGCTTTTTAGTGAAGAAAGGCTGTGATTGAGAAATGGAAAAACACAGTAGTATAAGAGCTGGCTTTTCTCAAGTGGAAATAGTCATGTGTACTGCACATACCCAGTAAATTCATTTACATCCCACTATTGCTTTACAATGCTCTCTTGATTTAAGTTTATTTAATCTTTGTTAGCGAGACAAGCCCAACTTTTGATGACACTGCAAATATAAAAATAAGCAGCAGTAGATCATACATTCCCTTCCTCTCCCAGAAGCCAACATTAAACCCAGCAAAACACACTGCAAACAGCTCCCACCTCCCAAATGGAACAAATATATTCACAGCAGCACTTGTGTTTTAAAATGTTACTCAGGGTTACGCTTTACAAAGCAGAAGTATGAAAATCCAGATAAATGTAGACACTCTAAGCATTAAATACACCGAGGATAAATATTCAAGAAAAACCTGTCTACCTCTATACATGCTGCATTAGAAATCAGTTTGATTCTAGATAAACCAGTAAACATCACTACTGAATTCTGGGCATAGTTACTGTTTAGTCATTGCTCTTGTACCACAAGAATTAAAGGAAAAAAAGAAATAACCAATGAGAACACTGTCTTAACACTATTTTCATTAAGACACACTTCTGTGTAGCTGACTTTGAGATTTAAAACCACTTTATAATTTTAAGAAAACACCAAAAATAAAATTTTTTTAAGATTTTTTTCCTTAAAGAGTGGTATGTTCTGGCAAGAATTACTGAAATAAATGTTCAGACATAATTACTGTGTTCTGGGCTCCTCAGTACGTGAAAAACATGGAGCTCCTGGAGTGGGTCCAGAAGAGGATAAGAAGATGCTGAGGGGATGGAGCATCTCTGTGCCCAGGAAAGGCTGAGGGAGCTGGGGCTGTTCAGAGCCTGAGAGGGGACCCCATCCCTGGGGGTCAGGGGGGGCAGGGAGGGGGCAGAGCATGGACCAGGCTCTGCTCCATGGAACCAGCAATGGCACAAGGGGAACGGGCAGGAACTGAGGCCCAGCAAGTTCCACCTGGACAGGAGGAAGAACCTCTTTGCTGTGCAGTGACCCAGCACTGAACAGATTGTCCAGAGAGGGGGTGGAGTCTCCTCCCTGGGGATCTTCCAGACCCCTCTGGACACAATCCTGTGCCATGTGCTCTGGGATGGCCCTGCAAAACCTGTTCCAGCCAAGGATCCAGCTGAGCTGCTGTGGGTTGAGCCACAACTCATGCCCAGACGGCCTCTGCCCACGCTCTGACACAAAGCTTTGGAGCAATGCAGAGCCCAGGAGGAGCAGGGTGGGCAGAGCCAGGAAGAGAGGACACAGCCTCTTGGCAGCCAGAGGTGGAAAGGAAGACAACAATGAACATCAGAGACCTGAGGATGTTCCACCTGTTTTACCAAATTAGAAGGAGGAGTAACTGGCTAAACCGAGCAGAGGAGCAGTGAGTAATTCCATGATGAGCAATCGTGAAATTCTGTCTGTCAAGTGTCCTGCACTTACCAACATATCCTTTTATTGAAGGATTATCAGGACATATTGTGTTCCAGACAAGTATTCATTCACATTTCACATGAAGTCAAGCCCATACCTTTTAAATTCTCTTGGAAGAAAATGACCTTTGAAATTGCCAATGAGAATAATTTCTAGTATATTTCCTCCCAGCAAAGAACCTTTCAGGATTAACATTTATTGTATTCTAGCACAGTAGGGTTTGCAATATTGTGCCAAATATAATACACTGAAATTTGTACTTTCTGTGTGATGGTTATTATGAATGGATTATCTGTCTAGCTTGTATCAATCACTACCACACCACCATCTCCACTGGAGGAGGAGAGCAGAGCAGGCATTTTTTTCAAGTCTTGTTTCAGCAGTGTTCAGAGACAGAGGAGCTGCAGTCCTTGATGTGAAATCATCTCTGTGGAGCAGAGCCTACTGATCACAGCTGGCCAAAACTGGGCACAGAGTTCATTGCAGAAGTCTCACAGAGTCTGAGTGACTGTAACACCTCTGAATAAAGCAGTAATTCAACAAGACACAAGAGATACTAAAATTGAGAAAGGAGAACATGTTAAAATATTTGTGGTTTATATATTACTAATGTGTTCAGTGAAGGAAGAAAATAAAACAGCAGCTAGAGTACGTACTTTATGAATCCTAGCCTTTCTGAAAAATGGGAACATGTGAAGGTATTTGAAAGAGTAAATCGTCACAATTTTGTTAAAACTGGTTATTTTCAAGAAAGCCTCAATATTCTGTACCCACTACAAAAATTTCCATATAAAGAAAACTTCTGAGAATAAACCTCACCCATCCTTCCTTTTGAATGTTGTCATTTGGGCAACATAAAGCTGAGAGAGACAGCTATTTTGAAAAAGAAAAAAAAAGCAATAAATACAATATTGTTGATACAAATGGAAAAGACACAACAGAGCCTGTGTGAAGAAAAATCTCTTTCGCTTTTCTGCTAGAAATATTGCTGTGCAACCAGCCTTGAAGAAAAGAAGAAAGGCTGTCAAATACTTTTTCTTCTCGCACCCAATTAGAAAAATATTTAAAAAAAAAAAAAGAAGGAAAAAAGAGAGGAGTCTTTACCTCTTTTCTTCAACGGAGAGTATTGCAAAGATTTGCATATAAAACCACTTGAGTATTTGCACTGCAGTACATCTGGCAATTATCTTACAAGAGAAAGCCTTCATTTCAGCCCATTGCCACGGGCTCGGCATTACTGAGAGGAGCAGAAAGCGTTTGAACGTACAGAAGGAAAAGGGATATTCCAGCTTTCTACCAGCTACCTTGAACATACTTCATGTTTAATTTCCCTCCGTTGCCACAGGCGCTGTGTTGTTATGACAGCTGATCTGCCATGGAATAGCTGTAAAGGAAAATCAACAAAGGATCGCTCCAGCGATTTCCAGGGCGATTTATTGGAGCTCGTGTCTCGCGGCTGCTGCCGCCTGTCGGGGTAATGACACATGATGGGTGATTAAAGTGCAAGTCCCTAAATCAAAGCTGTGCCAACGCTCTGAAGAGGCACAAAACAGCTCAGACCCTGCTCATTTCTCATGGTGGGAGAACCTCATTAGGAAAAAACCGGGATGTTTTACTAACAAGAGGAAGCGCTTGCGTCCAGGATGAATTTTTGTGTGTTTCCAAGATTCAACGCAGATTTCTCACAGAATGGGTTGGCTTGGAAGGGACCTTAAAGATCACCTAGTTCCAACCCCCCTGCCATGGACAGGGACATGAAATTAAAACAGATAAAGTGTGTTACAGTTCATCACCACTGACCTGGAGTTTAAACTGAGCTGAACAGTTTGTTCACATCCTCATATTTAACACAGTTGGTGCCTCTGTTTGCCAAGAAATAGGTGGGAAAAGAGAGAGCTGCCTGTCATGAGGGCAAGGGCAAAGGTGGGCAACAGCAGCTCACCAGCTCATCAGAAAGGACTCTTTGGGATACAAGAATAGTTTCAGTTCATGGAAATTTTGTTTTCTCTCCCTTTACCCCACTTTTTCTTTCTGAGAACATAGGTGAGCCACCCAGCTAGAGATTTTGACTCATCTTGGCCAAGCTGGACAAAAATATACCCTACCTGAGATAACTGCAAAATATGTGTGAAGAATCAAATAAATGAAAAAGCTCTTTGTTTAAAGATGGTGGAATATCAGGAGAAGAAAATATTTAACCGTAGCGGACAGTTAGACCTGCAGATTTTGTTGGTTTTTTTTTACCACAGAAAACAGTATTTACAGACCATGGGACTGTGAAAAAATAGAGCAAAGACAGATTAAGAAATATCAGAATAACAGGGCTTCGATGAATTTGACAAAACATTTGCATTTTTTGGAGGTGTTAGAGACAGTGATTTTTAAATTCCCTTACCACATATCATGGATAATCTACCTTTGGAAATGTAGAACAGGCAATGCTACCCTTACTGGCACCTTGTGGGATATATGCATTTTAATGAGAAATTGGATTTTCATACACAAGGAAAAGTAGCTATTGGACAGATCTCAACATTCCTATACTCTGAGCAAGGAATTCTTTTTCTAAAGGTTAAAATGAGCATTTAGAGACACCCTGGTGAGCAGAGCACAGTGAGTTCTCCATCACAGCCTGCTGGTTTTTCTGCTGGTGTCACAGCAAAGCAAACTCGTTTGACTGGTCACATGAAAAGTGTGCCTTTATCCTGCCCAGATAAAGTTTCATGGAGGAAGCCAGGCATAGATTTCCATCCATTTCACTAAACAAATGCTGCAGTGCTTCAGCCATATGGTGGAACAACTGTTCTCCGCTAGCAGTGGAGAAAAACAGCTTCACAAGATTCAGAATCTCCATTCAGAAGCATCTTTTGGGTTTATTTGTGTTTGTAGCTGCTATTATCTTTTATTTCTTTTGCAACAGCAGCTAGTTATGGGATTGAGGCCTCTTTGTTCCATGAGTTATTTGAAGATGATGAGAAACAATTCCTTCCTGGAAGAGGTCATGGCCAACATGGAGAAGTGGCACTATAAGGGAGGCAGGAGCAGCAGAAGGACAAGGTAGTGCAAGAACAGGGCATCATTTTTACACTGTGACCAGGCTCCCTTTCCCAACCAGTCTCTTCTGTTATTCTACCAGCTCTTGTCATAGCTAAGAATTTTTAAATTTAAAAAAAAAAAAAGTTGAAGTGGTGAAACTTGGCATTAAAAGAATTAGTTGGGATTAGTATATCCCTGCTGAAAGAAGCTGTGGATCTGACTGACAGCTTTAGATTTATGTATTAAACACACATAATGCCAATAGTTAAGAAGCATATTTGAGAGGAAAGTGAATGAAGCAATTCTGCTTTCTTGGCAGACAGGATTTGTTGGAATGTTTTGATGATCAGATTAAAAGTTGTCAGACTCCACATTGTCATGAAATCAAGTGATAGATTTCAGAAGGGCCAAGGCTGATGTAATGGCCTCCAACAGATTATTTACCTAGGAACATACACACCTTAATGAAAGCTTATTCTTTAGGAGGTAGTTCTTTCAGAATACTATTCTATCACATTATATATAGCCCTAAAGTGGAATTAGGAAGTGTGACATTTATTCAGATAAAGGCAGGCAGGCAGTCCATTTTAAGCAGAATCTCTTCCCTTGTGACTCCCAGGAAACCTTTAAATAATTTCAGTTCTTCCCTTCATGTTAAAGGCTCATTATCCTTTATAGAAATTCTTCAGAAGTCTTCTCATCCCGAGCACTAGGAGTTATTTCTCAAGACAGCACTAGATTCCTTTTTCCAGACCTCTCATAACTTTCTAATATTGTATGTCTTAGTGAATACACAATTCAAGAACTACTTATCCTTGATTCAGAAGAAGAGAAAAATTCACTGATCATGATTTTTATGTCCATTTCTTGAAAAGAAAGAGAGAATAATAATAGGATGGCTGCATTCCAGTCCTGTGGTTCCTGATTCAGCGTTGACACTGGCAGCTTGCTCTGCTCACATTCCTGTTGGTATTCCTGAAACCTCTTTCTTTTCCCCTCATCCTTTTCCTTTGCACTCCCTCCTCATACAATCTCCTTTCAACCAAGAACTTGGATCAGTTTCTCTGACATGAAGGTGTCATGCAACAAACACTGAGGCACTAAATAAATGTGTATCTGGAATTACTACCATTCTCTTCTTAGCATTAAGTGTCTTGTTAAGCAAGCCAGGGTGGTTTATAGCTTGAGATGGGTTTTCACTACAAAAAAAAGTTAATTTTGGAGGTAGCAAGTCATGGAAATATATTACATCAATGTTCATCCTGTCCACTCTTGAAGTACCAAACCAAAAATTTGCCTACAAAGGTCGACATCTTTTTTGTTTAGATCCAGATGACCCTGGAAATTCTGCAAGAGTAAAGCATTGGCTCATTTAAGAGATTTTTAACAGGATCTGTGGAAAGACTTCATCCAGTAATGTTACTGACAGAGTAGGTAGAAACTTCCATCAAACATGAAGAAGAATCACCTGTGCACAAGAGGGTTTATTTTATGTTCACAGTGATGCTATCAATGGTTAGCACCTGCATATATGAGGTATCTGTGTCATAAGGAACAGCTAAGAAGGGAAGGGGGCAGCTGTAAAGGGACTACTCCCATATTTTTCTTCTGAGAGTCAATCTAGTTTCATGATCATAAATCCATTTAAGCCACTCTACATTTTTATCCTGTGATTTGAGCTACTACTCACAGATAACTCACAGACTGAAGGAAAGTGTGAAACCAGTTTGCCACAAGGAAGCCACAAGAAAATGTATCGATGCTAATCTTTGTTCACGTTTTTGAAGGCTGTTTCTTATTTATCAACTTTGCACCCAAAAACAACTGCAGGGGCCAGGCCTCACCTTCTGCCTCTGGTTAAAAAGGCCTTTAGAGTGACCTTCAGGAGAAGGACCAACTAATTGAGAACATTGTGAATTTCGTGAAGGAAACCCAAGGTTTTTATCTAGCAGGAGGACTAAACCTGAGGGCCAGGGTCTGGGAACAGGCTTGTGGGAAGTGGGAAAAGGAACAACAGAGGAAAAGAAAACACAGAGGAAAAGAAAACAAGATACAGTACCAGGGAGACAAAAGGCAGATCCAAGCCCTCACTTCGGAGTCAGTCAACATGAACAGGGGTAAATATTAGGAGAAATAATCCGAGCCACCAGAACAGGGGATCCGGCTATACCTGAAGGCCACCATGGCCCACTTTCCCAGAGTATTTTTTGCCCTTAATGCGTGTTTGATGAAAGCTAAAGCTGCGCCTCCTCTTTTCACACACCAACACTACCAGCATTTGCTCAAAGAGCCGTGCTGGGAGCTGTGCTCGTGTCAGGCTGGGTGTGGGAGGGGGTACAGACGTGCTTCCCTGCTATCTCAGAGCCGGAGGGGTTTTCATTCGATTCAAACAGCAGCTGCCTCTCCAGGGAAGCTCCTGCTCCTATTTGATAAGAGATGCTCTTTTATCACACATGAAACTGCATGCAGTGATCAGACAGGCAGTGTGCAGAGCTGCCAGGCAGAGGGAAGCTGGTGTTCTCTAGCACATTACAGCAGAGCTCTGCTACTGCAATTGAGGACTGGTCCAAAAATGGCCAGTTATGGAAACCACAGAAGCTGGAACTTCTACCGATCCATAGAAAAATAATATACTTGCTGGAGAGGTTGGAATATCCCGTTATTTTTCAGAAGACAAAGTTACTATGGTAAATTAGAGTGGAGAGGACATCTGAGGTACTGGGGCTTGCAAATCTAACGAAGTTGAAGCTCTTCCTTTGAAATAACTTAGTTACTCATTCTCAACAACAAACAACATCCCTAAATCTAAACTTTAATGGCCTCAAGTATACTCTCCAATAGAGAATAAACTGGATTTTTCTTCCTTTCTGGGGAAAAAAAATCTTTTTACTTTCAAGGGCAAATCTTTTTCAGGCTAATTGACATCCTCGGACTTCAAAGCACTCAGTCAATCTTCAAAAATCCTACAAACATGAAAGTACATGGCTTGGTGGCCTCATTCAATACTGGTCTGATAGGTCATCCAGGAACATTTGGCATGCTGAAGGGTCAACAGTCTCTTTTTCTCTCTAGTGAGAAATTATACTATCTCTACAGCTTTTTTTTTCCTCATAATATTTCCTCTATATTCTAAGCTATGTTGATATTTCAAGGAATTATAGGCAATATGCCCTTGAAAACTGGATTGCTTTTGTCTGTTGTGCCTGGAAAGTACAGATAGGTTGAGGTTGTGTAAGCACTCAACATTCAACAGAATTATATGCATTTGCTGAAAATTACCTGGCTAAGTCAAAATGACTACTGTGGCTATATCTATAAATTCTTACAGGATGTTGTAATATCTTGTGGTATCTAACTACAGTAATTGTAATGTTCCTGTAGTATCCATCCATGGTAGCTTAAGAATTGCTTAAGGACTTTTAAAATACATATGTCCTTCAACTTCTGAGATTTGTAATACTTGCTATGGATATTTCTCCTTTGTCTTTTTTTTTTACTCTTGACCAACAAATTTTCTTACTTATCTTTTGTTACCCAGCTGCAGTTCACAGACACGATACAAATTTTTAAAATGAGTTGTTAATCCTTTTCATCTCTAAGTCAGAAAGATGACTTTTTTCCTCTACTAAACAATGTTTTCTATTAACCATACAAACTTCAGTGTGCTACCACACGCAGCTAAATGCCAAAATTAAATTAAAACTGAAAAAACCCCCCATTGTCTCCCCTCCCTCCCCACCTCCCCTCCCTCTGAACTGAGGATGCAGTAGACAAGCCTTTTTCCCTCAATGGTAATATCTGGATCACAGAGAAGTGTTTTAGTTCTTACTTTTAACAGTGAGGTACATGGACTTGCTGACGTCTGCTCCCACATCATTGCTGACCTTGCAGAGGTAGTATCCACTGTCTTCTTCCAGCACATGTTTAATCAGCAAGGAGCCATTTGTAAGCAGCTGGATACGACCATTCAGTGCAATGGGCTGGAACTGAGGAACCCCGGCACCTACAGCAGGAAACCCGTGGAAATAGGTTAGTCAGGAAGGAAAACATCCCATTTTATTTTCTTAAAATAAGGCAGAAACTATGGCTTCCTGTTCTTAGAGACTCAATGCAATTAAAATACAAATGGCTTCTGACATCATCCAAACAAACAGAAAGGTTCTTTGCCCAAGCTGAATCCGTTAATTGAAAAGAACAAAGTCTTTTGGAATGTAAATAGTAAGAATAATTTGCCCATATTAAAAGTAAAGGGGCAAAAGGAGCACAAAGCAGAAGAAGCAGAAAGGGGGAGAGAGGAAATGAAGATTTTCAGACCGTTCATGGGTGAAAAGGCACATTTGTTGTACATTTAGAGGCTGATGAATTATTGACAATTACAGCTGAACAGTCACAAAAGTATGCATCCCTAATGCAGACACCAAATGAATTTCTTATGACTAAGAGGGATGTCTGTTGTAGGAAATGTGGCAAACTCAAGGGACCTCTAGGACCTTGTTTACGAAACCCTGAGTAACATGGAAAACCACATCAGTGACTGTGTTGCTTTTCTCCTTCTACAGCTGATGGACTGATGACATAAAAAAATCTCTTTTCTGCCATGGTTGTAGCCAGACTGTTAAAAAAACTCAAATTCCCACAAATAAACCCAAATTAAACAAAGAAAGTAACAAATGAAAAGCTCAGACCACTCACCAGGCATGAGGTACCATGTTTGGCAGGAATGTAAAAGTGGAAGGTCCATAAAAAGACAGGAAGCCAAAGACTTTTGTATCATCTTTGGCTTTAGCAAAGAACCTACTTTTCCTTGAAAATAAGATACTGGATGATTTAGGCAATAGGAAACGGGATATTACTGTCCAGAGGCCCATCACAAGTTCAGGTTTCCTTCAGGATTAGAGACTCTTTAAGTGCATATTAAAATACATTCCTTGTAACAAAGGGGTTTACAACCTACTTTGGTGGCAAGAGATGGGATTTCTCAGGGAAATCATAAGGTAGTTTTCTTCAATGGAATTCTTTTATTCCACTTTCTGTACACGAAGTCAATGTCTCTCAGCATTAATTACTGTAAGCAGTGGGCTGAGTCAGACCAGGAGGAAATGTGATGAATAAATATTATGGGGAATGATTTAGTATAACATACCAAGTTAGAACAACCTATGAATATGACATCTAGAATATTAACAAAGATGAGACATGCATAATAAAAATCCTTCTAGTCTTAGAAAACATTGCTTTGGGAACTTACAGTTACACTGAAGGTCTGGTGACCAATGCTATGAAATTAAAAATGTTAAAATAATGATGTTTTCATAAAAATTCATCGCCATTGCTGATTTTTCAACTATTTAATCACATGCATATCCCACTTTTCCCTTTTTCTATTTTTTATCTTTACTAAGCCATTTTTCCTTTCATTTGGAAGGCACATTTATGTTTTACTAACTGTACATGTCTGTGATTTGATTGCCCAAGTAGATGCCAGCACTCACTTCTTATATTTCTTCACATGAAAAATTCTGGGAACAATTTAGTGTTCACAGAAGGGAAAGGGCTGATACACTTAAGGACAGCTTGTGGAAAAACTGGGAAAAATTTTATGTGGCATTTTGCAAAGGCTTTTTACTCTTCACACATGTTGCTACTGCTATTAAATCCAAGGTCCTCCCTGAGCAGGGACAGCAGCTCACCCCATACAACTGCAGGGGACTACATGCTCCTAAATCAGAGAATCACAGACTGCCTGGGGTTGGAAGAGACCTCAGGTGGCCACATGGTAGCCACATCAAATGGTCCAGTCCATTTGATCAAGCAAGTTCAACTAATGCTGGCTGCCCAGGCCATGTGCAGATGGATTTTGAATATCTCCAAGGATAAGACTCCAAGTGTCTATCAAAACTTTCCTTAAAAGCTTCAGAACTGTTAATTTTTAATCTTAAAAACAGTCACTTGATGGTAGAGTGTCACTAGAATCAAACCACTATCCCTTTCTCCTTCATTAAGATTTAGGGTCTAGATTTATATAGTGTCTAGAGAGTAAGTCATATGAGGAAGACCTGAGGGAGCTGGGATTGTTTAGCCTGGAGGAGAGGAGGTTCAGGAGAGACCTCACCACTCCCTACAATGGCCTGACAGGAGGTTGTAGCCAGGTGGGAGTTGGGTTCTGCTCCCAGGGAACAAGGGACAGGACAAGAGGAAACAGCCTCATACTGTGCCAGAGGAGGTTCAGGTTGGACATCAGGAAGAATTTCTTCACTGAAATGGTTGTCTAGCATTGGCAGGGGCTGCTTAGGGAGGAGGTGGAGTTCCCATCCCTGGAGGTGTCCAAAGAACAACTGGATGTGGCACTCAGTGCTCTGGGCTGGGGGACAAGGTGGGGATTGGGCACAGCTTGGACTCCATCATCCTAGAGCTCTTTACCAGCCTTAATGATTCTGTGATTCTATGATCTTGGATGGGCTATTTATCTCATCACAGTTAATTATAACTCATCTAGCTTGGCTTGGCACCCTCCTTCAGCTGGCAAACACAGCAGAACAGAATCACCCCTTTTTGACCTGTACTCATAATTAAAAACACACATACCATTGAGATTAATGGAATTTGGAACTCTGCACCCTTCTTGCAATGAACCAGAATCCATCAATAAAAGCAAAACTAGTCAATTACATGAAATTTCTCCTCCCTTACCCCTTTTTCTTCAAATAAAATTTGGACTTAAATCCTAAGAAAACCAAAAATGACACAGAGCATTACATAAAGATTTCTTCTCAACAACACCTCATTTTGTTTTTTAAGGAGTTAGCTCATTTAGATTTGGTACAGAGTTTGGAGAATTTGGTTTTTTGCTAAAACCTATCAGAAGACAACTGGCCAGATGACAGAATCTACCAGGCAGCATATTTTAATTAAAAAGCAGTCAATTTTCTGTGGTTACCAAGGGTCAAGTGGGGCCAGTTTTAATGTTCTCTTACATGAGAAGAAAATGTTACAGCATTATGTAAAGCACATAGTGAATTACTGCTTATGTTAATGCCACCTGACCTTCCTGCTTTGCTGAAAAGATATGATTGGCCATGTTATCATGAATGTTGAAGGGAGGAAAAAAAATAAGCCAAGTGCTGCCGCTGAACCTTGTTTTGAGGTTGTTTCAATTAAAACTGTATGTCTCTTCTCCCAGGCATTCATTTAATGTTTTGCCCGCTCAGGCCACAGCTGACACAGGAACACAGTCACTGCACTGAGACATCTCTGAGGTGGAACAAAATCCATCCAGCCTTGTGTCCCTGACAGTGCCCAGCACTGTGTGCTTGGGGAAATCATTTAAGAATAATATGAACACAATTGATACATCCCTTACTGCACCTGAACACTCTCTGACAATATGAAGATTAAACCAGCAGCTTACAGATGAGTAACTTGTTACTAAGCCAGAATTAGTCTGGCCTCAGGGATCACCAGAGGAATCCTACCTTTTGAGTACTTCCAGACAATGGTAGGAACAGGATAACCCTCTGCAGAGCAGTTGAGAATTACGGCTTTTCCATAGATCCCATCCTGGTCGCTGGGCTGAACCACAAACCTGGGGGGCACTGTGAGAGAAAACCAAAAAAAAACAAAAAAAAGATAATTTAGGTAGCTCAAAATACAGAGGCATAAAATTTCATAGCAGAAACAACAGAATAAAACCAGTTTTTTGATGATTTGATGACATCGTAGAGTTGGTTTTACCAGATTATTTACTTTCTGCACACGATCTCAATGTATTTCTTGGCAGGCATGACAAAAACATTGGCCTTTGTAGGATACAAAAGTTTATAAAATTTCTCCATATGAGAGGTTAAAAATGAAGTAATAGATAAATCATGCTTGTGGCCAGAAAATAAATGCTTTCTCATGAAGTCAGAGGTTTGTCAGATGTCTAAGAACAACTGAATTTTTCTGTTTGTTTTTTAGAACAGTGAACTAGTAAGATTTCGAAAAAATAATTGAATAATGTAGTGTAAATAACCTTAGAATATACCACTTTTAATAGCAATGAAATCACTTCTTATTAAAATAAGGATGTTTGAACCATAACTTCTGGTAGGACTTCTCTTTCCAAACAGCCAGAACAGAGTTCAAGACAATTTGCTTGCATTAAGTTGAAGAGAAGAAGTCTTCAGGGCATCAATGTATACATATTATTAGGCTTATTCCAAGGTAATATAAAACCACTGCAGTGAGTCTTCCACTAAATAGGCAAGTAGGTACTTGCTTATACATAAATAAAATAAAATACAAATTTTGTTCCAAATACAGCAAAGAAAACAATTTGTGACAATGTTAGAGCAACAGTTTACCACAAAGACCTTATTCTAAATGTCAAGGTCTCAATAAAACCTACTAATTTGAACAGTTTGAAAGAAAAGCTGAAATTTGTGAAGAATGTGGAAAGCCCCACAAAAGTTTTAGAATATTAATAATGGTTGTATTAAGTCTGTTAAGTTCACAGATTTTTGTTGACCTCCTGTTCTTTGGTGCAGAACATGAAGAAGTAAATATGTGAGACAAAAATTTAAATCGTGTCCTTATCTCCCATTTTGTCATTTCTTACAGTACCACAGAGAAAATGTAGGAGGAGACTGAGCCTGTGATGGATTATTTTGTTCTCAAATAACTTTGCTTTTCGAAATGTACTTGAGTACAGCATCACACTAAGATCTAATGCATCAAAGGAGAAATCCTAGTAGTTCCTTGCTTTCCTTGTCCACCACAACACAAACAGCCTCAAGGATTCACAGCTCTGCAGGTCCAGCCAGGGCTAACTTTGAAATTTGAGGGAGACAGAACAAAAGGGCCCAACCATCCCTCCTTGCTATGATCCAAACACCCATCAGACCCCACTTGCTGCCTCTCCAGAAGTCCCAGAAATGAAAAAATGAATTATGGGAGAAGGTTGTAGCACAAAAAAAAAAAAAAGCAAAGCAGCACAGAAAGGGACTCAGGATACTGAATTTTTGCCCTGGGACCCGAACAGCTCTTACTGGCCAGGAATACAGGACTAATTATACACCAGAACCACAGCAGAAGCACCAATGCACAAACACACGACTCTGAAGTTTTTTTCACTATAAACACTCTCATAGTTTATGCAAGTAGCATCTCCCATTATGCCAGAGAGGCCCGGGTTTTCCACGAGGAGAAGCTGGAGCTGCCAGTGTTGCTATGCACAGGATTGCTAAAAGGTGAAGGTGTGCAGACATTTCCTCTGCAGGTTCAGAGATCCCTCCTCCCAACAGCTGGAGCCTTCCTCCCTGTGCCTCCCTAACCCAGACTCTCCTCTGACTTTCTCTTTCCACATTCATACACCTTTTGTAAAAGAGGAGAACAATCCTCTGGAGGGTAAATAATCCCCCTAAGTGGACCTTTTCCTCATTGAATCCTATAACTATATTGCAAAAGTATTTCTTAACCATACAGGAAAGCTCCAGTGCTGTTTGGAGCTAGAAGAGATGGAAGGAAGTAAAAGTGATAGAGGCAATTCATATCTTTGTATTAGAACATATATTTACTGCTGACAAACCTTTTGGTTTTCCAAAAGACTGACAAACATTTATCACACGTTATGTTAATTCATGACAGGAAAGCATCAAACACGAATTCCCTGTAACAACAGCTCTGGGCAATCACCCATCCAATTCTAATTATCAGCTCAGAGAAGGCATTTGCTTCAGTAGCTCTTTTCTCACTCTTCTGTGTTCATTTTATCCCCAAACACAAAATTACTTATTTTCCAAAGCAGGTGAAAAGCACAGTTAGTTGCACAAATAGATTTGATTTTCTACGACTCAGCACGGTGGCATCAGCTTGTTTCACCTCGGTAACTGTGAGTAAATTTCTATTTACAACTTCTGAAAAATCAATTACAGGCTGCTTATGCATAAAGAGGGATAAAAAACCAACACAAAACACAAACCCAGCTCGGTAGTATCAGTCTTACAGGTGAATGATTGCAAATGATGTAAGGAGTGACTGATAATTACTGGCCACTGAAGAGTGGGAAGAGTATAATGTCTTTTAAAATCTGATTTACAATACAAAATTTCTGTAATTTGTTCTATTTCCCTTCTCTCTGAGAAAAAATTTCTTTATATTATTCATTTGCTATGGAAGGCAGTGGCAAGAGGTGGTAATTTTTCTGGAAACATTTTTATTAAATGAGCAGGCACATGCAGAAAGTTCTGGAAAATCTAAACAAGATTGCTTAGTGTGGAATACAGGCAATCAGCCTTTAAAATACTATTTGCATTAGTGTTATCTGCCAAAATACACTTTTTGTCTAAACCCATTGGTGTGTACAGAGAAAAAGGGATGGATGCCAAGTGTAAATGTTCTTTGAGCATTTCTATGGGAATGCATCCTTCCACATCTTTATAGAACTCATGTAGATGTCCTTGATGTGTTGTGCCTTTAATTCTGACAAGCTCTGAGGAGGGCTTTTCATCATATTGATTTCACTGTATTTTGGGTATATATAAAGCATATATTTTTGCTCAGATATTCTTGGTATTCTCGATTTTAATCATTACTTTAAATAATACAGAACAATGCCAGAATGGCAACTGCAGAAATTAAATTTTGCTATATAGCTTCAGGATTAGCTGTATGATTAGAAATCAAATGATTTCCTTGTTCTGCTCCATAAACAAAGTGTGTTTTACCCTTACTTAGCAAAAACTCAGCCCACACCCAGTAATAGAAACAGTTTCTATTTCCAGTAAAGCTGTGGCCTTCCTTCAGGACTTCTTTTAAAAACACCAACTGCTGCTCTTATTTTGAAGACAGGAACCCTTGACACTTAATCTTCAGATTGCCAATAGAAATCAGAAAAGATGCTACAGAAAAATAAAATTACTCATTCAATGACCTTTCAATTGTTTCTATATCACTGTCCAGGTAAAGCCACAGGATCTTTCTTCTTATATAAATAATGAAAAAGAAAACAGAGGAGACCTTTACATTTTAATTCCTTGTTGCTAGTTTGCTTCTCAATTTAATTTCAAATTAAGAACCTGTTCTGTGCTATGTGCCACCATAGTTTGGAGCACAATGCTGTTAACTACTTGATCTAGGTTTTTATACTTAGCTTTAGATTATAAACCTACATTCAGTTTTTCATTACCTTTCAGAAGTTCATTAGCCCTTTAAGAATATATGCTCAGGAAGAACTGAACAAAGGTAATTTGTCTGATGTGCTTGAGTTAATGGAAAAAAGTGACCAATTAGTTCTCCTCCTCTCTCTTCAGTTGTAAAGGTGTGGGACCCCTCTGCCCCTTTAGAAGTGAAACACTCTGAAATAGCTCATAAATATGACTGAACAGTTCTACTTTGATATCATACTTGTCTCAGCAGCAAAGGAGGGCATTTAAAATTGTTTTAACAGTGAGTTTCTGCCAGGCTCTCTCATTTAATGCAGCCCACGGATCCGTGATGAGAAATGAGCTCTTGAATTGTTTAGGGTAAGAGCAATAAGTTGACAGATGCAAACTATTTAATGGCTGAACTCAAAGGACCTAGAAAAGGTATTTTCAGTCAATATTATGATTAGCAGTCTCAGGCTCTCGCTAAGGGAAAACAAAGGATGAGAGCAATCAGAATAGGATATTGAAGATAGTGCCATTTTAAGGGAAGGAAAATGCTTTTAGTATTTCCTTGTGTGAAATAATCCTGATAAGATGATAAAATATGAGTTGGTGCCCTAAGAAGATCCCTAAGAAGATACTGCTCACCAGTGTCATTGCTGCTCTCAAAGGCTGACTTTGCAATCTACCAACAAAAGTCAATTTATGAGTGCATACTAAAATTCATAGAATCATGGAATGGTTTGGGTTGGAAAGGATGTTAAAGATCATCTTGTTCCAACTCCCTGCCATGGGCAGGGACACCTTCCACTACCCCAGGTTGCTCCAAGCCCCATCCAACCTGGCCTTGGACACTTCCACTGCTTTTGAAGCAGCTCAGGACATGGGTGGCACAAGTGGCCAGTTCATGTCCAGCCTCTCACCCCCCAGCACTCCCAAGTCCTTCTCCCCAGGGCTGTTCTCCATCTGTTCACCCTCAGCCCTTGTTGGTACCAGAAGTTTCCCTGACCCAGGTGCAGCACCTTGCACTCGGCCTTGTTAAACCTCATGAGATTCCCATGGTCCCACATCAATTCCCTGCTTTGTTTGCTCCGTGTAAATCCAAGAATCTGTTCTGTCTGTGCTTTATGCCAAGGACCAGAAGACAAACTCTCACACTCCACTCAGGAGAGCAATTCTGAAGGCTCCTAACACGAGCTCCTCTGGTGGACTACTGGAGTGAGTTAAGAAATAATCTATGGCATTGGCCCAGAATATGATGTTTCATTTTAACATGGAATATTTGTACTTTACATTTAGATCATACTGTCAAAATGATGGAAGAAATTTAATCAGCCAAAGCAACCACTGATGTATTAATGAATGAGGTCATTAAACGCTGTACTTTAGCAAAGATGAACAGTTATTACTTTTGGTCATTGGACCTAAGGGGTCAATTTAGCTGGTTTAGTGAAACCATTTGCTATGCAAGTTCAAGAAAAAAGAAGTGCTTTTGCAAAATGGGGCCGTGCCCAGTGCTTTGTGTTGATCAGGTTTGTCTAATGAGAGCATTAAATAGGAAGTGAATCTTTTAAGAGTCATCTTCAAAGCCACAGTGTAAACACCAGCAGAGAAAGTACAGGAGTTTTGACACGAGCTGTGACCATAAATCTTCCCTCCCTCTTTTCTGTCACCAACTGCATCACAACAGCACCACCACCAAACATCAGAAGGCAGACAGATACTCAATTCCTATGAGGAAGATTCAAGGCTCAGGGACTGCTCATTGGGTGTCTAAGTAGCTAATGATATTAGACACTCCTGGCAAGCACAAAATGAAAACACATTTACACTTAATGTAGTAAATGAATTATGGGGGGTTATTAGGTATTTAAAGACCTTATCTCAATTTTCACTTATGATGTGTTCACTAACAGGAGTTATAAAATCATGATTTATGCATACACTACTATCTTTGAATTCTCTTTTATGGTAGTATCAGAAGAATTTTAAACTCATAATACATTTAAGAGCTGTTTCTTTTTGGTTACCAATTAAAGTCCTTTTCACTGCTTTTTATTTCATAATTACTTCATTCCCGTTTCAGGAAACCCTACAGAAATGAGTAACACATGATAAAGTGTATATAGATTTTTAATCACTCTTTAGAAGACAGCCCTAATGAGTAAAGCCTTAATTAATTCCTCATGATGATATAAGTAGTTGACAGAGAAGATATTTTCCTAATTCCTATGTATGGCTCTCATGACAGGATCCTATTCTTTTCTCCTTCTTAATAGCATGCCTAGCAAACCAAGAGTGTGCCAAGAAATGAAATTAAAATAATAATAATTTATGATGTTTTTAGAAACCCTTCTAGCTTGCAATTTTTTAATGCACTTCCAGAGGAACTGCAGGCCAGGATCTGGATTTTGAGAAGGAAAGCCCTGTTTTCATTCACCTCAACTTCTTCCTGCAGTCCCTAAATGCAGTGAACAGGGTTTGCTTCTCCCAGAGGCTAATCAATGAGCTTTTAAAAGATATTCCAAAGACATTATAACTAATCAATCCTGCTTTTCTGTGGATTTGTATCCCATGTTTGAGCAGTGATTCCATTTGGAGCATTTCTTGTGTTTGCAGTTTGCCCGATTCTCTCAGACTTAGTGTTACACTCAGCAGAGGTAACTTACCCATAACCTCTTATCAACCACCTCTTTTCATTAAGTTTGTAGACTTTTAGCTCCACCAGAGGTGTTTCCCCTTCTTCTGATTTGCCTAAAACTGGCCAATAATTTGTGGAGAGATGTCCTGACAGATATGTCTCCAGAACATTTGGTTCTGTCTCATTTCCAGGTTCTCACCAAGAAAGCTGTGGCAGAGAGAACTGAGGTTGCCCTAAGATCTTCTTACCCAGACAGAGAAAATATTGAGGAAAAAAATCTGAGGCTGTAAAACTGCAGAATTTATGTTGCTCTATGGATTCTGCAGAAGTTTGGGTATGCATTAATAATTCAAATGTAGCAATAAGCAGTTGGCCTGTGTTCCTTCATTCCTCTCAGGAATGGGCTGGATTTAGATTCTACTTCTAATTCTACCCATGTACTGTGAAATGATATGGATTCCCATTTATTTTGGAAACATAATAGCCTGCATTTTTTAAAGTGTACTTTAAAATATAGAACAGTACAGGTAATTAATAAGGAACTGTGTGGGTAACAGTTGTATTTCACTTTCCTTCCCCATTCACTGTCTACTTTCATATCAAAATGCACAGTCTGCACATTAATAAGATATTCCCAGGACACATCTCACAGTATTTAAGATATCCAACATTTAAGTTTAAAGTACACTGCCAAGAAACCACCACACAATGTGGATTAGAAACAAGGAGTTAAAGCACCACTTCTTCTCCCTGTATTTGGAGATAAAGCACTTAGTTAATTTAGGAAAATATTATGTTTCAGTTATATGGCACCTATGAACAAAAAGATGAGGGATCAGAAAAGCTTGGAGAATAAACAGGCAGCAGGAAACAAGTCTTGATTTAAACATGTATAGGTCAGGTTGGATGCAGAGGAGTGATCACAGTGACCCTCTGATGGCTGCTTGTCTCCTGACCTCTGTGGAATGAGACAACTGAAGCAGTTCAGTATGAGAGACAGAGGCCAGTGTAGGGTTTTGGCAGAGAATTCAGGTCAAATATGATATTATATTTTCCACTTTTCCTCTGAGTGAGAGCCATTATCTCAAAATCATATGCAAAACTGATTAAAACATTACCATTTAAAGTGACAGTGAGAGAAAGAAGAGAGGAGAGGCTCGAAGAAGACTGCTGCAGAGCTCTAGCTGGCCAGAAACATAAGCAAGAGAGGAAAAATGAAGCAGCCTTCATGACTTCCTAAAAAATTGCAGGACTAGGACTCCAGAAGTCTTCTCCAAGCCCTTGGGTAAAAGAAAATTAAAAACCACCCTCTGTGGGTTTAGAAGGACACTCTTCAGGCACAAATCAACAGTTGTCCTCACACCCTCAACAGGAGGGGTAATTAGAGCAGAGGGAGAAAAAGAAGGGAAAATGGAGATGTTGGAATCAGGGATGTGCAAAGGGTGCAAGAGCAGGCTCCCCAAAACTCCTCCCCTGGACAAGAAGGGAAAACTAATCAATTCCCTGCAGGGCAGCGTCATGGTTTGGCTCTAGCTAAAAGCCAAGAGCCCACACATAGATCTAACATTTCTCAGAGAAGGGAAAAAAAACCTCGACTTTTGTGATAAGGATTACAAGCAACTGTTTATTAACTACTTCACACAAGCAAAACAGGCTCTAACTTAGAATGTTAAGTATTCACTAATACTACTCCTACTACTACTAAAATCAGAGCTCAAGAGTTTAAGAGTGAGAAGCTTGATAGATGTGACAGACACCTTTCTCTCCCCACCCTTCCCTTTCAAGATCCTTCACCTTCCCCCAGCAGCTCAGGAAGGCAGGGGTGTGGGGGGGGTTACAGTCAGACATGCTCAGGAGAGAGAGAGACTCCCACCCCAGCTTTCCTTGTGGAAAACAAGGAAACAGCTTGCCAGGTATTGTTGTCACATCAGTCACTTTCCCATAGGTGCAGTTATTCAGGTGCTGCTCAGCTGCTTCAGTGTAGATTCTCATGGGCCACCAGTCCTCCCAGGAAATGCTGCTCTGCTGCTCCAGCGTCTCTTCTTCTCACAGCCTACAGGACTCCACCAGACCCTCCTGCTCCAAACACAGGATCACAGACTCTCTTTTCCAGCATTTCTCTGTTCCAGCGTGGAAAAAATCTTCCAGTCTTTCCACGGGTTCAGAGGCAGAAGAATCTTAACCCCTATGGGTCCTCACAGATTGCTAGGGCCCTATTTCAGTGTTTAAGGCATCTTCTCTTTCTCCTCTCTCCAACCTTGGTGTTAATCAAACTTCCCACCCTCCTTTCTCTTAAGCCACCATGATGTTCTGCCCAGCTTTTTTTCTTCTCCTCCTTAAATATGTTATCACAGAGGTGTTACCAGCTGACCTTGGCTAGCTTAGAGCAGAGAAAAACTCCAGCAGCTTCTTAAAGAAGCCTCTCTCCTAGCCTCCCCCCAGCTAATAAAAAACTCTGGCTACTTAAAACCACAACAGGCAGCAAGTGGCAGATATGTCCAGGGAACAGAGGTCAGGGCAGCCAGGGGCTTCCAGGGGAGGAATTACCCTCTGGCATCAGGATCAGGGAAAGTGCAGTTCAGGCAAGGCTGGGAAAAGTGAGGGCAAGGCAGGGCTTGTCCCCATCACTGGGACACAGGGACAAATCCTTACACGTGGGCTCACTTGGTCCAATCCCCAAGGCCTCAAGGGGATAGACAGTGGTGGCAGGGAGCCAGTTTTCAGTGGTAAAACTAGATGTTCCTGATCTCCCTCCCACTCCAGGTGAGAGAAATGCCTGTAGGGACAGACATTTCCCATCCAGAGCTGCTACAGCTTCAGGAGCTGAGTACAGGGGCAAATCAGGCACAGTTTCAGGGGTTTTAGGTGCAACATTTCTGAGTAGGGCAGGCACAGACAGTGGACTGTGATGGGAGGTTGTCAACTCTCCCTTCTCCAGAAAAAGAGAATGTGAGGAAAATCTCTTACTATTAAAACAGAGTTAATGCTAACAGAACACTTCAGGAAAGGAATAATTAAATGCATGTAGTTAATCAGACTACTCCATTTAAGAATTATTAAATGAGGAAAGTAATAGACATCTGTACTGATTAATCTTAAGAAATATTAAAATCACTGAAATTAAAAAAGTAAAGTAACATTTGCATCAAAACTAGTGGAAAAGTAATGGGCCTATGTGCCATTGGGTTTTGGGAATACTAGCATAAAAAATGTAAGTATATATATTCTATAAGTGGAAAACCAGGGAATAATCCATTAAGGATAGTCTTGGGATAGTGGGAATATTTGATTTAAAAGGAAGAACTGTTCAGAAAATTTTGCTTCAAAATTTGAGATGGTATTTGAGATGGGAAAAAAGCCTGGAAAAGATTCCAAAAGCCCCTTTAAGATTTTAAGATTTATCTTGGTAAACTTAGAGAAGAGAATATAAAATGTAGTGATCTGCAGCAGGATGAAATAACTGAGGCTATTTGTAGGAATATTCTATGTGCCCTCTTTGTCTGAGGAGCCCAATGGCTTGGTACCAAGAAGGAGATGGAGGAGAGGAAAGAGTGTGACACTCATTTTTTAAAAATGAAAATTTGCAACACTTCAAAAAACTTCTAGAAAGAAAAGGAAACAATTTGATTTTGTTGAAGTTCTGCACAGAAAGTCTGAAAATATATCACAAGGCATAATCTCTGGGTAACTTGGCTAAGGTGTGACTTGAAAGGTCTTTTGAAACTAAAATGTTTCCTTAAGTGAGCCTATATCCACATCCATTTCAAGGCAGAATGTTGTGAAGCCATCATGAGTGAGTGAATCACAATAATTGCAGAATACAAATAAGGGAAAAAAACCCCATGGTAACAGGGGAGAGTCTTTTCCCCAGGAAATCAACATCAATGCTTTGCTTTTTTACTGACATTATGTTATAGGAGAGAGTGATCCAAATAAAAAATGGGTATAATCACACTAAAACAATAGCAGAGAATAGTTTTATATCATTTCAAAGGCTTGATCCCAATGAATGAGCTTGTGCATCACACAATTTTCCAGCAAGTCACTCCTCTGAGTCCCCCTTCCACCCTGTGCACTCCAGGGCTTTTGATTATTTTCAAGACTTTTAAATAGAAAAATCATATTAGTTTCTGTGCTTCATTGCTCTGGGTGTTCTCTGTTATGAAGAGAGGGATTACCACATTTTCCTCTTTTTTTGTACTTCCCATCAAACAGATGTCGTTACAAAATACCGATGAATTCCGCGTAATTGGTGCCCTTCAATGTAATTACACCTCCTTACCTCTCACGATTAATTGGCTTTGGTGCTCCACAGCTGCTGCATCATTCCGAGCAATGCAGGTATAATTCCCGTTGTGCATCAGGGAAAGGTTGGAGATCCTTAAGGAGCTGGTGAAGTCGATGTTGTCGATGGTCACCCCGAGGCTGGCTGGGATGGGCCTGCCGTCCTTCTGCCACGTGATGGTGATGGGCAAATCCCCGGAGACCACCACGCAGGGAATGAAGACCCTCTGGCCGATGGAGAACCGCGGGAACTCGAAAGGCTGAATAAAAGGCGGAACTGAAACAAAACAGGAAAGAGGAGCTGTTGAAGTCACGGGCTTGTTCCTGAAAATAACATCAATGGAACAGATGTGAGGTGCTGAATGTGCAAAATCTACACCTTCAGCGGGCACACGGCATTGTTTAGCTAGGAAAAAATCGTGGGTTTTGAAAATATCTTTTCGTTTATTGACTACTCAATGCATAAACAGAGATGACAAGCAGGGAATGTCCTGGTTTCTAGAGACACCTGACATCACTGGCAGATTCTTGCAAGAGTATTGAGCACCTCTCCCAAAAATCACACCACCAGCTTGAGCCTCCCCAGGTCTGTCGACAGTGACATTGTTAGGAAGAGCTCAGTAATTTTCACAGGCCTTGCTTAGGGTCACAGAATAAACCTGGAAGAAAATCCAGCTTTGCTTCTTGGATGTGATGAAAGGGAGTGTGAGCTTCTCTAACTATTCCTGGCCCTTATTTCTTAGTGTTTCGAGTCACAACTCTCATCAAAATTGGGTAGAGGCAGGAAGAGAAAGGCATATACAACACTTGTAGGAGAGCAAATTAAGTTTAAATTGATTTCTAATCAGAGAGACAGTACAAGTCTTAAATATTCAAGCTAGTGTTTAATTCCTGCTGAGGAAAAATACTGCAAAATTTTTTTTCTTTAGTATGCTGTGACTAAACAAAAAAAAAACCAAACCAAAGCAAACCAAAACATGAAAGAAATTATCTTATTTTCCTCCAAAGTGAAGAATTCTACTTAGAATCATTTTGCTTTCAGGTATTTTTAATAAAAACAAACAAAACCAGGGATTAAATTAAATAAACATAGAAAGAAAAATGGGAGTGCCTCTCTTTCTTCTGGTTGTGGTTGGAATGTTTATTAACAATCTGATAAATTCAGACTCAAATACTCACCCAGATGAAAGAACTATAGTCTTCCCCCCTTCTCAGGGGAGCCCTCTAACAACCAGGGCATTGATCTAAGATAGGTTTCTATCAATCACTCCTCAAAATGCTGCACAACCAACTTTGCAGCAGTACTCAAATACTTGTTTATCAGGAGTGAAGGCTCCTGAGGTTATGTACCTTAGACAGAATGCACTTTCCTATAGCCTGAGAGATCACTTACACATAATCTGTAGTACATTGGAACATCTTTAGCAGGAAAGATGGAAGAGCAGAACATTTATAGTGATCTATATGAGCGAGCTTCAGAAGAAAATGCAGTTGGTGGCTTTATCTAATTGTATTTCTTTTGTCCTTTCTCCCTTTAGCAAATCTAAGGCTGCGTTTTCCTCAGAAGTGAAGCAGGAAAGCTCCACAAAGTAGTTGCAATGTGTCCCAGCCCACTGCCATCCCCAGCAACAATTTTGTTCCTCTGCCAGTGTCCTATTTCTAGGGAATAAATCTGCTGGGACAGATATTTCTGACATTACTATGTTAGCTTAGAGCATTTGCTTCGGAGTGATCTCACTGTGGCCTTCCAGGACCTGAAAGGAGCTGACAGAAAAGATGGAGAGAGACTATTTTCAAGGGACTGGAGTGGCAGGACAAAGGGCAATGGCTTCAAAGTGACAGAGAAAAGGGTTAAATGAGAAATTTGGAATAAATTCTTTACTGTGAAGGTGGGGAGGCCCTGGCACAGGTTGCCCAGAGAAGCTGTGGATGCCCCATCCCTGGAAGTGTCCAAGGCCAGGTTGGATGGGGCTTGGAGCCACCTGGGATAGTGGAAGGTGTCCCTGCCCATGGCAGGGGGGTGGAACTGGGTGATTTTTAAGGTTCCTTCCAACACCAACCATTCTGTGATTCTATGATTCTGTGATAACAAACCTCCCAGAGGACTAAGGTGTTGTTCAAAGGCACATTCAAATCCTTGTGTAAATGCACATCGTGGTGCAAGAGCTTGACACAAATCAGATATTAACTCCACGTTTTCCAGCAGAGCCATGAAGCCATTTGATGAGGAGAAGTTATGACCATGTGCAGCTGCCACAGAGAGGTGACATCAGGCACAGGATAACACAACTCATCCTTACAGGCTTTCCCTGGCTTCTTCCAAGTGTGAATTTTTCTCACACACTGTAAGACATTTTCCTGGCTGCCATCTCTCAAATTGCTAAAACCTGTCCTGTTGCATTCTGAAAATCTGGTAGAGCAGTCATACAGAATAAAAAACACTCGGTGTAAATTACTGTGTTTATTTGAACTTTGAGCACTGGAAATTATCTGCTTTTTCATGTAGGGACCTACTGTCACAAAGTGAGGCAAAATGTGTGCCTGCCTCTTCGAGTTACCTTAGTCCAGCCAATGCTTTCACAGGAGATATCTCAGATTCTTTGCAGATCAGCAGGAAAAAGGATGAATTTCTCTTGGCATTTATTGACGAGCAGTTTATAATATAAACGGGAATGAGAAATTATCTGAATGCGTCTGTCAAAAGGTTTTGACATAACCTTTCCCACTGATGAGTACAAATATCTGCTAAATGCCAACATTTCTGCCCAAACCCTTCTCTTGCTCTCACTCATCATTACTGAAAGATATGCTAAAATTCACAACAGGGTGGCAAATTGCTTCTGTATTTTCTGCTGAGCGTGTAACAAATTTGAACCAATGTTTTGCGGACAAAATTATATCGAAAGTCAGCCAAAATATTGCTCGAGGATTATTATGTGCATCTTCACCCTCCAGCTCCCTGATGAAGAAAACAGGGAGCAGGATGATTAGATCTCACTAAAGTATTTTTCAGAAAATATTGATTTGCAAGGCTGCATTTTCCAACTCTAAAATTTAAGCAGCAGCCTGTAGAGCAATTCGGAAATTGGCTAAAATATTTATAGATGGCACATTTTCGCCTCTACTCAGGTTTTTAAGATACAGAGGAAACCAATACATATTTCTGCTCCATAAAATACAATGTATATTCATCGTGCAGCAGTCCTGACAAGGAACTTATTTTAAAAAACATTGTAATTTAAACATGTGTAATGTAAACATGTGTAATTTAAAATAAGTACTTTCAAAATGTAAATAGTCTAGCAACAACTTTGAAGTATTGGAGAATATTTTTCAACTACAGTATTCACCAGTTTGGGTTGATAAAGGAAGTTTTTGGTGACCTAACAGAGCAGATGAACTTTCTTCCTGCTATTTTGAAGCAGGAAATGATGACAATATCTATATATATATCTATATCTGCAGTAAAAAGTTGACATATATCTTTGGCAGAAGAAAATATCAAGCTTGATTAACCAGCATGTGGAGGGTTCTTTTGCAAAATAAAGCTTTACCATTGCCAAACAGCACTAAAAATATGAAGTGTGTTTAGTACTTTATCACTGAGAGAGAAAATTTACAGTAGGACAGAGGTATTTAAAATCTGTTTAAAATACTTTAAAGTGTGTTTATGTATTTTCCTTCTCTATATGTAGCTTTAGTTTGACCATACTTCAGAGCTTGTATTTGATTTTTTGTTGAAATTANTATATATATATATATATGTTGTACATCTTAAATAGAGAAAGAGAGGGCAGGATATATATGTGTGATTGTGTACATGGAAGGGATGTTTCTCTCTCCCTGCAATGGGCAAAAGTGAAAATCTGTGCTTCATGCAACCAAGTGCAGTGCCTTGGGAATGCCTTATTGACAAGTGCTTGAATTAAGTGTCTATTTAAGAAGGGGAGCATGGGCCAGCCTCATTAGTGCTAATACTGGAAGATTTAAATTATGTTTTTGTGCCCTAGCAAGGTCTTCTGTACCTCTGGGAGATTACTGTAAAGGAGGGCAAGGAGGGCTTCCATGCTGTTCTCCATTAGCAGAGAAATATCCTTAATTTCTTGCCCTCGGTTCCATGGGAGTTCTGTTGGCTGGAACTGCTGAGATGATTTACTAAAACAGAGTTTCCTGCAGATGGGCTGTTTCCTGCAGCAGCCTCATGAACATGGTGTTCCTCTCCCGTGGCTCTGCAGAGTAAAATAAAAGTCCTCCCCTACTTTATCATCATAAACAGTTCCCTAATGGATTATCTTGCAACAACACCATTGCAGGAGCTGTGGCTGCAATATAAAATGCTTTTGACAAAGAATATTGGTGGCTGATGCAAAATAGTAACCACAAACTTGCCCTAGATTTCATGTAATAATTCTTCCCACTTCAGCCCCTACATGATCTAAAATGATGTTTGTCCTCAGGTATACACAGAAAAAAGAGCCAGAACATGCCTTCTTCCAAAATCTAAGTAAATAAAACTGCACTGTAGAAGAGAGACAGCTTTTGATAAACCAAAACATAACATACAAATAATCTTGAACTCTTTAGCTCAGCCTTTTATTCAAGCATTAAGGCTCATTTCACATTGTTTATATAATTCATCAGTAAACACATCCATACAAAACTTAAATTGTGTGTGAAAAATGTAGGACTGTGCACAAACCCAGGGATTCTTATTTTAGATTTAAGTGAAAAGTTTTATATTCGTACATAGTAATTCCTCATCATGAAGACGAGGAGAGTAGTGAAACAACTTTAACAGACATTTTTGAGTGACCATTTTCTGCAGTGTCAGAGGTGAAATCATTAGGAAGGCAGTATATTAGAAGTGCCTGATGCAAAAAAAAGGCACAACTGCAGCATCCACATGTGAGATTTTAAAGAATGTAAGTCAGCTATTTTAATGCAAGGCTAACCTTGAGTTGCTGTATGTTGGATGGAAAAATATCAGACTGATCCAGTCTTTTCCTTAGGTATTCCTACAGGTTAGCTGCTGGGATTCTCAGACAGGAGGTATCCCTATTAAAAAGTGCACATTCCCTTAAATCAGACCGTGCCACTGCTTGCTCCCCCATTATGTGACCTGAGAATGACTGTTCAGTGCATTTTTCCAGTGTGTTTTGCACAACTGCACATTCCCACCCATTCCCACCACATGGTCCTTTAGGGGATTCCTGTCCATGACACCTTCAGTCACTTTGAGAGGTGTGAACTTTTCCTCCTGAAGACGTTGTGACAAACTTGGGGGGATCCAAAACCATATTGTGGGGGAGAATGAAAGAAAGGCAGAAAGTGATGTAATGAAAGAAATGTCTGAAGGACGTCAAGGCCAGAAGGTTTTTCTGACTCAATTTATTGACAAGGTTCAGTCAGTAGGACAGGTAAGATCTTAGATATGTGCATGAAACTGAATCCACACTGGCCATAATCCATGCCACAGGCTGAAGCCTACACAGATTGATGACAGCATGCACCAGAGTCCCAAGAACCAAGAAAGACTTCCCCTGATGTTTTTTTCCTTTTGTACCTGCATATTTTTCACCATGTAAAGCAGCTCTCCCTGAGCTGATCTGCAATGCAAATTCACCAGTAATATATTATATTTTAGAAAAAGCTAGATACTTCCCAGGAAAGATGAAGAGAATCTATTCAAATAGTTGCAACACGAAGCTATTTAGAAGTAGCCCCTCTTTGGTTTGCTTGTTTTCTAAAAAGAAACAAGGCTGGTACAATTGTTTCCTGTGGTTCACAACAGGTGAAGTGCTATCACTTGGTATAAGGCAATGAGAAACCTTCTAAATCAATGAGATGTATAAGCTCTATAAGATCAAAAACAGTCCCTTTGAAGACCACACTTTTTATTTTAATGATGCTCTACCCTTCCCTCTCAGGGGCTTCTTTTTCAATTAATTCCTTTTGGAAAAGTGTGAATAGCAGGAGGCTGTTTACATGAGAATGTGTCCCATGAGACTGATGACAAGAAAATCATCACTTACTACTGATGGCTTTTACTGTAGCTGGGAAAATTATTACTATAAACTGCATAATAAAAAAATGGAGATAATAACTCAGTCCTGTTTTTAAAATGCTCTGAGATCTACTAAAAGGCTGCAAAAGAGATGCTGTTATTATTATTTTACCATTCTCACCACTTGAAGGCTTTTTTTTTCAACAGAAATATGAAACTTATAGATGAGATGGGTATTATAAACTCTTTCTTTGTTTGCCAACACTTCTCATTATAAGACTATTTTTGTTTGCTTGCAGTTTGACTTTTGTTTGGATAGCATTTTTCCAGGCCAGGTGTCTGCCTCAGGCTGAGTCACTTCAGCTGGAAAGTTTCAGCTACAACTCTGGCCATTTCCAAGAATAAGATGATAGAAAAATAGAGATGCAGTATAAAAACAATAAAAAAAGACATTGTGAGAATCTAGAAGTCCCACCAATTAGCAGCATGGATTTTAATTTTGGCAGGTGATGGCATTAGCATCAGATATTCTTGCTACCCCTATAAAAAGTCATCATGATGGTGTCCAAATTTCACAGTCTAAGTAAAACCAAGTAAATAAATAGACAAAAATCCCACAGTGATCATATCCTGTGGGACATTTTCCAGTGACTAACAGCTAAAATCTCTCAGGGTCTGAGTTGCACTGAACACATCCCAGCACCACCTTCAGTGTCTGAGTGAGGTCCAGACACGTGGGGCAGGTGCAGCCTGGTGAGAAGTCAGAAATCAGAGCAGATTTGTGTCTCTGGTGCACAAACAGCTTCCTGTGCTGGGCCCAGGGAACAACAAAAATGTTGTTTCAATGCAGAGAGAAAGACAGGAGATGTGGGGGCCAAGGGAGCAGAGGGGAACAAGCTTACAGTGCATGCAGGTGGTAGCAGCAAGTGATGGAGCAGAAGCTCAAAGTGGTGTCCAGGATATCAAAAGGGAATCACAGAACTGCATTTGGGCCAGTGAAAGGATGTCAGAAGTTGGCAGCAGACAATCAGTGTGGGATAGCAGAGGTGATATGGGTTGGTAAAATGGAGCTGGAAGACTGTCTGGGTGTGGGAGACTGGGAAAAGGAACCAGTGGGGTGAGATACAACACTGACAGTGAATGAAGATCCTGATGAAGAGGAGACAGGCTGAAACCCAGAGGAGGTGGGGAAAGTGAAGGCTGACAGCATTACAGAATCATTCAGGCTGGAAAAGACCTCCAAAATCATCAAGTCAAACCTTTGACCAATCACCATGTTGTCAACTAGACCACAGCTCTAAGGGGAGGCTGTGGAGAAGGTTGGAAAGGGAAGATTAGTTTTGAGTCATGAGGACAAGGCAATGAGGAAATGAGATGACAGAGAGATGGAGGACACGCTGATTTTGGAACCCAGAGGAGAAGAGCCAGGATGGGCAAGGATGAGCTTGAGAAAACTGAGAACAGGTCATTCTGAGGAGGAATGAACACATAACCTGCATCTTCTACAGAATATTCTTCTCCTTAGGATCTCTGACTTCAATAGTCCTTTGCCACTGTATGAACTCCACTGAAAAACTATGAGAGCTGGGCCAAGCACAGAGTGAGAAACCAGTGCTGCTGGGAATAATTCTGCTCTTGGCAAGGACCCATGCAAGGCTAATCTCAATGATTACTTCTGAGTATGTCAGTAAGTACTGTTCCCACTTTTCACGAGGGAGAGGAAAGGGGGTTCAGTTTATTTTACAAAAAAAGCTAAAAAGAAAATTACACTTAACATAGGCCAAAGCACAACATGTTGAAGAGGTATTATTACAGTAGCAAAGGCAAGTGGTGGGCAGGTATAGAATACCAGAAATTAGTTATGTAAGTCGTAGTCTCCCCCTGTTCCTTATGCATTACAGGGTGGGTAGTTTTCATGGCTTTTTGTCAGAACTCAGAACTAGCCAATTCAGTTGTCTAAATATAAAAAAATAATGCCAAGATGGCTTGATTTCCAAAAAGCTCCGTTAGGACTCGGGCACAGTTCCAACAGAGTTGTGTCTGCCAAGCAGAAACCTGCATGTTTTCCTGCCAGTTTACCCACTCAGCTCCCAGACAGCTTATGGCACTGCTAGCTTCCAAATCCAGATTTTGGGACAGAGACCAGGGACAGGTAAGGGCTGGGGAGGGAGTAGGGGAATAACATGCCACATTTCTGTGGGACAGAGTTGTTTGGAGCCTGCAGACCTCTGGCAGAGGTGGCTATGCGGACAAGGGCACTAGTTACTCCTAAAAAATGGGACAACTGACTTTGTGGGGTGTCTAATTGATTCTTCTGATCAGCAGTGCAAAGAAGCAGTGGGCCTAAGGTCGAGCAGCCCATAAGTGCCCAGCTCTGACAAAAGCCAAAAGCTTCTGCCTTGACCAGGCAACAAGGCTCTGAAAGCCCCACTCAGGTTCTCTGGCAGCCAGGATTTCATTTAAAGTTATTGTCAAAAAACTTTCTGTTCTCCTATCAATGATGTCATCATGTTTTCTGAATGATTTCACTTTCATTTGGATGTTTGTAAATCTCTAAATACTCTACAAAATGGACAGTCCTCTTGTGGAAAGCTCATCCTGTTGCATATCTCTATTTAAATTCTGCTTTTAGTAAGTCCTCATTCAAGACAGAACAAGGATGCTTCCATACTGGAGGATTTGGAAAGTGGGAATGAAATGTGGCAGAGGACTGCCAACAGGAAAAGCCATTTGTTCACCAAATGCAGATAAATGCTGCCCTGTAGAGCCAAATTCTGCATCCACTTTTTCCACAGATCTCAGATAAAGCTTATTAAATTACTTAAATCTGTTTTTCCCAGGGGGTTGCTAAGCTGAGTGACGTGAGTGCTCTGAAGAAGGAAACAGAACTCTCAGAAGCAACTTTATTTCAATGGCAGCAGAGCTTTGAATATATAAATGCCATAAAATAGCAGGCGAATTGGAAAAATTAAGCTGTAGGCTTCTGAAATTGATAACTTCGAGTTCAGTCTGTGCCTCAGTTGCCATTTTCTAAAGCATTCCTGATCACCCAGGTGGGTTTTGAAAATGAACACATTGTTTCTGAAACATTTGGATACCACAGAGATTATAAACTCACGAGGAAATCAATAATTATGTCCTCAGAACAGAACATGGAAGAAAAAAATAAAAGTAATAGCTTATTAAATATCATTTATTCTGAAGCACTCTTCAGGAGGCTGGTTTGAGGTCACCCAGGAAGCTTGTAGCAGAACTGAGAGCAACCCAAAGGACTTGTGATGCAGAAGGGCAATAATTCTCCCTCTGTTTCTCAAGAATATGTAAGTATACTGATGATATGAGAAGCTGAACTACAAATAAGAATATTTGAGCACTGATATTAATTCCCTTTGTGCTGTCATATTTTAGAGTACTTTTAATCTCCAGTGTGCAAACTGGGCCATATTTTGTATTTCTCAGTATCAAATATAAGGGTCTGAAAACTCAATGTATTAACTCCGGAATCTAGACAACAAAAAGGCAACACACACATTATTAATATTTTAAAGCAACTGGCCACTTTTGAGTCTCCACTAATGTTAGATAAGATCACTATGTAGTCCTAGAAAACAATACATAGCCATCTAAAAAGCCACTGTGGCAATGCTGGCCTCCAGCTACAATAGCAGAACCTTGAGAACTGTTCAGGTCTGACCAACAACCCTCACCTTTGACATTTTGGGCTTTGAAATAAACAGGTTAATAACCTGACCTCATATGCAAACAACAGTGTCTTGCCAAGGCTGGGGAATGATGAAGTAGCTACGGCACTTTGCAGCCAACTTTGGCAACTCCAGATCAGCAGGTATGAGCCACCCTGACATGTTTGCTCTGCATGTGCCATGGGTTGCTTTTCATGCTGCAACCTGCACTGCTGTGATGCATCTGCCTTGTGTGGATAAGGCTGTAACACACCTTTCCTATGAGGAAAGGCTGAGGAAGCTGGGGCTCTTCAGCCTGGAGAAGAGAAAATTCCAGTGAGACCTTATAGCAGCCCTCCAGTACCTACAAGTACAAGAGAGCTGGAGAGGGAATTTGGACAAAGGCTTGGGGTGACAGGACAAGGAGGAATGGCCTCAAGCCAAAGGAGGGTAGAGTTAGACAAGATGTTAGGAAGAAATTCTTGACTGTAAGGGTGATGAGGAACTGGAAAAGGATGCCCAGAGAGGCTGTGGACTCTGTATCCCTGGATGTGTTCAAGGCCAGGCTGGATGGGGCTCTGAGCAACCTGGGCTAGTGGAAGGTGTCCCTGCTCACAGCAGGGAGTTGGAACAAGATCATCTTTAGGGTCCCCTTCAACTGAAATAACTCTATGATTCTATGTTTCTATGATCATATGTGCAGCAGCAGCAGCTCAGCCCTCTGTCACTCTTCAAATGTGCTTCATATCTATGAAAGTTATTCACAGTATATTCAGTCACTGTTTGAGATTTCTGACTAGCCAATGGCCCTGGCAGCTGAATATCCAGAAGTACAATAGAACACCATCAAGGAAGTCGAATCATTGACAAAAGCTAAAATTGAGAGGGCTGGCAATCTCCTTTCTGGGGTAGGAATTGTCAAGTTTGAATTTGTAACCCACTGGAAGATAAAAGAGTATTGCACCTGAGGTACCAGCTAGTGTTCTCAGTGACTGGTATTGTTTTGATCTAAATGCCTGAGCTGGAAGGAGAGACTGCTGGATTTGTTTTGTCTGGCTACATTCATTTTGACAGTTATTTGAAGAATGGTATCATTTAAGAGGCAGCATTCCCCACCAGATTTACCATGGTGGCCTGTTAGTGCAGCAGCAACACAGTTACTGATGTGTCATTCATTTCCTAAACTGTATCAACAGATGTGAGATATTATTGTGATGTCAAGGAAGGTACAACATGCATGCAAAGAAAAGTGGCCCTGATGGTCTCGGGTGTGTGAGATGTCATGCCTTTCACAGTCCAAATTGCTGGTGGTTTAAAGTTAATCCCCAAAACCTCTTGAAATAATTAGCAATTACATCTCTCCAGATTGATACCAAAGGGCAGAACTACCAGAGCAGGAAGAAGTTAAAAGAACAGATGTCTGTAACAAAGTCATTTTAACTTACTGTTCTCTGTATCTGAGAATGGATACAGGAATCAATCTTCCTTCCTCTCCCCTGCCCCCTTGTGGCCCACCCCCACCCCCCCAAAAAAAAATCCCAGGAAAAGTTTCTAAGAACTTCACAAACAGTGAAATTAGACCTTGATTCTTCCTACAGGTTCAAATGAATTGCACTATTTAGTGGCCCCATTGCTCAAAACTAGGTGCTATTGCAATCAGGTTTTCTGTCTTTTGTATCCTTATGAATAGGTCTGAGCATTGACAATATCAGAATAGTCAGGACACAATGCTAAAAAATTCCTATTCTCAATCTATTGCTGAAGTCTTTCAGGCCCATCTGAACATCCTTGTTTTGGACTATTTGAATAGATTTTTAGCATCCTATTAGAATTTCAAGTCACATTTATTTACAGTGTTACCTTTCTAAGCGTGAAGAGCACTCAGATAATCACTTAATAAGAGGAAAGCAAGGTTAATGCTTTTAGTTCCTGTCTCTGTTTATTGGCAAAAATACAGACATTAAAATTCTCATCTCATTTTTTAAAAGCTGGAAAGTCACAGGCTAATGAAAATTTGAACTTTGTTATCCAGCAGAGAAACAGTCACCAGTGAAACACAGGGGACAAACCATTAATCTCCTGACTTAGTTGTTGTAGTGAAAAACGCTCACAGAAAATTTGCTGCTGCAAGGTTCCCACTTAGAGAGCAACACTTTGCCAGTTGAACGAAGGAGGGCAAAAGTCAAGAGAGAACAAGACACAGCGACTGATTAGCATCTGTGCCATCATTAAAAATAAACACAAATCTGGATTAACCTTCTTAAGGGCTCATTATCTGAGTGCCAGGCCAATCCTGTGTGCGCAGTTGTGCCTCTCCACAAATGACACAGCAATTAGCTTGGCTCCGGTTTTCCCAGTTATCCTCACCTTTCACAGTCACATGCACGCTCTGGCTGGTGGACAGCTGGGGCTGAACGAGGACATTGCACGTGTATTCACCCTCGTCCACTTCCTTCTGCACATCCGAAAGCTTCAGCGTCCCGTTGTTCTCAAACGCCACTTGGCGGTGGTTAAACGGGAGCAGGTTGGAATTCTTGTACCACTTGATGGAGTAATAGGGGTACCCGATCACGCGGCAGTGGATGTAGGTGTCCCTCCCAGCTATTGCCGTGATGTTCTTCATCGGCCGAATGCTTGCTGGCCCTGGAAAGGCAAAAAGAGACTCTTGAAAACAATTTCAAGGCACATCTGCCAGAGGAAACGTGCGTGTTAGTTTTTCTGGAGGTACGAATGTCGACGACATTTATGGATGCGGCTCACACAACACTTCTCAGCACTTGACAGTTTTTCCTTTTAAGAGCTGCTTAAGCAGTTTCCCTAATCTTTATATGCTCTAGTTTTTCCTCACCCTGCAGCATACATACTAATTATGTGGGGGAGACATGTTTGCACTATCCAACACTTGCCTGATAAAATCTTTGCTGCATTACAAATTAAAAGGCTGAGTGTGATTTAATTAAGGTGAAATACTAACACTGATACAAAGCTACACATGAGAACACTGACAAAGTTAGCTTCTTGGTTTTTTATGTATATAAAGTATAATACCATGAGGATGGGTATTATGCCATGTAGAGCCAGAAATCCAAGCTAAAGTTCTGTGTATACATGAATAATTACAATGAATGTTGGACAAGTGAAGGAGGGAAGGAAAAGAAAATACCCCATGCACAGCAGGACTAGAGTAAAGAAACTGCAAATTAACAGAGATGAGTATAGGAAAAACAGATTATAGAACACAAGCCAAAGGGTTCTTCCAGTATTTAACAACAACATACACTTCCTAGGTGGGGCTGGGGAGACAGGAAGGGAAAAGAGAGCAGGGAACAAAAGGAGAGGAAAAACAATACATCGGTTTTGGCATTCCAAGACTCATTTAATCACATGCAACAATCTTCTTCTCCACTACAATGAGTTATGTGTGTTTTTTTTGAGGAGCTGATTTGACAAGCACCTCTTACGTTTATTCGAGCCTGGTACGGGACGACTCCAGCAGAGTTGTTGGCAGTGCAGCGATAAACTCCCCCGTCTCGGACCTGAGTGTTGGAGATGTTCAGGTAACTGACCACGTTGCCCTCGGACGTGATAATCTGGCTGATACGGTGGCTGCCGTCCTTCACGATGGGATCCTCGTCCAGTGTCCAGGTGATTGTGGGCAGAGGAGTCCCCTTCACATTGCACATCAGGGACACTGGCTCTCCTGGACTCACCACTTTCTCACTGAAGGCAGAAATGATTTTGGGAGTTCCATCTGTTGAGGGAAAGAAAAGCAGGAAAATAGTGCTTACATGGTGTAAAGCTTGTTGCCTCTATCCTGGAGCCTGTCACGTGAGCCAAGATTTTCTTTAGAAGTGAGGCAAACAATTGTGTTCCAGGATGTAACTCTAATTATTGAAAGAGGGGAATAAATTTTGGTAGTAGAGGACTTAAACGACCCTATGTTTATGTCAGGTTTCTTTTTCATTTTCTGAGAAATCTGGTACTGACTCTGCTGTAGGAAAAACACTTGAATAGATTGATCAGGCATCTGGGCAGCTCTGTGAACTGCTGGGTTCCTGCAGAAAACTTTTAAAGCCATATGTAGTTCATTATAAAAGACAAACAGCAAAATCTCAACACATTTGGAGATTTTCTTCTCCTGGTAGATTGTAGCTCCTTGGAAAGCTAAGGAAGAATCCTGTCTCCAAGAGCCAGGCATATCTTGCATAGGCTAATTTCACATAGCTGTCCCAATGCAGTTTAGTCCTGACCCACAACACCTCACTTAGCAAAGTATTAAACTAAGCTTTTCTGAAAACAGATTGCCTGTAACAGCAGTGATGCGAAATTCTGCCTGTGGTCATTTTGTGCTATAGATAAATATTTCCCTGAAGGAGAGCATTCAAATGCTTCATCTTGTGAACTGCCTCCCTATTTATTCAGCCTCTACCTGTAAAGGGAATGAAGAAAATGGATGGACACTGAAACTTTGTGAGCAGGGAGTAGAATTAAGTACCCATCTCTCTGGAGGGTTCAGTGGGGAACATTTAGGAGTGCTGACATCCAATTAATTAGGAAGTTCTTTCGGAGGTCCAATGCCTGTTTGTTTTCCTTTGGAAATATTACTTTCCAAGCTGTATCTAAATGGAATTTCAGTATAGTTGGGAGCAGTAAGAACATAAGGAGATGTCTGAAGTTTGCTTTTAAAGAGCCAAGTGGCAAATAAGCTACCTAACTGTGCTATTCCTGCAGCATTAGTGCCCACAAGATACAGGAGGAAAAGGTGCCTCATTACCCAGAGAGGGGCCAAAGACACTTGAAAACTCATCTTGTACATGAAGCCCTTTAAGGACAAATCTGGCACATGACAGGGGATGTCAGGACAGGACTGACAAGTCTCATGCCCTGTGTGATGCACTATTTGTCTCTCCATGTACAGTCTGCTATGTATTACCTACATGTTAGGGAGGATTGAACCATGAAGACTCCCATGGAAATCACAATTCTTACATCGCAATTTCAGTGCAACATCACACAGGAAACTGAGGAAACTGGCATTGTGTGTGCAAGACTCCCCACAAAACAGAATCGAGAGCAGGGCTGCAAAATTCCCTTCCTTTTTACATGGTAAAAAACATAAATACTGCCACTCTCAGAATGCTGAAAGGCCTCAGCTTCCCTGGAAGAGCATTTGATTTTATTTGATTTCATAATTTTTAACTCTGCCCCCCCCTTCCCTTTCATTCTGTCCCATTGGTTGTGTGACAGGGCTCTAATTTATTTATTTATTTTCATCTCTGACTCTCTTCCCTTCCTTTGCTATATATTAGATACTGTCACCCCTCAGAAAACAGAACAACAGTAACAAAAAAAAAAGCTTTTTATCCTGAAAGAAAGCTGACACAGGACCAATAAATCTATGAATGTGCACACGATGTACCTCTGCCATTCCTCCTCCCCTTTTTTTCCCCCTTTTTTAAATTCAAGTGACAGGCTTTTTTTGAGATGAAAGCAGACATTATTTTCCCAGTGAGACCTGAGTGTCTTTGAAATCTTTCCTGCTGTTGCTCTCTGATAACCTGCACTCTCTCGACACCATGATAGATTATCAATATGCTCTTTAGGCTTTCTTAGTCACGGGAGATGGTTGCCGAGGTAACTCGGTCCAGGCAGGTAATCTCTTCTTTTTCTATAAAGGCTCTAAAAATAGTGTCCATGCCATGCTTGCACTACAGCCTCATTAGTGAACAGCCTCTGTACAAATTGATAACTTTCCTCACTTGATTATCATGTAGAACATTGTGTCAGTTATTTAAGATGATTTCCAACCCCTCAATACGTCCAACCAGAAAGGCTATGCCCAGATGTTTGGATTTGATTAGAGACCTGCTTGGGAAGGATTTTTGTTTCCAAATCAATTTGTCCATTCTGGTTTTGCTCAGAGTTGGGGCACAATAAATCCCACCGAGGGTTCCTGAGTACCCGCTTATTTCAAGGTCCACTCTCCTCTGTACAAGGACGTGACAACAAAGACAACTTACACATTAATATGGACACCAGAATTGCTAGAGACTGACCTTCCAGCACCACCTGAACATAGTCTTGAGCAGACATCTTGTCCTTGCGCACAAAGCACTGATAAGCTCCACCATCACTCTTGGCCATGCCGTCCATAATTAGGTTCTCCCGATTGATCCCGGTGATCCGCACGTTGTTACCAGGGTTGATGATTTCACCATTCCGGTACCAGGAGAGCTCCTGGTCCTCGGTTCCCGTCACACTGCAGGACAAGGACACTTGACTACCAACACTGCTTTTTACTTTCCGTGGGCTGATCGTGGCTTTTAGTGGCTCTGAAGATTTAAATCGAAATAAGGGAGAGGGAAAGGGAAATAAGAACATATTAAATATAAATGTGCATTTATGTGCAAGTAACAAATTAACTCTCAAGGAAAACAGTAAAAATCACATCTATACCCATCTAAAAAAAATCACACAAACAAACAACAGATAACTGTGTTCATTCTAAAAAGCATTTTTGCTACCAACATCCATGACAAAAAAAAGTAGATCTGTGGGGATAACCTATGCAATATATGATACAATCCTATGGCCAAAAGTAGGAGCAGGTCATGAGTAACACTGTTGGTGCTGAAGGCCAAGAAGTGGCACTACTCATGTTTTGGGAGGGTAGGATGTTACTTCTCATTAGTTCAGTGTGGACCTTTGAACTGGTGCATTAAGTGCATTCCTGAAGTTCATCTTCTGGTTTAATTTCCTGCAAAAGGAACCCAATTGACACATTCCAAAATTGCTCCCTGACATGAACAAGTGCAGTAAATGCCAGTGACAAGATCAGCTTTTAAAGGTGGAAGATGTTAGCATAGGTATATCCTTGGATATCCACTGGATCTGTCCACATGGAAGGGTTTTAGTGTGTGGGCTCACAAGATTTTCTGTTTCAATTCGGGAGGACTACAACATTTTCAAGCAACCCTTAAGAAACAATAGGACATACATAATGCCAGTTTAAAATCATAACAAAGAGGATGAACAGTGTTGATGGAAAGCCATAAACATAAATGCAAGGAAAACAATCTTTATCCTGTCACCTAACAGTTACCAGCATTACAGAACATAGATTTCATCTCATGCTTTATATATATTGGTTTGATTTCCTTATAAAGATAAGGGATTACTATCACCATTGATATTATCTCTGACATTAAATACAGATCATTCTATTTATTCTTTTACCAGCTTGCATACACAGATGCTTATGAAAATGTCCTCAGCTAACTTATTTATTTAACTGAACATTTATAATGTACAAGTTCAAATAAATCTTTAGTTTTTGGGAACAGAGACCTAAAAACCCACACAGGACAGTGGCTTCGGATGTTCTTGATTACAGACATGTAGATTACAGACCTTTCCTCCACAATGTTAACAGAGCAATAGCTAATCTGTGCTCATACAAGTCATTGAATATCTCTATGTTTCCTATAGAAAGAACAAAAAGGCTCAAAACTGCCAATGTCCCATTAAATAAAGTTGTCACAACCAAGTGCATCATCACCATCCCAGAGTCATGGTGATGCAAGTGAACCACAGCCTCCATTTCAGAGGAGGGTAAAACTCCTTTGTTCAAATATTGCTTTCTGCCAACTTAATCCAGAAAGTACCTACTGGCTGCTTGATTGCAGACTCATTAAGCAAAAATTATCACCGGACATCGGGGATACTTTTGGTATCACCGATACTATTCCAACAGCTCTGGAAGTTTTGACTTTGTACTATATCAGGCAGAACGAATTTAACTCATTTTTATGAATATATCTAGAAGCAAAGCTCCTTCATTACAATTTACGAATTGCTGATCTTTAACCTTGTACCCAAAAATATTGTGTGTAATTATTTGTGAAGATATTTTTATGGCCTGAACTGCTCACAAATTTCCCCCTTTTCCGTTTGTTAGTCATGCTATATAGATGGAAATGTTAGTTCACAAAGCATTATTTCTTTTCCAGGAAATAATTTTTTTTTTTTTACAATAGAAGAATAACACTTTTCTAGTGAGGTGCCCCTGAAGTAATAATTATCTTTGTAAAATTTGTGAAACATTCAGGATATTCACACATGAATACTCAGCTGAGTGGAGGTATGGGTATTCAATATTACTGAACAGCATGAGTCATGGCAGGGAGAGTTTGGCAGCTTTATTTATGAGAACATTTACAATTTCTTTTTAAGCACCCAATTCAAGCTTCTAAATTACATATCCTCCATGTGATAAATTACACAGCTACACTAGAAACTGCATCTATTTACACTTCTGTTCGCTCAATTGGCCAACTAACTCCTCTCCACAGAGCCGACTTTGTGTTGTTCCACAACTTGGAGAGGTTTAATCATTGCCAAGATAAATGAACCAAAGAGAAAAGGTAGGGAACGATAAGGCAGCATCACCCCTGACGCAAACCCTTGGAAAAGACGTGGCCTGAGGTCTTGACTGAGCGCAGGACTTACGTTTGACATAGAGCCTCCCGATCATCTCGGCAGTGCCGTAGTTGTTCCACACCTCGCAGACGTAGTTGCCTGAGTCCGAGGGCCGCGTGTTCTCGATGAGCAGGCCTGTGACTGTCTGTCGGAACCTGCTGTCAGGCTCCCAGGGAACGTTGTCCTTCAGCCAACGGTACTTTGGTGCGGGGTGCCCTGATGCTTTGCAAGGCAGCTCCACTGGCTGTCCTGCCATGGCTTTACGGTGGTCAAACCCATCTAGAATAGATGGAGCTGAATTCGCTGGATCTGAGAAAGAAACAGAGGTTTGTGTTGGGAGCATTAAAATTCATTTGTACCAGGGGGTGGTTGGGCACTGGAACAGTCTCCTCAGGGAAGTGGTGTGTAAATGTAGAAGACCCTTTCCACAAGATTTATTACAAAGAGTTAGGGCTCATTTCGCTTAGAAATTTTCCTGCCTGGAAGGGCCATTTTTCCCAGAGACAGCTTCAGATGTTTTCTGCTGCCGCATTCCAGAGAAGCTCTCCCTGCTTTGAGAACAAGGTAAGTTTCTGCAGACATGTTTGAAGGCTCCACAGGGGGGAACTGGGGATGATAAAAACCCAGAGAAGAACAGAAGGCGTGTCTTTCCCCAGGCCCAGTGTTTTTAACACTGTTAAGTTTAATGTTCTTTAGTTTTAGTGTTCTTGCCTTTGGAAATAAATTTCCCTAAATCCTTCCAATCCTGGCATTTTTGGGGGTACCTGCATGTTATCTTTCTTCACATAGTCACAGCACCAAGCCTGGAGTTCAAGAAGCATTTGGATGATCCTCTCAGGCACATGGTGTCACTCTTGGGGATGGTCCTGTGCAGGGCCAGGAGTTGGACTCAATGATTCTTGTGGGTCCCTCCCAACTCAGCATATTCTGTGATATTTTTCTCCTGCATTTTTTGACTCATCAGCCCAGTGCTTTGGGCACTACAGTTTGCTACTCTGACCCAGCCATCAGTCTGTATTATCTCAGTAGTGGTGGCTGGGATCCAGCAGCATATGCTGCTAAAGCAACTCATGACTACTTGGAAATCCTCTCACTGGATTTTTTCCAGGTGGCAACTATTTCACTGGTCATCCTTCATGTTCCCTATCAGAGGACTGGAGAACCAGAAATGTGTTGCCTTAACAATTACTGCTATTTCTTGACTAGATTGAGGCCAACACATTGTCCCTTCTTCTCAGTGGTCTGAAGTCTTTGAATTAAAGGAGCAATTTATTCCCTTGTCAGGAGAGAAATGGGCAAAGGCACAGAAATTTCTGTCTGCAGGCTAACTGACAGACAAGCCTTTTCTTCTTCTCTGGAAAAAGAACTTGACATGACAAGAACAGCTCAATACTGCACCTTTCTGTGCTCAACTTCCTGACAAAAGCAGCTCTCAGATGAGCACCCTTGTGTAGCACCTGGCAAACATTTACATATCTCACAGAAGTCTGGCAGGATTGCCTTCACCAGAAGTGCATGTACCCCACCAGAAATAGTATTCTACTTGTGATTTTGGTATTTTAAGTTTGAAAACTTTTGGAGATGGAGGTTGACATGATCTATAGTTTTGTGCAGCATGATGGAAGCCCAGCCTGGAGCTATTGCAACAAATACTGAACAATAAATCAACAAATATCCATCAAAGCAATTTCTTATCCCGCACACCCACTTTGTTAAGATTTCTGTCTCATAAACAAACTCCACATGCTGATCGACTCCTTTTACTCCTGACACACCAATCTCTTTTTGGGTATATCTACATCATAGTTGTCTGGGTGTAGGTGTGATTGAAACCACTTGGATATTTTCACGTGGTCTTTAACTCAGCCAGCTCAGGTGCTGCTCACAGGGCAGCTGCAGCAGGTTCCTGTTAGGAGCTGGAGAGATTAAAGGAGCACTTCATGCTGAATTCAAGCTACTCAGCAATAGCATAATCAGTACCTGAGCCACTTAGTTTAAAACTAGTTTAGGTATGTCTCCATGAACTTCAGCAGCACAACTGAGAGGATACCCTTGAGAGCAAACAGCTTGAGAAACTGTGGGAGTTACACTGTCAATCCAGAAACCAAAACTGTGATGCTAAAAAAATGGACTAAGCAAATTATATATCAATATCTAAATAAAAACTCCTAACTGCCAAGTTCACTGAAAGGTGAAAACAGAGGTTTTTCTGCTTTCCAGGTGCCAGTTAATAAAAAAAAAAAAAAAATAAAAAAAAAAATAAAAATAATGCCAGTTAATAATAAATAAAAACGTTGAGCCACTGAAGGCAGAGCCATATTCAGTTGACATCAATGCTCTGTCTGACTCATTAGAAACGCGTCAGCCAGTAGTTAAATAAATGATTTTACACACATCAATGGCCTCAAGGTCCATATTTGGCATCAAGATGGGTTATATTTTTGAGCTTGCCATGCTGTTTATGTCTGGCTTAGTGGCAGCACAATCTGCCAGGATGCTATTGGGAAGGCCAATGTCAATTTGACTAATTGATTAGCCAGCTCCTTTCCCTCAGCTCTGCTTCCAGTGCAGACATTCTTTTGTGCAGCCTGAGGAATGAGCTGAGTCAAACTAAAAGCAGGCAAGACATTACAGGTCTGGCTCCTAGGAAGGTGAAATCAATTTCTTCAGTTGATAGTAATAATTAATTAATGAAAAAGTAGAACTGGATTTAAAAAGTGCTGTCTGTGCATCCCTGCTCATACAGTCCCTGGGTTCTCCATTCCACGTTTACTTGCATAATTTTTTCTTTTCTCAAACTGAGCCTTGGGAGGAGAATCCCAGCCTGGAGTCCTCCCTGCAGAACAGTTAAATTTAGATTTACCTACATACTTCAGAAGTTTTGACCCTGTTCTGGTAAAGGAAGTATTGAAGATATATTCAGGGATACACAAAATATGATTCCAGTGACCTGCTTTCTTGTAGCCTGTCATTATATATTGAAATGGACAGTAAAAACATGTCTTTGGGTTGTCCCTGGAACAGACTAGAGCTCCTATACTGCATATATTCCAGTTAGGGGGAAAAAAAAACCAAAACAAAACAATGAAGCACAAAAGAAATCCCAGGATTCATTTGCAATCGCCTACAACGAGGCAAATAGCAAAGTAACAAAACCCAATTCCAACATTTGGTATGGACTCTTTTGAATTATTATTTTACTATGCTTTAAGACAGCTGTAAATGACTTCTAGCAAGGATAATGGTGAAAAAAAAGAGGCAAAATATTGTTCTAAAATATTCTTTGGATCTTCTTTGAAGAACAAGGGAAGAAACTCAATTATGCTTTCAAAAATCATAAGAATTTTTCAGAGTGTGGAAGTCAAAAATCAATAAAGATTTTGGGAGGTGGGATTCATGGTAGGACAAAATGATTTTTGGAAAAGCACAGTATGACGGGCATTAGAAGAATATTCTGTTTCACGTTAATAATTTTAGTTTTAATTTTATTTATAAGTCCATGTGATTTCAAGGAGGTGTTCTTACTCCAAATGAAATTTGGAGCTGCATTTTAGTCATAGGCTCATTAATTATTCACATGTGTGTTTACTGTTATCTGGACATTACCTTTCTCACTCTTCGAAACAATAATGAAGCTTAACTTGTATTAAACACGTGACCGAGAGACTACAGTCAATATCCAGCACAAACTATTTCATCCCCAAACACATGAAGAACATTTGTGGATGTAAAAGACAGGCAAAAATGTAGGTCTCATTCACATAAACCATTCACTAGGGAATGGTTTATAGGGAACTATAGGGAACTATATTCATGGATACTCTGATTTTAGGTCTTAAAGGACTCACTCTTTTAAAATATAAATTCCTGTAAAGAAAAATGAAAACCTGTTTGAGAAGTATTAATATACAAACTCTGCTCATAATTGCTGCACTTGTTCAGTAGCTTAACAGGACTAGAAATCAGACCCTATTCTAGCTCTCATCAAGAATAATGAATCCCATTTAATTAAAAAAAAAAACAGCTACTGCACACAGGTAAAATTTGTTATTTTGATTTGGTCTGTGGAAGAGAATAGAAAAGGCAACTCCACACAGAGCACATCTTTCCTGGTGTTTGTCCTGAACTGCAAACAAGACAGAGCTTTCATTTTTCTCTTTTCATTCACTAAAATAACTAGTTTTCCTGTGGTAACCAAGGTACAAGCCTGATTTTATTTATGTTACCACTGGCTGAGGTTTACCCTGATTTCATTCGGCAGCAGACCATATTATAGGGCCAGCTAGAAGGATAGAACCTTGTCTAGCCTGATAAAACCAAAGCAGGCAGATTATTGTGCAAGAAAACTACTCCTTCATCTGTCTGGGAAAAGCACAGGCAAGAGTTTTGCCCACAGGGGACACCTATCAAAGGATCTGACTGGTAAGTGACTCCAACCTGAAAAATCACACTAATTTTTTTAATCATTAGTGTATTTAAATACTGACCTGCATGTTCAGAGGGCTCCAAAATACTTCAAAAATTACTATTTTGGAGGAGGGCAGGAAGTGTGTTACTAATGCAAAACCTTGTGCCTGCCTCTGTCTCCCTTAGGGCTCTCAAACAGAGGGGTAGAAAGTAGAGACCTAATCACTGGAGTTTTATTTTCACAAAAAGAACAAAAGAGGAGAGGGAAGGGTCAAAAGGAGAATGACCTCAGTGACTGATTGGGAAGGTCATCATATCCTCACTGATCTTTAGGGCAACTTAGCAACAGGGAAAAAGGAAATAAAGCTCTGCGGGGCTTTCGGAGGGATGGTGGACTTGTTTTCTGTGAGGGAAGGATACAGGGAGAAAGAGAGTCAGGGATACAGGCCTAGTGAGTTCTGTGGATGTGGAAAAACAACTCTGGATTTGCTCCCATGCAAACACAGGGAACACAGCACATGAGGGAGAGGAAGAGGAGATGGAGAAGTGCTAATCCTACACAGACATGTGTAAGAGCAACTCCCAGACACAGACCTGGGTCATCTCTGGCATCTCCTTTCACTGAGACAAAACAGGGAGAAATTGGGATTGGAGCAACACTGTAGAGACACCCCTAAATGTTTGGTGTGTGTGGGGAACCCAACAGTCCATCACACACACACCAATCAGGAGACAATTCCCAATTATAAGGAAAAGTTCAAATACTCCATCTACCTCCTCATTTCCCCACCTCCTGCACAAAGCCCTTGCCCTGGGACTCTTAGCCTTGTCCATGGACAGGCAGCAGCTCACCCTGCCTGCAGCACCCTGGGTGGACTGGAACAGGCCATCCACTCCTTCTGGCTGGAAATCTCTCCTGGAAGCAAGGGAACACAGTTTTCCCCAGGGAAGGAGTGTGATAAATGAAAAGGAAATAGCTACAGCTGAGCTAAATAAATGTCCTGAGCTCCTGCTATGGTTAACAGAGAAATAGGCACCATAGGGCAATTCATCTCACCCCAAAGTGGCAGCTGAAGTAGGATAGGTACACCACCATTAAAAGTGTTGCTTTTCTTTGGTTCTTCTTAACAAGGATGTTTAGGTGATTAGATACTTTTCCTGAAGAAGTCTATTTTTTATGGGATCAATCCCACCCACAATCCTTTCATAAAGTATTCTAAACCTACTGTAAATCACTGTACTGGCCACTGCACCCTACAGGCCCTCTGGGTATATCCTATAGGAGGGAAAAAAAAACAGAAATAAAGGATTTTAAAGTGGGACATTTTATTTTGCAGCAGCTCACAGCTCACCCCTTCTGTTTGATAGAGGACCGAGTTATTGTTGCATAAAGGCACAAGGACCTGCCCTTCCAGCTGAGCACAGCAGAGAGAGACACACACAACTCCTCATTTAGCATGATGCAGAAAAGAATCACCTGATACAAAAAGTCTTGCGCTGTTGCTTTGTCGCGTTTCTCCAGTGTATCTGTGCCTTGTGATACATCGGTAGTTGTACAGCCCATCTTCATTCTGTACGTCTAAAATATACAAGGCTCCCGTGGATGTGATGTGAAATCTAGATCCTGAAAGACACAAGAATTGGCAGCGTTTAAAATATCTGCAGGGTGTCACCATGTTCTGTTTGCTCACACTGGAGGGTGGGTGACACAGGCTGGAGGGTCCTGAAGATTTTTTTTTTCCAGGTCAAGGAGCTGCCAGTTATGAGCTTTCTAAGTACTCACTGCAAACGCATATAAAAATATTAATTTATGTGCATTTCATTTGCACTTCTTGTGCAAGAAGGTAGAGGTCTGTAAGGCAAATGTGAGGGATTAAGGTAAGAAACTTGCCATGGTCTATATCACAATTAAAAAACAAAGTAAGAGGCATCTCAAGTAAAATACAGGGTGAAGAACCAATGCATTTAGTCCAGTTTAATTCGATAGTGTAGAATGACATGATGGCAATTCAGTAGCAGAGCTGGAGGTGTTAGAAAGGCAGTGAAGTTGTGCACACCTGTGATACCTGCAAGCCAGACAGCACCAGTGTTAGGAGCATTCCCACCCTGTCCATGTTCCTGTGGGTTAATGCACTCCAGGCCTCAGCAGGATGAGCTGAGCTCTCTCTGCACCTCAATAATTCCATGGCTGAGCCACTGGCACAACATGAGTTCATACATTTAATGTAATAAAATTGCTATCTGTGATCAGAGAATCACAATATAAGCAGGTAGACAGACTGCATCTAAAAGACAAGCTTAAATAAACAGGAGGTGTCATTTTAAATCCAAAGATTTTTTTTGTTGTTCATTTTACACAGAAAAGTTTATTTCAGGACGAAAATTAAGTCCAGCGAAGTGACTGCCCCCTAAAACTTAACAAGACTAACATGATCGTGGTCAGTGTTCACTCAAATGAAAAATGATACTTTAAATTTTCTTCAAATATTATTTTTTATTATTGACTCTAGAATATGTGGAATAACCATAATACATATGTACATATGTGCAGCTTTGATCATCTGACACCTGCAGAAATCCCTCCATCCTGACATAAATGAATGCTCTAAAAGCAAGAATATAAAGAAATGTAACATCTACATGGTACATGTTTACTCTAAAGCATTTCCCAAAATCCAGTAAATTGAAGTAATGTGTCTGGAATGCATTGCAAACTCAAGCCTCACCTGGTTATTCTTTCCACTTCAAAAATACTGTAGTCTAAGGTGTCTGTGCTTTTCTAAAACTTTTGCACTGAAGTAAATGTTAATAGATTTTCTTTTTTTATGTCTGTTACTTCTTCTCTAGTAACTGGTAGCTCTGACAATACCCATACCTGTACCTATGTATTATATCTGGCTTCAAAATTAGGGGAGAGAATACAAAGATGAAACCCACTATGAACTAAAATTCAGTAATATGCAGTAAGAAATAATTCCTTTTCTTCAGGCCTCTACTTGAGCAATGACTTTTTAATAATTAAGTGTAGTCAGGATGCTTGCTCACAAATGCATCAGTGGGAAAGCAATCCAACAGAGAGAAGACAGAAAGGAAATGGTATCATTACACAGGGCAATCTCCTTTAAACTATAATATAAAAGAAATGGGAAAAAAATTACCAACCTTTTAATGTCACAGGACAGCACAGACCCTTAGCGCAGAGAATACTGAATAAAGCAACACCAGCCTACCTCTCCCATACTTGTACTGATATTGAAGTATTAAATAATTACACCAGGGTTAAATAACCAGTGGGGTTGCTTAACCTGGAGAAAAGGATGCTCAGGGGAGACTTTACTCCTCTTTACAATTAACTGAAAGGTGCCTTGTAGCAGGGTGGGAGTTGGTCTTTTTTCCCAGTGACAGGTGAGAGGAACGGCCTCAAGCTGTGCCAGGGGAGGTTCAGGTGGGACATCAGGAGGAATTTCTTCACAAAAAGGGTTATTAAGCATTGCAAGAGGCTGCCCAGGGAGGGTTGCAGTGCCCATCCCTGGGGGTGTCCAAGGAAGGATGGATGTGGCACTCAGTGCTCTGGGCTGGGGGACAAGGGGGGGATGGGGCACAGCTTGGACTCCATGGTCCTGGAGACCTTTTCTAACCTCAATGATTCTGTGATTCCTTGAAAAGAAATCCATAATGGAGGTATAGAAGGTGTTGAGGTACTTGCCTGCTGGCAAAGGAGAAGAGCTGGGCAAGGGAAGGTGTGAAGGAGGAGGGAGAACCAGAGGGCAAGAGCAATCCCCTCAGCCATGAGCAACTCTGTATTCCAGCCTAGGTGGATTTACAGATTTACAGGCTGGGGGGGTTCCTTATTATACAGAGGCCATATTGACTTCATATACCTCTGAAAATTTAATTGCTTGCACACAGAAGGCTTATGAACAAATGTACTGTGGAGTGTGGTAGGAAAAGCACCTGAACAGGTATTATTCCAGTTTCATAGCCAGGTGTCTGAAACATGACATTAAAAACCTTCCATGAAAAAACCAAAGCTATCCTACGTCTTATATTTTAATAAATTAGTTGTAACATTTGGATAAAATTACATTGACAATTAGTAGCGATAAGTTAAGCTAATAAAATACACTGCAATCCCTAGATATCCCTAGTATGTCTTATGCTGTTCCTTCCTTTTCACAATCCCCAATTACTCAGAACACTGAGTGTTTACATTACCCATTACACTTGTGCCATCTTCTCTTCTCCTCACACAGTGGTTCTCAACACCTGTACCCTTTAACAAGGTTTGCCTTTACCCCAACTTTAGGTTAGAAGGATATTTAGAATTTTGGTGTGAAAACCATGAGCTGTTTGTCTTTGGTGTCACATGCACTTTGCACAGTTTCCACACTACTGAAATATTAATACAGCAAATCTACCTTTGACAAGCAATATGTTACAAGAACTACAGGTAATTGAAGCACAGTTGTCTCCCTTATGCTCCGTAGGCAGCATAAAATGACAGCTCCAGGAGATGGGAATCACCTTTAGGGACTTTCCTTGGGGGATGCAGCAAAGGCAATCTCTTCTTGCTGTTGTTTCCAGCTGTGTGAGCATTAACCAGCTCTGCATTTCAGACAGCACAGCCTGTTCAGATGTGTGCTTGCCCACAGCAATGCCAGGCTGCTGAACCAGCGCTGTGTGTCCCCTGCAGACGTGTTCTCTGCAGCCCAACCCGCACTGAAATCAGATTTTTCAAGCTGAGATGTAACCCCATCACCAAACTGTGCCAGGGTGGATGCTGGTGGGCAGGCTGATATCACATCACAGCACCAGGAACACATGAAAAGGTGCTAATGAGGTGGTTGTGACTGGTTTGGTCCCTCCAATAAATCTGCACGTGCTGTGCATTTGTGTCAAGCCAGTGGAAGCCAAACAGCTGAGAGGCAGAAATGTGCTCCCAGTACAGTGGCTTCCTGCAGCTTTCTTTTTCCGGGGTCCATTTTCACCTTTGCTAAATATTCATAATTCTATTTCTGCAAAGACTCGCACTGTTGGAAACTACTAGTATGCAGAAGTTTAAGATCACACAGATGTGGCCAAAGCTGAAAAATAAATTCCTTTCTCCATGCTTTTCTAAAGCTCTCACTATTTTCAGATCCTCTGCACAGTTTTGAGAGATGGTCTGTACAGTCCATCATTAATAATTAAATTTGTCTCTCTTCTCAGGATAAGCATGAAATAACTGTCACAGAAATTAAGTTAGAAGATCAAATCCAGAGCTTGCCTTAAAACTGCTGAAAGCTCACTTTTGTCAATATTTTTACCTTGTGAGTGTTATTGCTGCTACGAGTTGCTCTGGAATCACAACTAGGGTGGGGATTGTGGATGTGGATGAGGATGTGGGGTGGCTACTGTCAGGCTGATGAATATTTGGAGGTCTGTGGGCTGTTTCCAGATCTCATAGTACTGACTTACATAAAAGTGAAGCCTTCCCCCCTCAGCTCTGAAAGCAAGTTTCCTCAGATGCAGTGATACATCTGGCTCTGTGAGAGCAGACATACTTATTTAAAGCCTGCCACTTCATAAAACAGGTTTTTGAAAGCTGTGCAGAGCCAAGAAATTGTTCAGTGTTATCTTGCTGTATTTTCTAGAGAAGTTATGAACATACTCGAGCTATCTAACACTGCTTAGATCATCTTCCTGTTGGAAATTACTGAGGCAATCCTATAATAAAACCTTCACTTAAAGCATTATCTAGAGATTTTTGCCTCACCCTCTTTAAAGATAACTAGAAGTAAATAGTTATTGCCACATATCAGATGTTATCCCACATTTCTCACCACCAGACATTGTGTATAATTGCAGGGCTAAAGCTTTCGCTTTTCATCTCTTCTTCTTAATATATTTTGCATACTTATGTAATGCTTTAATAACCAACCCCTCCTTCTGCTGTAGAAATGCGAGACAGAAAGGATGACAGAGAAATAAAAGGGAAAATGCCTGTAATTTCTGTCATCTCCTAAATGGAGAGCATTTTCATTAAAACCGACAGGCTGTCAGCTGTGACAAAGCCCAAGTGTTGAGTGTTCTGCCTTCTGTACTTCAAAAAGTGTTTAGAGATGCAGCAGGGAGGGGATCGACAGCCTCTGCTTGCCCTGTTGATCTGAGGGAGAGCTTTCTTCTTGAGAAGCATTTAATTTAATCACTCTCACTTTCCTGGAAGAAAATCTGATTTTTTTGACTCACCTGCTCAATATGACAAATAAAGATTTTTTTTTTTTTTAATGAAACATTCTCTCAGATAAACTGAAGCTTTTTGTTTGTTTGGCTGTTAGCAGGCAGAGGAAGACAGAGAAGCCTCCTTCACAGCAATTAAAAAGAACACTGTCAAAATATAGCTCATAATTCCCATTTATTATTCTCCTCAGTAGTGTTTGTATTAATGCCTTGAAAACTTGATTATAATCATTTCAGCATCTGATTTTCAGACACACTGAAATCTTTTTTGGCTTTCAATGTTTGATGCCTTTGAAAACCTGGTCCAATATCTGTAATATGTGTCTCATTCAAAGAGTTCAAAGGCTGCCAGGAACCTTCACTACCTTTTGCCTTGGTGGAGCAGGCAAGCATAGAATACATTGCTATTTAAAATAGCATTAAATTTAGTTTCAAACTGTATTTAAACACAAGGCCAGGCTGGATGGAGCTTGGAGAACCTGGGATAGTGGAAGGTGTCCCTGCCCATGGCAGGGGGGTTGGAACAAGATGTTCTTTAAGGTCTCTTCCAACCCAAACCATCCTGTGACTCTATGAAAATACAAATGTTTTACAGTGAAACTCACTGAATTCACTCACTCAGTGAATACATGGATCGATGTACACAAGTCAATGAAAAAACAGGGAATGGAACTCATAACTCTTTCTCCAGCATCCCATCTGTCATTAATACATAACTTTGCCTCTCTGTGAGACTGAAAACGAAATATATAGATCTAAAGACAAGAAAGACCATTAGTGTCATTTATTCTCACCTTTCATGCTTCTCCCATTAAGTCCTGCACCAAGTCCATATCTGGACATTACATACAGCTTTTTAAAAAGACATTAGTCAAGATTAAAGATTTCTTGTAAGAGGCGAGTGCGTGATACCCCTGAGTAAATTATTCCAATGGTTAATTATCCTCATTTTGAAAGTTAGGGTATTGTTTGGGTCCATCTGGCTTTGCCCCAGTTATTGGATCTTACTGTGCCTTCATTAAAGATTTCCTCTGCAGTCTGAAATCTTCTGCCCATTTAAGTACTTACAGAACATGAGGAAATTACCTCTTATACCATCTTTCTCCTTAATTAGTTGTACAGATTGAACTTCCTAAATCATTTCCTGTGAATTATTCATATCTTGAAATATTCCTATAGTTTTTTTGCTCAACACCTTAACAACTTTTGAAGTTCCTGTTCAAGTTTGGATCATGCACATAAGTTCAGTAATCTAGTTTATGATTTATTTAGTTAATCAACTTACTAGTTACATCCACTAATTCTAGTAAATGTAAAATGTCACCACTCAAATGTCATATATTCAATACAAATTTGTCTTCAATTTACCCATCCAGGAAATGAGATCCTCTCTCCAACGCTCACTTGCTTCAGTTATTCATTGAAAATGAATGTGATCTCCTTTTCAGAGTCAGGGACTTAAAGAATAGATTTTCTCCATTATGTAGATGTGACCTGTCCTCTCTCTGTCCCGACACTAGAATTAGTTGTATGAAAGACAGTGACCAAATCAGATCTCTTTAACACACCATCCAATCTCCCTACACAACTCACCAGGCTGTATCACCACTACACCAATGTTTTAACAGTTTGGATATTTTATCGACAACTTTCCTTAAAAATATTCCATTCACTAACTGGAACTTTAAATTCATGTCTTCATTTGAGATATTAGCAAACCACTTGATTTGAAGAAACATAGAAAGACTTTGAAGAGATGGGTCTTACTCTGCTGAAGAAAACAAACAGGGACAAGTGGAGGAAACTGGGTCATGTTTAGACTTGACCAACCTCTACTGAGGGCCCCAAATCCCATGGCATTTTTGAAACACAGCTATCATTTTACAGTCTGCTGACTAGTGCCCTAAACAACCTATGACTTCATTAAAGTTGAGCTGCATTAGCAAGTCATGTGCTCATTTCTCTAAGTGAGAAGAGGTCACATCAACAATTATGAAATTGCTCTTATGTAAGGTTTTTAATGCTTTCCATTAGACTGTATAATATTAGAGATTAAAATAAAATTTTACACGTCTGAGTAATAAGTTAAAATAATTCTGTTTAGGTTTCCTATGTGAAATTGTTCTCATGTATAATTCATAAGAAAATGTGAACACTTTCCTGTCGAATTAGCGCATAATATTCTTGTATGAAAATGAGAATATTTTAAAATCGCAATGTTAATTATTCTTTAATCATGCCCTTTTCCCCCCAGCATGCTGGTAATCTTTAAATAGGAGTAATGTTATCCTCAAGATGGTTTAAAAAAAATCATATTTGATTTCTACTTTGTTGGAAACACATCTAACGACGTTATGTTATTGCAGCCTAAATTGGGTTGATCGAAATTAAGAGAACAGATGGCTGCTGTAATCTTGTGCCAAATGATAATATAGAACAAATAAACCTTTATCAGTGGTGCTTGTCACCTCCACTGGATAGAACTGCTTCTGCTAAGCAAGTTTCTAGTGTGACCTGTGCACAAAAAGGGAGAGACCTCCCCACAGAGCCAAAGGAGAGTAACCTATAACTCACTTTTATGGCATTGCTACAACATCTTTCTCAGAGCAAAACAATCTGCTGCTCTGGGCATGGAAAATGTGCTAGAAGCAGCTGTGCTTAAACTGTGCCCTCAAGTCCTGGGAATGCTTTTCATACACAAACCAGAGATGAGATGAGATGGGGGAAGGGGAGGTGCATAAGGAAGGAGGGAGGGAAGGACTTCACTTTCCTAAGCATCACTCTCTTAATGTACCCAACCTACATGGGACACCTGGGGTGTTGCTCACAGTAGGTGCAGATGGTCAAAACCTGACCGTGCTCCTCCGACCAACACGACTTCCCCCTCATGGGCTGCAGCCAAGCTCAGGCCCTGCTAACACATCTTACAGAGGATAAAACTGATTTTTATTTAGCCTTCAGCTCTGGGGTCTACAAATTGCACCTTTGGAGCATGTTGCCCACTGCACCTCTTTCGCTGTCTGGGAAACAACCTGCAGGTGACTTCCAGGAGAACAGGAGCAGGAGGGAACCCACAGCACTGTCCTATGGCCCAAGGGCAATGAACTTTCTAAATCAATTAAAAATAAATTAGTCCTCCCATGGGTTACCACCTCCACCTTACAGGCACACTTGCTGAAGAATTAAGTGCTTAATTTGCACTGCATGGCCTGGTCTTTGTCTCTCCTAGGTCTGGGTTTTGATAACAGAAATGCCATCATGGCTCCTCAAAGCTCACAGAGATGCATTTCTATCATAAGACTGAGCTTGCAGGTCTTCAGTTTTCTTCAGTTCCAAAGTAGCCAGTTTTCCCTTTTCTTTCTGTTTGTTGTTTGTTGTGTTTTTTTATTTTTTTTCCCCCCCCAGAATTAGAGACTTTATAAAACAAGCCAGCAGCCTCACATGAAGTATTTTCGATTTTATATAGACCCATGATCTGTTTAGAGTTCAATAGAAAATGACTGAGGTTATCTCTTTGCAAAGCTCTCTGCAAAGAGTTAAAGATTTCCATAGACATTTCCAATTCTGTGACCTGATATAATTCCAGTTGCAACATAGATGGATTCTTAAATTTGCAATACCTCAAAACTCAGGCATTTTTTCTTACACCTCCCCTCCCCTACCTCTGTCAGGGGTACAAGAAACACCTATTTTGGTGGCAGGTCAGTCTGAATCAGGGGATATTGTAAGTAAATCTGTTACTAATCAGCCCCTCTGCCCTTCAGACCATGGATGCCAGAGCTGCTCTAAGTGTGAGAGGTCCAATACAACCATCACCACGTCCCTAAAACACCAGGACAGCAAAGGAGCAAGGTCATGAAACATTTTTCACCTGATCCTTCAAAGTAGAAAAGGTTCAAGGGGAAAACAATAACATAAAATTGCTATTATTTTGACACCTTTATATCTAAGGAATATTGTGTTTCAACAATGCCTTTCTGCATGTTTGCAAAGAAAATAGATTTAGAGAAATTTAGATACTGTGGGGTTTACTTCTCCATTCCCAAATGGCTTACTATCTCATAACTAGAGATTTTGTCATAGCTCTAGTTTCCAGATTTCCACTGATTTCCACTAATTATTACTAGCTAAGACAACAAACCTGCCTACTTCTTGCCTATAGAACCACAAAGTGAGTAAAATTGGAAGTGAAAGGGATACAGAAAGAAAGCAAAAGAAATACAGAAGGGGGGGGGAAGGAAAGGGGGTAGGGAAAAGAGTTAAAAAATAAAAGTAAAAAGCAGCAAAAAACAAAAATCAAAAGCCACCACACAAGACAGAGAGGGAGTGAACAATATGAAGTCCCAGTTTTGGCTTTGTAAATTGAGCTGAGAGAGATCATCTGCTGAGTCACTTAGAGCTGTACCACAGGAACAAGAGGTTTGGATCCCTGTTGGTTTGTCACTGAGACAGGATGAACACAGTGCTCCAAAACCAAACAGGTCCTGAAAGCTGGTGGTAGCTGCATTCATGGTTTCAGCTGCTTTAAATTCAGCTGTAACGTCATTTGTGTTTCTGTCATCTCAGAATGAGGAAAGCTATGAGAGCATTATGATCTTATATGTGCAGTGCTATCATTTTTGGAGTAGGTTTGGGGACTAGGATAATGGCCATCCTGAAAATGAGATTGTCAGGTAAACGACACAAATCAGGACACAATTTACTGCCCCTTCAGTGTTGCTGAGACTTAAAAAATGTATTTTACGCTAATTGTCCACAAAAATTGCACTTATGCTATGTATGCAGTGTTCAAGTTTTACAAAGCAGGAATAAACATGCTCATTTATTTAATTATTTTTAAATAAAGCACAGCCAGATGCAGGAGCTGGATTTTTGTGTACACAGACTAGGTTATGTTAATTGCTACTATTTTATGACTGGGTAGTATAGACCTGACTGACCACATAATGTTGATATTTAATTGTTCCCTCCTCTTAATCTTTTATGAATTTATTAGGTATGAGCAGCTACAGTTCTCTACCCACTGTTGTTGACTGTCAGTCCTCCAGGATATTAAATAAAACTGCCATAATCTTTAATACCACAGTTTTAGATGATTTGAGTACTTGCATATGTTGCTGTAGAAGCTGCTTTCCTTCTTTCAGCTCGAAGGAAGCAGATAATATTAAATCACCAGCTAGTTTTAGGGGCTCTGATTAAAGAGGATTCAGCTTTGCCCATGATATATGGAGCTGTCTGGAGGATTAAAATCTTTTTCCTCAGGCTTTTGCTGGTGCATCCCACATAAATAAATAGCCTGGAGCTGACTAGTGGCTTAGCACAAATAAACTTATGCTCTACTCTTTATATAATCAAGGAGCAGAACCCATCCCTCCTTCTATCTGCATGGGAATTTAAACAGCAGCTTGGTAGGTAAAGGGAAAAACTCCATCTCCTGTGGCCTGAACAGCAGTTGGTTTATGTCACCATCCTCAAAAGTGCACTTTAAGAGTTTATAGCTTTGAAGTGATTGTATTTACAGAATATAAACTGTTATGGACAATATGATCAAGATAAATCACAGCCTTGCATACACAGAATTACAAGTGCCACCAGCAGCAGGATTATTTTGACTAACTGCAAATAATCCTTATTACTCTGCATTAATTAAAGCAGCTGCAGTTCTGTGGCCCCACACGTTTAACCACATTTGTTCTGCAGGTAACTGTGAAGGTAATGAAGCCTCTCAACCTGAACTAACAGTTCCATAAGAAATTTATAACAGTAGTCTCTCCCTTTCATGGAAAAATCTGTTCAGAGCTTCATAAAATATCTGAGCAGTCAGAATTTATTTAAGGCACATGCAGTAGAAGAGCCAAATATATGGTACTTCATATGGTACATTCTTGTGTAGTACTTTTATCTAGTTACTTATTTTGAGAGTGTAAGATTAGGGAAACCCAAACAGGGTTTGGTTTTAGGGTAATGACAAGGGAAAGAATTAGTACCTTCCTTGCTCAATTTGAAAAAGTAAATCTATATTGTTTGGATAACATATATTCCAAATATTCACCATGGGAGGAAGTAGCTCCACTAGAAATTAGAGACAAAATAATTTCCCTTGGAGACTCTTGGTCAGTCCTCTGGGGAAAGAGTTCAGTGTTCAGTGAATATTTTTTAAAAGGAAGAAAAAAGCAAATAATGATGTTCATTTCTATCTTTTTGAATAAGACAGTGTTAAGTCAATGAAGTCACTTTTCAGCAGCTCTTTAAAAATGAAAATATTTTTACAATTTCCCCTAACCATACCTATTTTTTCTCTATTGTTCCCTCTCTTATACACACTAATTTCCATTCTCAACATACTCAGCTACAGCATATGATGGAACCCTGCTTCTGTCACTGCTTTACCCTTCCACACAGTGCAGGTGAGGCACAGAGGTCTCCTAATAAGCTATTCCCATCTTTTGGGACTCAACACACATTTTCCTCAGTGTAGGAACATACAGAACAGTCAGTGAGTTCATATTCAGTGTTGCATCAGATGGAAGAGTGTTTTAAACACAAAAAAGAACATCAGGATAACAATAGTAAGAGCTGAAATATGTAAAGACTCTTCCTGATCCAATGAAATTATCCCATAAAGGGAAAGACAGCACCTAAGTATTATACAAGAAAAGTCACATGTATAATCAACTTTGCTGGGAAAAAAAAATATTGATTTTAAATTGAAATAACTGCAAGCCATTCGTGAGAATCTGTTTGCAGACTGAATTCCACCAGTGTGTGGGGATTTAGCAGACTTCACTTCCTGTGGGTTACAAAGTTTTATAATTCTTACAACTTCTCAATAATCAGAAATGCTTTGAATAAGATTTATATTATAACATTGTGAGTTATGTAATAATATTGTCAGTAGATGTGGTTATAATGCTATTTATTTTCTGTTTGCTGACATCTTTGTCTAACTTCTTAGCAATAAAAGGGGTTCAGTAAATACAACTTTTCGGCATGGACTAAATTCAAAGTGTGATTTATGCTGAGCATCAACTCAAGATTATAGGGTATTTCAATCCAACTTCATTTCAAAGATCTATGTGAGATAAAATTAGGGATGATGTGTAGTTCCAGACTGTCTCATAAAGATTACTGTGATTCTGTACTATTACTTTCCTTAGACTGGAAGCACAAAGAAAATATCATTATAAGCATAACAAGCATCAGTCCTTTAGAATAAATAGAAGTATTTTAGGGGTTTTTTATTGCCTTCTCTGAACTGCTCAGAGAATCATCACTTGGCAGCCTGTCCAGATATCAGGAACATTATGTAAATACGCCCAAATACAGTTCTGAGATAATTTCCATCATTTACCTCTTTTTATTTGATTGGGAAATCGAGGCACAGTAAAGCTAATTGATTTGCCTAAACTTCACTTGCATGTTTATGGCAGATTTGGGAATTCTGTATCCCACTTCTGGTCTTTGAGCATACAAACATCCTTCCTTACCCCTCATCTCATGTGCTGCACCTAAAGACCTGCCAGGTACAATTCAACCCTTTATGTAGGGGCACAACAAGGACAGAGTTGGAATGTGTAAACTCTGTGTATGAGCTAAATGGTACTGCTGCTCTCTTTCCACCAGCAGTGAGCTGTACCTGCTTTGTTTGCACCACTGCTCATTTTGTGTGAAGACCTCAGAACAAATTATTTTGAAAATACAGCCTTTGGCAAGACTAATGTTTCAGGCAAGATGTGTTAAACATTCTTCTGCTTTTCCTGACCTCTCCCTCTACTTGCAGATATGCTTAGTTGTACAAATGATTTAAAGCACCTATTTTGTTAACCCTTACAGCTTCAGTTTAGAGCTGCATTGCAGCATTTATTAAAGAACAAGAGTCAATAGAATGTGTTCTCTTGTACCTTTTAAATCATGAATATTAAGGAAACAGGCATTTTAGAAAAAATTACTGCCAACTCATGTTCTAAATATTACTTTAGGGTGAAAGTCACACAAAGCTTTTTTTCCATTTCTAATTTTTTTTTTTTCAGGAACCATAGCAGGAGTTTACAAACCCCCAACAAAATAAATATGTCAAAGCAGACACAGACTGACATTGCCCAGACCCCAAGCAGCCTCCCTGAGCAGCCATCCTCTCTTTCTTTATCTCCACAGGTTTTTAAACAACATGTTGAGCCACAGAGTGACCTGCCTTGTCAGCATCACATGACATAGGCACAGATGGCCTTGACCATGCTAATAACATTAATATATGAAGATCTATACAATTGACTTTTCTTGCATTCCCAGACTTTGGAAGGAGCATAAAGTTGCCTGTCAGGACCGACCTGGCAGAAAAGCCTCCTACACATGGAGGACGTTCAGTCCACCCAGGACATGCAGAATCTAAAGTGTGTCCTTCCCACCTTCTGTAGCTCACCCTGTGTAAGTCAGACACAGCCACGGCCTCTTGCACAATTGCAGGTGAAGAACAACAGCAACTGTGTGCCTGGAATTGCCACAGGGGTCATCAAAAGCAGTGTGGGCAGCAGGACCAGGGAGGAGATCCTCTGCTCTGCTCTTGCCAGACCCCTCCTGGGCTGGTGCCCCCCAAAATAAGACAGACATGGAACTGTTGGAGCAAGTCCATCGAAGGCCACCAAGCTGATGAGAGGATGGAGCACCTCCACCACAAAGATAGGATGAGCAAGTTGGGGTTGTTCAGTCTGGAGAAGAGAGGGTTGTGTGGAGACCTCAGAGCACCTTCCAGGATCTGAAGGGGCTACAAGGAGGCTGGAGGGGGACTGCTCTGACAGGACAAGGAGGAACGGCTTCAAACTGAAAGAGTGGAAATGTAGGTCAGATCTTAGGAAGAAATTGTGCCATGTGAGGGTGGGGAGGCCCTGGCACAGGGTGCCCAGAGAAACTGTGGCTGCTCCATCCCTGGAAGCGTCCAAGGCCAGGCTGGATGGGGCTTGGAGCAGCCTGGGATAGTGGAAGGTGTCCCTACGATGGCACGGGGTTGGAACCAGATCCTTAAGGTCCCTCCCAATCCACCATTCTATTATTCTGTGATTACCACATGGGGATAAAACAGACCTTGAAGGAACATTATGAAACCTGTGAACCCTGTGTGTGTGCCTTGTTTAAGCCATCAGGCCATGGCTTCAAAAGGAGTGAAAATCATGTCCCAGTGGTCTATTTTTCTTACTTGTGCATGTCAGCTGCCTGAAAAGAGCTGTGACTCTCTGCACACAGTGCTTTAAATGTATAAGTTCTGTAAGTAGACTTTTTTTGGATAAATTAATCTAAAGTAAGGTATTCACTCAATTTGCTTCAATGTACCTCTTTGTCCTGACATTGGTTTTGACATTTTATGTGAGCATTCAAAAAATGCTAGTGTCACCTAGATAAGAACATTTAAAAATAATTATCCCTATTTTTCAAAACTAGGCAGCAAAAAAGTAACAAAGAAAAAACTCTGAACTAAAACTATTTTTCTTCTCCTTTCCCTTTACTCAGCTTTAATCTGGGTATACTCTTATGCAGCCTATGGCTTAGGGATGTGAACAGCCATAAATGAATCTTATAAAAAGAAAATTAACGTAGCAAAATCTGACAGCTGTATGGCATTTATTCTAAGCAAATTCTGCATTGGTTCAATCTCTTGAGGAACTGTTATTTGGGTCAACATTATTGCTTTCATAGTTCACAGTCTTTATCTCCCAGGAGAAAGTCAATTTTTCTTCATTCCAATCCTCTTAGATAGAACCCCAAGAGTTTGTATCACTGATCTGAGGATTTGCATCCTCCACTATGTCCATGGTCAAGAAACAGTGTGTCCCTCCCTACAGCACTTCCATTAAAAAGGTAGAATATATATATGCAATCCCTGTAAATTGAACCTTGTGGACTTTTAAGTTCCTTCTGGAGCAAAGCGAGAACTGTACAAAGCACAGAGCAAAGAACACAGAAGACAGGAGAAAATAAAAAAAATAAATAAATAAAATCCAATAGATCCAAAAGTCAATATCCTGTGTTTCATTCCTTTCTCTTTCTGACAGTAGCACTGGCCCCAGAGTCTGGTAAGGAGCAGTTCAATAATAACGATCTGAGGCTGGTCTTCAATAGACACTCACCAGCTGACAGCTCTTCTGTTCAAACTGACAGGAGCACAAAAGAAAGGCTTGAATAATTAATTGTGAAGGGTTGGATGCTATTTGATTGTGTGACCAACCTGTTACATTGACTTGCTTTCACCTAATCTTTCAAAATGGGATATTAAAGCTGAAACCCTTCTACACTTCTTTCCTGTTACCTGGTTATCTCTTTGTCTGGGACAGAGTGTGCAGAATACACCCTCCACGAGGTGGGAAGTGCTAAAGGAGAGACCTGATCTCACTTGGGTGGACAGGACTCTGTACCCCCAGTCTGCCTGATCTCTATAAAAAAAGTACTTTTAATTTCTATCATACAGATGCAGCCATCAAAAAACCAAAAAACAAGGATGGGAAAAGAAAACGACATTACCAAAGGGGATGGCTTTTCACAGATTAACTTCTTCCAATCATAAAAACCCACAAACCAATGACAAAAAAAAAGGAAACCAAAAATCCCAATCCTTTTCTCAAGTAATTCCTGAGACACTTTTTAGTGAAGTTTTCCTAGAAAAATCTCCTGCTTAATCAGAAACTGCAAACACCCAAATATTCAGATGCAAGCTATGAGATAAATTCCATTTCAACCATAATCTGCATTTATTTTTTTCTAAGGACATTAGATGTTAAAATGAATTCAACATAGTCTTTTAACTCAGATGCTGCTTTTTCTGCATTAGCAGCCCTCAAATATTGGGACAATTGTTTAGAAAGAGCAGGTATCCAATAATTTGTGAGTGCTAAAATTCCTACAGGTCTTTTAATAAGAGAAGGAAAAAGCATAATTTTAAACTTCCCAAGGTCTGCAAACACATAGTTAAATGTATTTTGGAGGAGTAGTCGCTCCAGTGAGCTGTGGTTACAGGGGCAAACAATTGCTACACCTTGGAAAGCTGAGATTCTCTCAGTGATTAATAACAAATATTTTCTGTGAGGTCCAGGCTTCTCTCTCCCCTTATTCAGACAAAATTCTCACGGAGTTTTTGCTTTGTATGGGAAACCTGACTGACTAAACAGTGTATATTTTATAGATTATTTGATAGCTTGTCTTTAGAAAAGCAGATACTACTTAAATGAAAGAACATGATTGTTCAGGACAGTTCTGGTTTTCTCCCTGTCTAGTCCCAGCTTAACACTGAACCAGAGCACGTGGTTCTGGAACTTGTGTAGTCTCCAGTGCTTAATTATAAGAAAAAACCTGTCTCTTTTTAAAATATGAGTTATGTTTAAGGTCAATTCTAGCTCTCAAAGGACAATAAGTATTAAAGAAGAAATTGGGATACATGAAAGTAGAACATACCTTTAATAAGATGATAAGAATTTTAAAATATCTTAATTCTTCCTTTCAAGCAAATAATATTCTGTGGAGGGGCACCACCTGTTTCTAACCAGACTGTACCCTGTGGTACATATTAGGGTTGATGAAAAAAGTATTTTCCAAAACTTGTAGGAGCCATATTTGCTTAGACTGTAACCTCTGTTAAATATTTATACATTAATCTTTAGTTTAATGTAAGAAAATATCCCATATATGCATGTGTGCACATGCATGTCCTCATCATGCAGATGGTAAATAATGGAAGGCCTCTCTTTATGATAAATTATGGATGAGATGTATAATATATGAATTAAAGGTAACAGTGGGAAAAATCATTCAGACACAAGAAGCTGGGGAGGGTGGAATTCAAACTTGCAAGAGAGAGGTGGTAAACAATTAATGTTTTAGCTCTGAAAAACAGATCTGAGAATTTCATAACTGTGCAGCTTTCTCTGCCCTGTTTATAGAAATATTTTCTACTGAAAAAAAAGAAAAAAAGTAATTTCTCTGAAATTATCTTGAAAATTTGGCAGGATTCAGGGAAGAGCTGCAAGAATGATTCAAGAGCTGGAAGCCCAGTTTTACACTGGTGGCCTAAAGAACCAAAGACCTTAAGTTATGAAAAAGGAGCTGAGAAAGAGAAGTGAAACAGCCTGAAAGACGAGAGAGAGAACTTTGAAATTAGCAGCTCAAGACATAACTTCGTACCCAATCAGAGGTGAAAACAGGATTGATTGAGGACACACAGGAGATGGAAAATTCAAGCAACATGTTATTCACAAAAATACAGTTCAAGAAGAAATTGCGAGGTGAGTGTAGGAATCCTATGCTAAATTCCAGGCAGGAATGTGGGAGATCAAAGCAGTTTAAAAGATTATTTAGAAAAAAAGAACATTTGCCTTTCCCACACAGTTGAAAACTTGCTCTCACAGAACAAGAATTGCTCTCAACAGGTGCTGAAAGCCTGATCCGAACATTGTGTGAACCAACCTCAAGAAAATTTAGTTTGAGACCTGTAAGGATCTAGAGTGAGAAATGTCTAAAGTATGTTAACTTTAGATCCAGATCAGTCTTCCTCCTAATTTCTGTAATTCCTGGTTTCTGTCTGGATAAAGACCTAGTCTATGCTTGACAATTAGTAGAAGTACTTATGATTTCCTACTATTCATTCTTTCGGAATTACAAAAGCATCGTTTCTTTTCTCTTTTTCAACTTAAAAGTCATTTTGCTGTTAATATCAAGCCATATTTTGCTCAATTTTTCACACTGGTTCACTCACCTTTTTTTTGTGAAGTGGTCACAGATGTCTCTTTAAGAATGTGTGTAAAAGCACAATAAAAAAGAATTGCTTTGTGCTTAATTTCTTTTCTCAAAAAAAAAAAAACATTCTTGAAGTTTGCTCTGAATATTAATTCCTAGCATTTGCCTTGGATGCAGGAAATCTTTATTTTGAAACTATGAAATCACTCCTAAATTTTTGGTTTTTGTTCTAATGTAATAAATCTGAGAATGAAACGATTTTGGAATACTGTTTCCAGCTTAGAGATTAAAATCAGAATGAAATTCAATCTACTATGTATCTCAAATTTATGTAGGAATAAAGACATAATTTAGGGAGAATATACTATGTGTACCCAGCCTCCTCCACCTTGTCTGCATTCCTTCCTCCTTCACCTTTGTTTTAAGAGCAACATCATGTTTCCGTTCAATTTGAGGAGGACAAGATCATTATTCAGGAAATTAAAAGTAAGCTTGAAAATGGAGCAAGAAAATGACTGTTCAGTGACCATTTTTCTCACTGATGGATAGAGCTCCATCAGTCTGAAGGGATAAAGAGAGGAATATGGATGTATTGATGGTAGGACAACTCCAAGTTACCAGTGAAAAATGGCCATGAAAGAACCCAAGAGGATTTTAAGATTAAACATGAAGCTGTAGTACCATTGAATAAGATATAGGAAAGAGGATATCATCTGTAATCCAAGCTGATTTTGTTCACAAAAGAAGTCTCAAATAAGAATTAAAAATCAACTATATAAGTGCTTAAGGAAAAAGAGAACCTATTTTTTAGAGAGATCTTCAAAAACCTGGCTTATTTATACTGCCAAAATAAAGGTAGCAATAAATGTGCCAATAATAATATTACTATAAATAACAAAATATATGTGTTTGGGTGTATATACCAGGGGGAGAGAGAAGAATTGTTCAATTTAAAGAGCATTACTGGAATGAGATTTAATGGCTTTGAATTATCCACTAATGAAATTTAGTCTAGACAATTGGAGAAGATTAGAAGATTGGGAGAAGATGGAGAGCCTCCCAAACAGAGCAGTAGGGAAATCTCCTTGTTCCAAGATAGAACCTGAGACAGAATTGGCAGTGACTGTGTAACACAATCTGTGAGTTTGGAAAGTAAAGCTTTGGGTGTTGAATTCAAGAAAAAACTGGTATTTGTTAAAGTTTCTCATCATGTATCATATTTTGTTGATCCTATGATTCAGATCTGATCATTAATTGTAGGGCTTAGGGAGTTTTCTCCCCCCCAGGCTCTTCTTTGATGTGTCTATTTCCGAGCAGACAAAAGCTGCTTCCCCTTGCAGGAAGGTGATGGGCACAAAACAACATTCTGAGTGGAAAGGCTTAGAAAAACCTAAAGTTCTTAGTTGGCATCTGTTGTTTGCATGCTCAGGATTATGGATAGTCTCCTAATTTGGGAACCAACCAGACTGGCAATGTCCTCTGAGCTATTTACTATTCTCTGTGTCACTTGGAGGTTTATTTAGGAGGGAGCCATGGGGTTTGTAGGATATCAGCTTTTCATCCCTCCTCTTCATTGTGTCCTGTTGTCTTGAGTCGTTGGTTTGGTTTATTGTTTCCTGGGGTTTGGTTTGGGGTTTTTTTGTAAATTCAGGTTCTGTACACCAAATATTTAAAGATCAATTCATGAAGTGTTTAAGGTGTGCTTTTACATTGTGGGGGGGGTTTTGGGGGAGATTAAGAATAGATGTTCTGTGAACTCTTCAGTATTATCTATTTATGTTCATAGAACTGAACTTGATGACCCAAATATTTTTTTTTCCCCTAAATTCTAATGGAAGCTGCTTTTATGTCCCCATTTCAACTGAGTTTCTGACCATGGAAAATTTCACAGCTGGGAATAAAACAAAAGAACAATTTTCTTTTTTTCTTATGAGGTTTTTCTTCTTTTCTTTCCAGTTCTGTGCAAGAAATTACAGGGACAAAACCCTTCTGGAACTTGGTTGAGGAGCTTCACTTTCTTACAGAAAAATTGAATATCTAATTTGACATAGTTCCTGAATTTGTTTGCAGCAACTCAACAGTGGTACAGACAGAAAATTAAACCATCTGGTACTTCCTGAAACTAAGTATAAGATCTTCACATGAAGATTGTAGTGTGGAGTGTATGTACAAGGAGGATTATAATGATTATTTCTATTCATGCCCTACATCATTCTTTGCAAAACTACAGGGTTTGTGAAGACACAAAAGGAGCTTGTACACAGTGACAACCATTGGGGTTTTTTCCAATTTACACCTTGGACACTGTGGCTATTTTTGTCACATTGTCACTGAAAATATTGCCCCAAGAATATTCCTGCTGGTCAGGTATTAGACTCACTGTTTTTAGAGCAGGTGCCTTGATTTCTGGACACCTTTAAGCAGCAGAATAAAGCATATTAATCACAAGTGATGCATATATAAAGGAGAATAAGATGCAGGACTGTCCTTTTAGAAATATAATAATAAATAATTTTAAATACATTATCTTAAATATAACA